>OY293413.1:84347855-84947855 GCA_958502065.1 Chrysolina americana
TTTTTGCTTGAATGTGATTTTCTTAGGTAAAACCTGTAAGAGCAGAAAATTACATCATAATCCGAAACTGTTGAATATGGGTTAAAACATAGCTACGATGTTGAGGTTGGAACATCACTGAATACTTCAAATTGTTGTAATGTTCCAGGTCGAAAGGTCAGAAGAATTACTTGTTGAGATATGTTTACAGATAATACACCAATTATTGATGAAAGTATGGAGTGGTTATCTTTAGGTTCATTCGTTTGCAACGAGATGTAGTGTAGTGTAGTGCAATTTACACCACATTTTGAATCGAGTGTAGCTTAGTGCTGTTAACACAGAGGAATGTGTCCATCCAAACAGCAAACGAATACTCAAACTGAGTGTAAATTACACCGAGTGTAGAAAAGTGCTACACTTCAATGCAAGCGGATGAACTTTTCGTAAAGACTATTCTGAAACACTGGCTGAAACAATCCCAAATAGAATATAAATGGAGACACATGAAAAACGTCAAAAAAGTATCAAGAAGTAAGCCTGAGAACTGCGTGGACAAAACTGTTTTTCCAGAACAACTTCTCTTGGACAGCTACAGCAATATAACATCAGATGTTATTTAATATCCATTGCAGTAAGAAGCCTTCCAAGAAATTTTTTCCATACCCTAGGATAAACTGGACAGAACTGTGTTTCGATTTGATTTTCACAAATTTTTTATTCCCAAGAATTCAGTGAAGTTTTCATTCGCAAAATGATAATTTTAATGCTTACCCAGCTTGCGACCCATCGTTGCAAGTAATCGACCTGTTGGAGAGGAAAACTTTCTTCAGCGCCTTCACCTGGCCTTCTTCGGAGTGATTCTGCTCCGCACTCTGTTCAAACCTCTGGATGGTGTTGGTGAAAAGCGGCTCTTCCAAAGTTACTTCGCAGACCGCACTATGAAAAGCTATGCATAAGCCGAGCAATATCGAAATCATCTGGAAAGAAGAATCGAAATTAGTGTTTATCATTGATTCTCCCGATAAATATCACAGTTGTTCATTTTTGATTAGTTTATTCATAGTCATACACTAGCGGAAAACATAAAATTTCAAATGGCTTCGTCTTCCCCAGCTCGAAGACTTCTGAGGGTTGCTCGTAAGGGTGCAGCCGGTCGGCGGATAGAACAAATTTTAGAACTTCCATACAGAACTGAGTAACAAGATAAAATGAAGCACATAAGCTTCAGTTCATGCGTTGGAAACTATTACGATAAATTGTAGATTGTAGGGGGGTCGTGCAGGCTCTGCAGCCTCACAAGCACCTCGACCTATAAGATCTTCTTTAAGTGACCCTTTGTCTATTCGACGCCCGAAATTCTGAGACTTTGTGCGGAGTTTATCATTTTCCTGGGAGCTAAGTTCCTGATATTGGAAGGCGTTAAGAATGCCTCTTGCAAAAGATCGCTGGGCATTCGCAAAGCAGATGTTCTGCAGTTTCCGCAGTAGCGGCAACTATCACTCTCTGACTTGCCCATCTTTTTGAGGTGATACCCCAGAGGGCAGTGCCCAGTGAGTAGTCCCGTTACCAATTTCAAGTCTTTTTTGTCCAACTCGAGAAGCTGTTTAGCTTTCCTTAGCGATAGGCTCACTAGCCTTTTCGCTTGTCTTTGTCCTGGCACTTTATTTCAGTGAGATTTATTTCATCGGGATCCCAGCGTCGGAACTCTGCCTTTAGGTGGGCTTTGGAGAGTCCAAAGAAGGGTTCTGGGTCTGCTTCCTCGTTGCTTTTGATGCCCCTGTGACCTGGCACCCATATCAGGGTTATCTGATTGTTTACTGCCAGTTGTCTCAGGGTTTTTTACAGTCCCGAATCAGCTTAGACTCACAAGTGTGTGACTTCAGAGCTTTTAATGCTGCTTGGCTATCTGATAGTATAAAGATTTCTGCCCTTCTGGTGTCCCTTTCAAGACATTCCTGGCAGAGTCTCTATAGCATGAACTTCTGATTGAAAGATGGTTGGGGTGAGACTGAAATTTGGCCCTGTAACTCCCACTCCAACCCCTTCCTCCATCTTGGATCCGTTGCCAATTGAGGTCCGTTCTCTGTGCAAACCTGGTGGTTGTTTATGACCACTTCAAACTGTACTTCGAAGTCGTACCTGATCGGCATGATATGTATCGGTTTAGACATGTCTTCAAGGGAGATTTGTTCCAAAATCTTCAGATGTCCGATCAGATCTCCTGCTTTCAAGTTTCAAGTTGTCTGGCTCAGTCTGAAGGCACTGTTTGCTGCTTCTTTCATTACACATAGGTGCAATGGCGAATGGTTTGGCATTGCCTCTAAGGCTGCAGTAGGGCACCTAAATATTGCCCCTGTGATTCCCAGATAGGTTAGCCGCTGCACTTTCTGCAGCTTGACTTGTGCCGAAAACTGTTGAATTTTTGACCACCATACCAGTGGGGCGTAGGTGAACATGGGTTAGATGATTATTTGGTATTACCAATAAATCATTTTTGGTTTCAGACCCCATGTCTTAGCAAAGACTTTGCGGCATGTCCAGCTTGCCGCTATAGCTTTGGAAAGAATGTGGATGATTTGGTTGTTCCAAGTCAGTTTTTGGTCTATTATAACTCCCAAATATTTCACTTCTTTGGAAAATGTTAACTGGGTTCCATTCAGAGTTGGGGATTTAAATTCGTACTTACCCCACTTGGTGAATGGAACCAAGTGTCTGATAGTCAAGCAGCCATGTGAAGCATTAATCTGACACATCAATTAGAAGACGGTATATAAGGTTTTGCTAGAAAAAATTGAATGGTCTGGGCATTCCAGAGTAGAGAGCAACGAACAAGCAAATGCACTAGCATCGAAAGGAGTTTCCATACACTGATTGAGCCAGAACCGCTCTATGTGCTTGGCTTGGAAGCTCTTTTTTCTTGAAAAATCTCGATGATGTGGAGAAAGCTCTTAAGAGAATGCACTGGAAGATACTTCCAGATCTAAGGCAATCTAGGGTCCTCTTCGGCAACTTCAGCTGATAAATGTCTAAAACACTGATTAAATGTAGCAGAAGTTCCAAAATCTATAAAACACATGCCAGCTTTTGGAAATATTGTGAGCATGTGATAAATATAACAAGATAAATCCACCACACACACTGTACTATCGAAAGCCTCGCATATGCCGAGCCATAACGAAATCAGCTGAAAAATTAATCAGATTAACCGTATAATTGGCGCTTTTTTATGTAATGATTCATCATCCATTCATTCAAAACAATATACACAAGAGGCTTCTTTGTAAAAGAAATGCCGACAATAGTTCGTTGTTGGAGACAGGACCGGATTGGAATTGATTGGCGTCGAAAAAATGTTTGGTGTCCAAAATAAATAATTATATCAAATATTATCAGTTGACATAGAAAAATTGTTCAAAGTTTAAAAACACTTAGGCAGGGGCGTAGCTAACACACCCGCAACCCCCGCGGCCAGGGGGGGCGCAGGCTTGATAGGGGCGCAAGCTTGACAGGGGCGCAAGCTTGACAGGGGCGCAAGGAAACCAGAAATTTGTATCGATCAGTTTATAAATTTGAGTTTATTAAAAATGTATAGGTTAGGGGATAGGGGCGCAAGCAGGTTCCTGCGGGGGGCTCGCTGAAAGTTAGCTGCGCCACTGCTCTCAGGAAAAATAATAATAATAATAATACTCCCTCATAAAAATACAACAAATGATTTAAAGAATATTTTCTGAGAAAGAGATGATTGATTGAGTAACAACAATTTGAGTTGCGACTTGAATTTCTACTGAGTACTGGAGTCACAAAAAAATTATTTGAATTGAGAGGAGACTGATTATTTTGAAGTAATTTTTGTAATATCCTTGGAAACTGACTTCATATATGCTTTGACTAATGGAAATATTGAATTACAGACGAAATGTCACCTAAAATAGAGCGATATTGCAGTTCATAATAACGTCAGCCAGTAATAAAGTAGTTCTTATTTTGATATACACGCACGCGCAATGTGAATCTGGAATAAGGACAACTTTATCATGCCTGATAAATATTTGATTTCTTCAACACGAATCAATATTGAAGTCCCCTTTGGTCATTCTATCATCACAATAATTGTTTCGTAGTATGAAATAAATTAGGTAGAATGATAAATCTGAGCAACTAGATTTCATTTATAGGTTATGAGTAACGAACGCCTGTGTAAATAAGGGACGAACAGACAAAACTGCAATATCTCTGTTTTTAATCACAGAATAGTACCAGTCACTATTAAAATGAAGTTGCCTTCAATACTGGCCAGCGTTATTGCAATATCTCTATAATAACGCATTACATGTTTTATACTTCATCGTGCTCAGAGAAAATGTCTAACATGTGAGGCAAAACTTTTATTTCTCGGATTATGTACGGAAGTAAAAAAAAAAAGTGATTTATCTCAATTGTTGAACGATTTCCAAGGATCATCAGGGGGAAAAGTTAATTTCTTGCTCTGCTTCTCGTATCATCGCCATTTCATTCACTATGAAAATGATTACTTTTGTCACATCCTAACATCAACTACCCAATCACCACAAAAACAACAACCTATAAATCTCCAATACATCTTCAGTTACAACATGGTTAACAGATTCTTCTCTCTGTATAACCCACGAATAAAATCAAGAGCTCCATCCGCTCTAATTGCCAAATAATAGCTAGATAAAAAATTTATAAACGGAACGTTTCTTTGATGTATTATCCCATTTATTATCCTCTCTGAGAGTTGTTATTAGTACCCACCAATTATTACTTCATTTTGGAGAGCAGGTATTGAATAAATCCACAAACAATTAAAACACTTTAGGTCGGCCCTGGATTCACCGCCTTTGATCTAACCAGTTTTCTTTCAAATACTTCATTTATAAGGAGATATTTCAAGTATTTAAATCAGCCGGCTGCTTGTGATATTATGATAAAATTAAGAACAAGAGTTCAAAAAAGGGATATAAATACCTACCAGCCGCATAATGACAAAACAGTTCTTGGAAGATGTTAATCTTAAGACGTAATAACATTTGAATCGGTCCACCTTGAGAACAGCACGAATTAGTTCAAAGAGGAACATGGAAATAACTGTTTCAGTAGCCCAGAGTAATTTGAAGTGTTGCAACATCTCTAACAAAATAGAAATACTCCGAGTAACGGTCCCATCTTTGACCATTAACATTGAAGAGGGTTTCACAAGGACATTTACAAGAGGAGAAAAAACAGCACTTGGCGTAGATAAAAAAAAACTTTTCTATCAAATACAGCAAGATCGAACACATTAAAATACTGGGGAGAAATACAGAAATAACAGAGGTACTGACGGATAATGAAAGCTTATAAAAATCTAAAATGAGAAGCAGAATTGAACCATGTTTCAATTGACACAAGATATTTAAATAACGACTTAGCTGCGTCCATGTCCAGTTAGAGGTCTAAATGTCATATTGTGCTGATTGAATCCCTACAAAAACGTTTTTGTTAGTTTGACTTTCGACCTATAATCTGTTGAAACTATTGCAACTTTTTTTCGATTTTTGTTCAGCTCGAACCATTTAAATTTCCCGGGTTATGATAGACTGAAAGGAAAAGAGTAAAAAATACACTTCTGTTTATCGAACCTGGTTAGCATAATGAAAGAATAGATGCAGAGACTGCAGGGAAAAACAAACAATCAACGGCAATTCGATTAAAATCATAAGGTACGACGATGTAGAAGATACAGAGAGAATATACCACGTTGAAAGAGACCATAGGTGAACAAATTTATTCAAATAAGAATGAAAAAATTTCACGAGACAAAAAAATGCAATTTCAATAAAATACAATTGAAGCAAGTAGAATAAGTTTGAATGATCAATTGAGCGAATGGCTATAAAGTAGGACTGTAAATAAACTACGTGATACAAGAATGAATGGGAGACAAGAAAATGGTAAAAACTATAAAAGCGAAAAGAAAGAATGTGAAATATATACTCAAGGACAGATTATCTATAAAAAAGAAATAAGCTATTATCAAAACGAGTAGGAGTTGGGCCTAGGGTCAAACAAAAGGGAAAAATGAAAAGTTACATGAACAATATGAAGTCAAAACATACAGAGAGAGATAAATTGCAAGAGAGTAGAAGACAAGTTGAAATACAAAAAAATTTTCGAGAAAACAAAGCACTTAAAGCAAGAGTTTTGAAGAAACAACAACAGTTCTATTGATATGAATCAATAACTGAATATAAAAAAAGTTCAAAAACAGTTGAGTACCTGGTATATTTTAGTACTTAGTTCTGAGTTCCCTATGACTGATTGATATCCATAGAGAATATTGGCAGTTTCCACTGTAGATGGTTATATCTAGAGCTTCTACTATATCAAACCATAGTTTGATTTTTTTTTTTGAATAACTTAGCGAATTAAGTGATTTTGATGATGAGTACTGCTTCTCAATATCATCTGCTGTAAGTTAGTCACGCAAATCTAGGAAGATGGCCTTGCCACAGGTTGAACAATGTGTCAAAAGTTCTCTTGTAACTGCGGATTTTCTATTAGTCCTTGAATCTATCGGTGTCTGCAAAACTGACGTAGATCGTGAAAAATGTCCGTAGTTCCATTGAGAGCAGGCAAAGCAATACTCTGGAAAGGATTTTTTGGGAATAACTTGCATCGTCCTATTTGACAATAATAATACTCCCTCATAAACAGTCTCAGAGTGTAATCAAAGCCTGATGGAGGTTCGAGTGTCGAGTGTTATTATTGTTATTTACCGTGGCGCTCCGGACGACTCACTGATTTTTGGAGGCGTATTCACATTTCAGCTGTAGGAGAACCTAAGAAGCTGAAATCGTCATCATTGGATCAAAAGATTCGAGGAAAATCTAATAAGAAGAAATCTACCAGCTTCATGATCCGACCCATAAACTTGGCAATACAAATTGCAATACAAAATGCAACGTTAATTTTGAGCACTATCTCGGATATGAAAAGCTTGGAAGTATTTTATATTAGATTTACTATTTATGAGTATAAGTATGTGCACAACTAATTTTTTATACGTAATTTCATCCTATGGTATTCTTTCGAAAGGAGCAAGTCGTTTCACAAACTAGCGCGGAAGAATAACTATTAGACACCCATTAACACAAGAACAATTATTATATTGCACTTTCATAAATATTTCTCTACTCAACATGAAGTTCATTCTGAGTATTTTATTAATGAAATTGGATAATGCGTTTTGTTGTTTATAAGAAAAAAATCAATATTTTTTTGTACAACTGCCATTAGAAATGACGTTTTGACATTATGTGTCAAAATCACTCTTAACACTAGTGTAAAAACTGATATGGCCGATGAGATGATGGATACTCAATAATATGAATCTCTCCAGTAGAAAAACTTCAATTTAGATATTATAATACTCAAAAGGAATTATTTTTAAACGTTCGAATCTATTTGGCAGTAAGTATAGGTATTCAGTCCAACTGTAACCATCGCTTACCAATTATGGTGCTATTGAAATGGGATGATTAAATAATGCTGGTGCAGAACTAGAACTTATACCAAAAAACATTTTATCAGCAAGTTTAATTTTATTTTCAATGGATTCCTCTATGCAACCCTCAGTCAAACTTGCTCCCAAATTCGCTAATAGAGATGCTGAAGATCTTTGAAAGTAATGGCCGGTAAACTGCTGCGGATTTATTAATTTCAGAAATTCAGCAATAGTGGAAGGCATATTCCCAAAAGTGCTGTGATGGTCATGATGGTAAAGCGCTTGTCTTTTAATCTGAGGGTCATGGCTTCCATTCCCAGCATGGTCATCGGTTTCGTGCATGGCATCACACGATAAAAGGTAAGGGCTGCGTCTTCCCTAGCTCGGACAAGTCTTTCGAAGACTTTTGAGTATTGTACTCTTAAGGGTGTGCAGCAGATTGACCGAAATAACAATTTTAACTGGTTTAGCAGTGCATTTCTTAGAGTAGGTAATTCAGGAAACCGACGGTGAGTAACAGAAGTAGGGCGTGATGACAGAATGACAGTATTGTTTCTTCAATGTCATCTACGCTCAATTTGCAGAGTTCTTCACGACGGCACGCTCCAGATAATCTAAAAATGGTTGCCATATTTGTTCCCTTGTCAGAATTTTCGATTTTTTGGACGGTATCCGACACTTTTTTGTTCCAAAAAAACGCATCAATTTATGGTATTTACTTAAATCCACGTTTTTCTTGATTTCATATATCATCATTCATCATGGAGAATTTAGAACACAGCGTTGATCACTTCCATAACTTTAATTTTTCTTCGAAATAAATCAAAAGTACGCGTTCAGTGAACTTGCCCTCAACTTTCTTCATTTGATTTCATTCGATGAATCCATCAAAAGCAATTTCATATTGTTTCCGTGATTTTTCAGGCAACAGGCAGCTTCTTGAATTATTGATGGTGGAAGAGAAGAATCTAAATCCTCCAGTTCAACTTCCATTGTATTTATATTTGCAGCAGTAATAGCTACGACCACAAAGAAGCTAGGAACTTTTACTAATTTGTGAACAATTATTAATTGTTTTTTTTTCTGCCTCACTGTCATGTCTACTTTCAAATTCGAAATACAGAATATCACAGTCAGTATAATGCATCAGCCCATGTAGCTGGAGCCTCTGCCTTGTAATCCTTAGATCTTGGGTTCGAATCCTATGGAATTTATGGACTTATTCTCTTTCTAGCTGTAACAGTTGTAGAAAAAAATGTATATGATACATTTGTTGAAAGATAAGGCCACTTTTAACATTTATATCCTAAATAAGTATTTCGATTTGAAAATATATTGGCAAGTTCAGAATTCAAAATTTAACAATAATATTATAGATAAATTATGAGAGATGAGAATTTTTTATAACCCTCGCCCGTCTCTCTGAATATTCGTAAACTTTAATAATTCCTGTATTCTGAGTTCCGAGAAACCTATTCTCCAGATAATAAAAACACCACGGATTTTTTACGTTATGTAATAAGAGTATCTTAATTGTCAATAAATTTTCAAAATACCTGGTCATTATAAAGTGGCACAAAGGTGCCGACGAAGGGAAGATGTATTGGTTATAAATAAGCTGACCGTGGGTCATATAAATTTATTATTCCATAAAAGATGTAGTAATCGTAATCCGACTGCAGGTGTACAAAAATTTCTTTATTGGAATCAGGTACCTAATTATTGTAAGTTTACAATATCACCAAAGCCCAGAAGTCAAGTAGGGTCTCTTTAGAGCAAAGGACTTGAGGAGGTTATAAATCTGTTCAAAATTCGTGGAGCTTGTCAACTAGGGTGATTGCCTCTCATTGACAGTGGACAATATTCACGGTATTTGAAATCTTGTCGGTGTTACTTTGAGAAAAGAATACACTTTCTGGAATTTCGTACTTACAAGTACAATAACAGTTTCATGTCCGTCATGGAATAACTTTTGATTTTTATTGTTATTTTCCGCGAAACTGTTCATTTATGTTTTTGAATTTAGACCATTTACATGGAAGATGAAGAATATCAATTCTTATATCGGGCATTGTAAAATTTGCATTCAATTGTCATATGTTTGTTCAACTCCTTAGCTACTATAATAGGTCTGATATATGGAACTACCGATAAGAAAAAACAGTGCAAACAATTCAATTATATAATGAGTCACAAAGAGCATCCTGATTTGTAATTTCCTATAATGTTAACTCAGAAACGGATACAAAAATTCCCTTCAGTTGTACATTGAAGCCGGATTCATAACATTCAATAATTATTGTGATACGATAGATACTGCAGCAGAACAAGTTCAAACCAAAAAAGATGACAGGAACAAAAGCCTTGAGAAAATTTACTATTCAATGGAACTAAGGGCTCACGCAAATGGGAACCGTATAAAATATTATTTTCTTGGAAGTTTGACTCTTAATCACAATCGGACTCCCCTCTCAGCCTAACAACCTTGCTGTAAAAAGGACTTGAAAGGATCCTGGACGGACATATCAGATAGAACGCTCTTTGCATGCTTCCCCTGAATAACCACCAGCATGCCTATCAAACAAAAAAAACGATAGATTCAGCTTAACATAACCTTAAAGAGAAACTCACCCAATCCCTCGATTACAAGGAGATTACGGTGGCCATATTGAAGGAGCATTCGATAATGCATTACCAAACTCTACTGGATCAGCTTTGACTGAAAGAGGAATAGAACCAACCATATCAGGCTGGATCTACGCCAAGCTCATGAATCGGACTGCCACTATATCTCATCAAGTTCAGAGTCTCCAGGGATGCCCTTTCATGGTCACTCCTGATGGACAACCTGCTCAATGTCTTCGAGAGGAGAGGGTGGAGCTTCAGGCTTTTCAGATTACCTTGTCATTCTGACAAGGAGCACGTCGGGAAGGGTAGCCTCTAATATCCTCCAAAGAACGTTGCACGACGTAAACAGTTAGGGCCAGAGGGAACATATGTCTGTTAACCCTATAGCAAAACTGTGATAATACTCTTTACCAGGAAAAGGAATCTAGAAGACCTAGCTACACTTTCTTTTACTATCAAGGTTATTCTATTTGCAGCAGAAGTAAAATATTTATTGATTAAAATCTCGCATGTAACGCTCATTTGGAAAAGGTTCTCTACAAAGTCAGAATGTCCTTATGAACTTGTGGAAAATCTTGGGGCCTAGGTCCCAAACAAATTATAAGGATTTATGTAACGGTTGTCAAACCTTCAATCACATACGGTGCCATTGCCTGGTGGCTAAAAACTTCACAGCGAACGGCCCAGGTGAAGCTATCAAGTTTACAGAGACAGGTTTGTCTGTCGATCTCTGATGCCATCAGCACCACACTGTCAGCAGCTATGGAAATCCTACTATACCTACCTCCTCTCCACATCTTTCTAGATGGACAAACTACAGAATCATTCATATTGCCAATTGCTTGTAACAAATTTATACAGAGCGTAGCACACTGCTGATTGACACTGAAAGTCACAGCTTTCTGGGAATGACCTCTGATATAATGCCTCTAACAGTAAATTTTCTAATTCCGAAGAGAGATGACTGTGTCCTCCAAGAAAAGGAACTACTGGGAGCAAATTACTGTTGGTTCACAGATGGTTACGTATTAACGTCTAAGCTGGTGTTAAACTGCCAGAGAAGACTCTCCTCAATAAGAAATCACAACAGTCTGTCTCTGGTCTAGATTCCTGGCCACTCCGGTATGGAGGGCAATGAAACGGCGGACCTTCTTGCAAGAGAAGGTGCCGCAAGTAGGTTCGTTGGATCAGAACCTGCCATTGGCATCCCACCAAGTTTTGCCAAATATACATTGAACACCTGAACAGCAAGGAAGGTATTAAACTTCTGGAAAAACCTACCAGAGTTGTTGCCTCATTACAAGGCATTCATTTACATTCCTCGAATAATAAATATGACCAAAGCCCAGAAGTCAAGTAGGGTCTCTTTAAAGCAAAGGACTTGAGGAGGTTATAAATCTGTTCAAAATTCGTGGAGCTTGTCTACTAGGGTGATTGCCTCTCATTGACAGTGGACAATATTCACGGTATTTGAAATCTTGTCGGTGTTACTTTAAGAAAAGAATTCACTCTCTCCCTTGGACCTGACAAATCATACACCAAATAAACTAATCGGCTTTGTCAAGAAGATGAGTTGATTTTGTGAAATATGAATTGGTATGAGCCACAATTAATAGATCCTTACGGGTCGCAGTGGAGGGCCGAGCAAATCTGCTCATTTTAAACCTAACCTCACCTAATCTTCCGTAGTGGAAATAGTTTGTTTTACCATGGGAAGATTTCTATTGTGTTTTAAATTGAAGATTACTTTCTGCTCGCTCACTTGGTATCAAATAATTGGTGTTGGCTTTATATCATTGCATAAAACTTAATTGTTTGTGAATTTTTGACCAGTGATAGGCTTTTATTCAATTATACAATTTCCGAACAATATACACAGGAATATACAGACATACTTCTCCGGGAATTACACCGATCAATACTTATATAGAAAACTATAAGTGAGTCAAACTTGGATCAAAATTCACTATTGCGGATGGGGAGCTAAAACATTGTCAAAAATGTGCCACTTTCTGTTGTACTGGAAGTGAACACCAACTTCCTTAAATTGCATTCCCATAGGCCATGGTGGTTGTAATTGTAGAGCCCTGCCTCTCAATCACAGGGGCATGGAATCACACGCTAAAAGGTATGGGCTACGTCTTTACTAGCTAGCACAAGTCTTTCGAAGACTTCTGAGGGTTATGCTTGTAAGCATGCAGCCGGTTGAAGGAAAAAAAAAACAATGGCAAGATGGCCCTCGGTAGGTACCATTCGAAAAGAATAACTTTTTCGTTATAAATGCATTCCGAAAATTTCAATTCCTTTTGAAGGATTTTTAATTGATTTCATTGAGGAGATTACTATCACTAATGACGCCAATTAGAATGAATTTTAACCTGATCAAAGCTTTCTGTGCTAAAAAAATTGAGAATTTCACTTCTCATGGAAACACCCTCGTATCTTCTGTAATTTTTGAAGAAATATCATGAAATTCTCAGGATCGATAGATACGCTAGAGATTAACTCTCTGCACGAAAGGGGTCATCGTACGTGATATACACTGCTCGCCAGCAGCGATGAAACCACCCATTTTTCCGGAAAGTAATATTAGGGAGCAAAATTGGCTCAAAATTCTTTCGGATTCGTATTCAGGATCCCAAAATTACTACTAATACACTTGTCTCCTGAAAAAATTTCATTTCTGAAAAATTCAATTTTTTTTCTCACTTACTTCACGTAAGTGAAAGTGTATCTATCGATCCTGTAAATTTCATGGTTTTACGTCATAAATTACGAAAGATACGGGGGCGTTTCCATGAGAAGAGAAAAAAATTTGAATTTTTCAGGACTGAAAATTTTTCAAGAAACAGGTGTATTAGTAGTAATTCGGGGATCCTTAACACGAATCCGAAGGAATGTTTGGCCAATTTTGCCCCCTAATATAAGTTTCTGGAAAAATAGATGGTTCCATCGCTGTTTTCGTGCAGTGTATATCACGTAGAATGACGCCTTCTATGTTGCGAGTTCATTTATAGTGAATCTATCAATCCTGAAAATTTCATGGTTCTACGTTGAAAATTACGGAAGATACGGGGGTGTTTCCATGAGAAGTGAAACACACTGTATTTTAATTGTGAAGTAAAAATTTATCAACACTGTCGTATATAATTTGATCTGTGGAATCTAAAAAATATCAAACATTCAAGGTGTTCCACTTGAAAAATCGAAGATAAGTGAAGACCCAGTATAATTTTTTTTTCCAATAGTTCAAGTTGGTGTAAGAAACGAACGATTTCTTCACAACTAACTGATTTGTCATGCTTATCTACACCCATATTTATATTTATGTATTATAAGCAAATAATTGATTTACTATGGTTCAACTCTAAGTAAAAGGTTGTGCTATAAAACACTCCCCTAATGCACTGCTCTTGATGTGCACTGCATTATTAAGTTGCTATTGAGTTGGGAAATTTGAGATCGTGCATTATTGTAAATGCCAAATAATTGAGCATTAATAATTAATTTTATAGCTGAACCAAATCATGAGAATAGAACACGGAGAGGTACTTGAAATATACTTGAAAGTTATATTCTATAATTAAATTATGGTGCAAAGACATTATGAAGAATAGTTCAGGAAACAAGCAAGATTAAAAATATAAAACCGCAAAGAAAAATTACTCAGGTCAAATACTAAATGAAAAAGCATATAGATTATGATTTCAATGAAGCTTATATCAAGTAGGACATAATATGGCAGAAAAAATAACCAAAGATCCTAACTATACCCTCACTAAAAAAATTAATCGAATTCGTTTGTTATTCTTCCAACAGATACTTAGTGTTTGATAAAAAACTTGATCTGTGGTTTGAAGACTAAGAAATCCGCAAGTAGATAAAGATATCAGAAAATCAGCAATCAGCCTGTATATCGAGAAACCACTAGCATTCATAATAAATATGTGCTAAAAAAAGGAATTTGGTCTTGAACTCAAAAAGGGCGGAGACCGAGATCACTAACTACAAGCCAATATCTCTGATCATACAAGTAACAAAAAACTTCAGAATGGTTCTCAAAAAGAGGCTAACTGCATATATATCAAAATACAACCTTATATCTGACAGACAAATCAGAAAAAAAATCTACACGCATGATGCCATATTAGCACTAACCATAATGATCTCTGCTCTGGACTAAAACATGACAAGCCCCTGTGCAGGCTTTGGAAGACATTGGGATGAGAAATGCCTGTTTGAAACTGTGCGAAAGTAACCTAACCAATAGACTTCAGCCTGTGACAGTAGATAACATGTTCAGTGAAAAGAAGAAAATCAATCGAGAATGGACTGCCACAAGGAACCGTTCTTGGTCCGATTCCTTTCAACATATACATTTATGGAATGTTTTCAATAAAGAGCCGCGATAAAATTTTGGGATTTGTGATGATACTGTGATATTAAATGAGGAAAAAACCTGGTAGGATTTGAAGATTATTGTAGAGTTTGATCTCGCAAAATAACGCCTTCCTACCAAGAATTTTTGCAAATAGCATGGTGCCCAGCTCGACATGGAGAACAGACGTACGAAGTGTCAATAGTTGGTTATAAATTTTTTGCCGGTATTGAGCTTCAGAAAACAACCGAATTACCACTAGTGGATTGGTAAAGGTTGAACACTTTTAACAATGTTTTTTTCCATCATTCCTATTCCGAAAAATAATTCTTCCCAAGTTGCATGTCACCAGAACAACAACGACTACAATAGCCGAAGCAAATTATTAAACTTCTTTGCTCACCGTCCTTCTGTTTTTTTATAATTTTTTACTGCACCATTATACCAAAGAACCAACTGTATATTTTCACATCGGTTTTCTATTTAATCTGATTATTGGTGTCGCACGTGACAATGACTTTTCAATCGGCACCGTTGATAGATGATCTTTTCTTCTGGAATGATTGGTGTCCCTTTGCTGAACTAGCAAATCTAGATGTAAGTGGTAGTGACCGCATAACATAAATGAGGCCGCCTTTGATCAATCAGTGTAGTAAAACATGGGCGTGCATACAGTTTATTCGCTTTATTCAAAATCTTATATTTAATAATTGGATAATGACACTGGATACGAATGTCATTCCTTGTGCTCGAAATTAGGGGACATTTTGTTTTCTGTCTTCATAAACTGTCATGCGTAATTCAAGTGACGTTAAATTCTAGGTATAATCGTCAACAAATATTTTGTCGCATTGATCCAAGGTTAATATAGATGCAAATATAAATTCTAACCGAATTTCTCATATTAGTCAAGTACGTAATACGGTTTTTTGAGCCCCTGAGGATGCCAACTTTGTTGGCGAAACGCGCGTCGAGTGGTATTGACATTATTTTGGTGGCTTCATTTAATCGAAATATGTAATAGTTCATAAAAAATCATATTCTTTCATATCTAACATCATTATTCATATTATACTTGGACTCTAAAGAAGGCAAAATTTCGCCGAAACGTTGGAAGTAAAACTGTAAACTCTTTACGAAACACGCGACTGTTGAAGACACCATCCTGGCAGTGATCTGTTTTCAAGTCCAGTCCACGTGATCTGACATTCTTGAAGAAGACCCCAGGTGGATTATTCTTGAACAGCTACAGAAGTATGTAGCCTTCATATGGACTCTCTGTCGATCGTGTTCCAATTGAGTTCCAGCCTACTTGTTCAGAATCAAAAACGAGATCAAATTCATGGTTGCGGATTATCAAAAGAGAATCTAAGCACCTGATATGACATAAGGTTCCATGCAGAAGTATTATGTCAAGAATATAATACAGTCCAAACTCGAAAGTCTTCAACATCCTTGACGTCTGCGAAACATAACTATAGCACGAACAACTGAGGATGCATGTTCTTCTCGAGTCCATTTCACAACTTCTGAGTAGAATAGGATCGAAACGACTGGCAAATTGGTAGCATTGATTTGTATCTTCTCCGTTAGTTCTGAGTCGGAGTTCGTACTAGAGAATTTTTGACCATTTTCTAGATGTGTCCAGATTCTTCCAACTCTGAGTTCTTCACATCTTGCTTACCTGAGATGATTCACTGAAATTATTATGTTTTTCCTCCAAGGAATAGTCACTCAATAGATATCCACTCTGTACTCACGGTAGGCTATACATATACTATCATCTTTATTTGACTGAGTAATGTTGTAATGTACAATTGAGAATCAAAGTACGAGGTCTGTTCATGGTCCTAAGAAAGGTTGACATCAGCAACTGGTAGTCTCACTGATATCTGCACGCTTGACTATTCCCAGAAGTGTGTGTAGCAGATTTTCGAAACAAAAACCTATTCTTACCAAAGTATCTCCAGTTTCCTCATTAGGTTTAAGAGCAACAGTTTTGAACGTTCTTTTGAAACACCATTCCTATAGTGACTGCGTTTTTCTTTGAAAGCGCGACAATGCATTTGCCGTTTTTTCTATTGCTGAAGTATTAACCTTCGTAATACTAAGTGGGGTAAGTTTGTACCCCAATTTGGTATTTTTTCGTAGTTATGGCAATAACTTTTATTTGCGTACTAATATCCGATAATCCTTTCAAATTTGCTCTTTCTAAGTATTTTATAATTGTTATATGAAATATCAAATGAAAAAATCATGCCATTCGGTATTTTTAGACGTTCAAAGTATATGGGGTACAAAAATACCCCACGTAGTCGTGCGAAATCTCTAACAGACAAGTTTGTAGGATCTGTCGCTCACTTTGATTTCGATTCTTAGTATAAAAACAGTCTGCTTGGTTATTTATATGTTGGCGCTAATCTATAGTTATTTTGAAGTGGTTGGAATTTTGATTTGTCGGGCAAGTAACGCTTTTATTAGACATGTGTAACTATTTTACTTTTGTTATAGAAACTGGCTGGTGTAAAGCCTAAACATGTAAACAGACTCAATGATATGCAACACTTGTAATAATTAATATCTTAGAACGTTTATTTTATAAGTTGATTTTTATATTTTGTATTAGTTTTGTACTGCATTATCTAAAAAACTTATTAATGTATTTAAACAAAATTTGTTATTTGTGTATTTTTCAAATTCAAATAATAAAATAAAAGTGAATATCTTAAATATATATGAAAACAGGGTGGGGTACAAAAATACCCCAGTTAGTAATGTAAGGGTATTAAAATTACTCAGTATTACAAATTGAAACACATTCTTATCATTCCTTAACGTTACGCCTCTGGACTCCGGTAAAGGAGATCCCTTCGCCGACAGTAGCAGATAATAAGAGGCTCGACGATTCTTTGAAGTTGCCGCTATTCACCTACACTGTTTTTAAATTAAATTACTCATTCCATGTTATACCTCAGGTTATTTGATAGCATTTCTAACCTTAGAAACTCGATACTCTGCGTGTTGTTTTCCGGTGAATGAAATACGATGTTTAATTTTCAGGAGTGCGGTCGCTCCAAACACTAGAGAAGGGAAACTTGAGCTCGTAAAAGTATCGTTACTAACCGAAACAACGATATTTCCAGGGAACAAGGAGTGAGTGGAAATAAATTCAGCACTTTTCCTAATTTAGCGGTTAAAGGTGGACAATTTCTAAAAGTTCAATGAAATATCTTCGATCAGGTCAATTTTTGTTTACAAATTGGCAGTTCTCGACAAATGAGTTGCACCTTCTCACTTAAACCTCTAGCGTGGTATTGGAAAGAAAAAAAATCACATATTTAGCAAAAAAATAAAAACTGAACTAATGAAATATTATAATTGGTCAAAAAATAGAAAAAGAAACAGAATCCACAGATATAATTAGTATACCTAGTGTAAATAGTAGTTACAGTTGAAAAAGTAAAATATTACTTAATACTATTTAATAATCAAGAAACATCACTCGAAAATAAAAAAATTCAGTACTCCCAAATTACCAATATTAAACAAATAAAAAAAAAATCTTCCGTCGCCAAATCGCCTGATATCCTTGAATGGGTTATTAGATTCAGTCGTCCTTCATACTATCTTTGATTTACTTTTAATTTCGATGAAGTAGTGCTAATCGGGAAATTATTTTTTTACTTTTATATGTGTGCACATCTCTTCTATAATTTAATATTCTCACTTAATTATAGCAGTGGTGCTTAGATTTACATTGAGAAATTATTGTAGGTATTGAATTTTTCATGGTTTTTACTGAAGGCCCTATTATCACACATGTGTTATTATACACTGTAGCGCATATAAACATTACTGACGGTATGAATTTAAATTTTGGCTTGCGAAATGGAGAGAAAACAATTTTTTTAAATTTTTTGGCAGATATAATCAGCATGTTATGACCAAAATGATGATTATTGATCTATAAGTAACAATGACTCAGTACTTGATCCTTCAATTTTCAATAGATCCATCTCTGGTTTGCTGTAACTGTGTCAACAAAAAATTTGAAATACTTATATAAAATAATATCATCAGCAGGAAAATGCATTTATAATTAATCGAATATATTAGGAACATATCATTAATGGATATTTCAGAGAGTAGTGACCCCAATACGCTACCTTGAGATACTACCTCAACGGCCGAGGAATTGTGACTTTGAAGTGTCTACATAACAGAATGGTACTGAATGAAGCCCAGAAGATCATAAGGAGTTGAGATCCCATTTTATCTGAGTAATCCTTTTCACCACAGCATGCAACCCGTGTAGCAGGTGATTTGGTCTCGTAATCGACACTGGACAGGATGACCCAAACTTTTTCATCGAGATGGAACCCTTTCAGCAAATCACAACGATAAGTCAATATACATTGGTTCTTCTTCAAGAACATTGAAGACCTTGGTTTATCCAGAAACCTGACCTTGGCATTTCTCAGGTCACGTGGGCTGAAGTCAGAAACGGAGGGATTCATGATGACCTGACGGGATGACAGGATAGTGCCTTCAACACACCCGTCTACCAAAGTCCTTTGATGGATATAACATAATGCTTCCAGCTTGTCAAGCTTTTGCGGTCTCAGCCTAAATCCACAGGCATAACTCATCGCTACATACTCATACGGTATAGACGAGATACTGGTATTGCCTTATGTCCGTTATGGAGAATGAGAAGGGCCGAATCTAATGAAACTTCCCATTCCCCACCCTCGAGCAAATACAAGCCAATAAGCCTGATGTATAGTCTTAGACCTAGACCATCAAACTAGTACGATTTTCGTTATAGAGTTTTCAGCTCCTGTGCGAAACGAACATTGCCCGAAAAGAGAAGTAAAAACGGACTAAATATAGAGACTTAGAGATAGTGGTTTTGATCATAGGAATACTTGGTGGAATGATGGACACGCTGCTCCCGAATCTGAAGTTATTTCAGCTTGCCGTGATGCGGCAGAAAACCTAGCCGGAAGAATGCAGAAGGCCACAGCACATGGTTCTCGGACCAGGCAATGTCTGACCTCACAGACGTTGGGAGCGTTTACTGGGGTTGATGATCGTATGTCATCAACTTTTAATTTTATATTGAAACGTTACTGAACAGACAATTTAACTTCGAGGATGCAGAAAAATTTATTTTGAAAATAATAAATCACTGGATGTTGGTAGATACTATACAGGGTGGAACACCCCATACGACGCGGTCCCTGTAAGCAACATCATTTATTTTTTCGGGAATCTCAACATTTTATTATATGTATATTTATTAAAGCTAAAAATGGAAATTATTTTGAAGTCTATAGGATGGCTCAAAAAAGTGTGACATATCAAAGTTGTGATTTTTAAATGAAACACGCTGCATGTCGTTATACTTTTGAATAAGCCAGGAAAAATAACATGATTGTTGTTTCATTTGAATAATAAGAAAAAATTGTATAGTCTGTTTAATGAACTACTGTCAGAATATGAATGTGAATGTCATTATAGTGCACAGTAAATATTTTCGATGAAGTGAAGTATAACAACTGTCAATAAGTATTCTGTGAGAATCAAATAAATGTCGTTTCTTAATTCAAAAAATGCATTGAAATGAGAACTACTATTTGAAAAAGCCAATATCTGAAACACTATTTAGGTTAGGTATAGGGAAATACAATACGAAATGAAGGGAAAACAAATTTTCTATTCCTCAGAGCAAAAAAACAGGAGGTTCCATTTGAAATAACAAAGTTATCTTTGTCCGAAATTATAAAAAAGTGACAATGATTTTTGAACATTCTGTATAATATTGAGAGACAAGTTCTATCGAAATCAATAGCCCACAACCTCTTTTATGCGTGGTCAGAATTCAAAGGGATGATTTCTATACATATCGGTGTTATTTAGTTTCCAATTGTAGCTAGTAGCATTTTTATAAAAAAATTAATAACTCGAGACCGGTTATAGTTAGGTACATAAAACCTTTTATGAAATCATATCATGTTTTCCTGAGCTATTCAAAAGTGTAACGAAATACAGGGTGTTTCTCATCTGAAAAAACATAACTTTGATATGTCACACTTTTTTGAGCCTCCCTGTAGATTCCAGAGTAATTTCTTTTTGTAGCCTTAATCAATATACATGTAAAGAAATGGAGGAATTCCCGAAAAAAATTTATGGTTTGGTTCACAGGGACCCTGTAATTTGTTAACAAAAAAATCTGATTGGTCGATTCTCGGTGCTAGGTTATCATTTTCTATTTCTTTTCCGTAATTTGAGAATGATGAAATGGTTTAGTTCTCAATTTTTTGCAGTAAACAATGTAATAGTACAATTTCATCATTCTCAAATTACCTTCCCCATATTGTATTATAGCAGAGGCTTAAGAAATCACTTCTATTTACCGGTCTCAACAGATTTACAACACCTTCGGAAACTGACAAGGACATCATCGGCTTATTTACCCATTCCTATTTGTTCAAACTACTGTTGTTTAAAATCCTTTACCAAGCCGCCTGAAATTCTTCGAAATATGAGAGAATGGTTAGTTCTTCAGATTTCACCTTAACCACTCTACAAGGAACCGAAAAAAATGTTTGCCCTACAAACAACGTTCAAACCATTTGGAATTTTCCTGGAATAAGTGTGACATCTTTATGATAACACAAAAAATAAATCAGCTCATTAGTGTAGACTGCATAATGAAAATTATGCCTATTTATTACTGAATTGGAGAATATACGAACTTCTCTGTTTTCAGCTATCCTAAGTACAACATTTTGGCGGTGTAACATTCCATTTTAAGTTGAGCTGGGAAAATATTTTACTAATTAAAATCGAAGTCCTGCATCACCTTCAATACTATAGACTATATAGGAGAAAGTCAGTGGAACATTCTTTTCAAAAACTTACACCTGCCAGAAAATTTATTTTCTATCCATGGATATCAAACGAATAATACATTCATTTGTTTCATATTTTATATTCAGCACACTCAGTCGAGCTTATAAAACAAGATCAAGAACGAGTACAGTTCTATAGTACTAACAAGAAAATGTTTAATACATTATTTTCCATTATACATGCATCAAAATCGTTGTCAAATGCACCTAAGTGTGCGAAATCTTCAAGATTAAACACACTGCAAAAGACATATATTATTGTTTGGTAACGACGCCAAGTTTTCAGTTGCATCAAAGGTGATAATTACCACGGATTCTACTTCAAATTTTATCGAGTGATTTTTTATAAATTTGGTTTGTTTGAATGTTTTCACCTCAAATAAAGTTACAGAGATAACAATAAGAGATTATTGAATAAAATTTGACGAACGAGTTGAAATTGCGAATATAATTTTTTTCCACCAATTTGGATGCTGGCATGTTGGTATGATTTCGAGTAAGAATTGGTATTTTGGTAACAGTAAGAGATGAAGGTGTTATTAAATGAAGGAAAAGTAGCGTGTTTTAAGAGTTCAATTATGTGAATCAAAAAAATAAAAAAATTTAAATTCTTCATTTGTCTAGATATATCATTTTATTTTGTGGAGATTTTTTAAAACTTTTGGCACTTTTAGCAACTTTTTGTAGATCATCTCAATATGTGAATAAAACTTTTTATTTTCCAATAAGGACCTATATTTTTTATTGTATTTTTTCAAATCATGTCATGTTTCATATTGGCGTAGTATTTTCATCTGAACTACAGAGTGTTTTGGAACTATAGACTTTTCCCCGTGAAATTAAAAGAAGATTTTTTTTAATGGTTAATTATAACATTATTCATGAATACTGGTTAGAAACTGAATCGAAGTTATTTGTTGCTGGCTCCCTTCTAATAAATATAGAGTGCTTGCTATAAAGTGAAAAGAAATTATAATTACATCATTGGAAAAATAATTTGTAGGGATCGATTTTGGTATAGGCAACCTAAAAATAAAAATTAACATATGTCTCGTGATAGAAAAAATAGAAAAAATCATTGTGAAGTGGCAAAAAGTATGGTGAAATGGCAAGATGTCAAAAAAAAAATCATGTGAAAAATCCTACTAAGAATCCAATTCAATACTCACACATAGAGTTTCGAATTGAAATTTGAGAAGAATGAAAATGAAAATAACTAATTTTTTAGAGTGATTTCCGATTTCTTCAAAGATATCCAATTTTTTCTTGAATGTAGCATGATTTTAGTGAAATATTTGTATTTCGATGATGACCAAACTTTCCGAATTTCTCCACACCAGATGGCATAATATTAAAAAAAATGTTTTGCCAGAACACTGCTAACATTGGTTCGATCTAATAGTTACAATGTTAAGATTCGAGGGCAGCTTGCCCCATCATCCAACCAAGTACCCCTGTCATTGGAACCACCATTTTAACAGAATGGTTTGCGTTAAGGCTACGGAGTGGTTTGCTATTATAATTATTATTATTCATGTATGCGTTTCATAAAATATTTTTGTATGTCGACATCTCTAAAATTGTCGTCTGATAATTCCTCGATTAATTTCAACTCAAATCATACAAAGCACCTTCATTTGTGTGAGAATTATGCTCCCATTTGAAACAAACATCTAACATTAGCTTATCTCACGATATGGAACTCATGTTTCGATCTTGAACAGAGCTCACGCTGATCTGATTAAAGAGCGGCACGTCAAAAGATAATTTTTGGGATAACTGTTTAACAATTAACAAAGAATTTCATGTTAGATAGATGTGTTGTAAATGAAGAGCAGCGTATATATGCAATATTTCCAGGGAGGCAAACAGGTGAGAGTCGGGCAGGTATACAACAGGTGGATTCGGCTTCACAAAGCATTGCAGAGAGGCAAGGCTGAGGTATAAATAAATATAGAGTAGGGTCCTATTCTCTTGTAGTTGATGACATCTCTGAATTGGGGTTGTTTACTATCACTATATTTCAAATGCGAAGCCTGCTTTGGACAAGGAAGTCTATAAACTCTCAATCAGTAATCGGAAAGGTGAATCTCAATCGCAAAATGAGATTCACTAACTTCATCATCCCCTCGATTATTACATTTTTTGTATATCGAACAATCCAATCTCAACCCGAATAGTACCAACTAAGATAAAAGATTATTTCTTGAAATTGCCCACAATCAAGCAATGTTAATAATAAGTGTCAATCATACCTCTTCTTTTAATGAACATATTATTTTATAAGAAAGATTGTAATTTTTTTAATTCTATATAATTTCTCAATATTACACTTGGAGTGAGTAGAACTGTCACATTTTGAGATCGTTTTCTGACATATGCTTTGGCTAGGAATCGCACGTTAAAAGGTAAGACCTCGTTAATCCTTTGCTCGCACAAGTTTCGACTTCTGAGGGCTGTCGTTCGTAGGGGGATGACAGCTGGTTAACGGAAAAAACAATTTTAAACAATTTTTCAATTTTTCTCTCTAACATTTCACTTTCATTCTAATTGTAACATTATTTTATCTACACACTATTTTATTCAAATTTTTAACAATTCAATCGTTTAAATGTTGTATGTCTATAAATTGTTGTTTGTATCCACGAACATCTTTTTATTGTAGCCCTGAAGAAGGTGAACATTTCACCGAAACTTTGGGATTAAAATTGTAACAATTTGAGGAATGCATCTAACTAGTCCATATTTGCTCGTGACCATCGAACAACAAATAGCCTCAATACTTCAATCAAAGACGTTATTGAAGACTAATACCCTTACATTGGTGATACTTGTTTTATCTGTTTTTCTATCGGGCGCTAGAGAGTATTACTTTTAATCCGAAGTTATGATGACATTACTTTATTGAGTCATATTTGATTTTATAACACTATGAGGGATTAGTTAAGACCTCAAGATATTACCGTTTCAATACAAAAAGTTTTTATAGATTGTTCTCTACAATAACAAAATTTTATTTTATAGCCGAATCTGCTTATCAACCCACAAATATTCTCTGACCCTTCACTGCGAAGAGCCATCACAGATAGAGATATTGTTTCATGATATATTATGGAGTTCCTCAAGGACCTGTTCTAGGGCCACTTCTTTTTTTTACTTCATGCGAATGATTTAACCAGTATGAATATTTCAGGAAGGTTCATATTTCGCACAGACGATACAATGATGGTATAAAAAACTCAGATCAGCTCAGTGAAGTAATAAGTGATGACATCAAGAAGGTAACAAGTTGGTGTGAATGTAACACATAAGCATTTAAAATAATAGAATTTATTGAAACTGAAAAAATCAATGGCAACTTTTTGCCATGGCAATGAAGGTTCTTCATGTGGCATGAGTGGTTCTGATGAATTAGAATTTCTGTATTTCAAACAAGTGGAACATTGTTCAACTTTATTTTTTATATCAACAGATACATTTGGCCAGTAAACTACACCACGAGCTTGTCTCAGGCATCTGTCAATTTCTAAATGACCTCCATGAATATCATTCAGAATATTAGGTCGCATTGAAGTAGGTATAACTAGTAAATTATTTTTGAACAAAAGATCATTGAAAGTGTGCAAATCCGCACGAATATTGTAGAAGGGCTTTCCTGATGAAGTTATCTTTTTTTTTAATTTAGCCATTTGTTCCGACAATACGAAATTACAACTTGTAGGTCTGAATCAGCTTTAGTAGCGTTTTGATTTATTTCAGCTTACTTTCAGTAACAGCTAAGTAAATAGTATACAAAAAAATTTGCATGAATATTGATTTCTTATTCTTCAGCAGTATCACTACACACCGTTTTCCTGGAACATAGAAACCTTTCAAATCATATTTCTGTAGATTGAGCATCATCCCTTGCAACCTCAGATGATGGTTTTTTGAATAAAGAAACGAGAGGTTGATGGTCAGTTTGAACATTAACTGTATGACCATAAATATATTGGATGAAGCGCTGACAGCCAAATTGTATTGCATATAATTCTTTTTCAATCTGAGCCCATCTAGTTTGACAAACTGTTAATGACTTCGAAGAATATGAAAATCAGGTGTTTTGTTGTAAAATTACAGCTCTCACCGCAAGACAAGATAGGAATATTGTTATTGTTAGCAATTTTCATAGCTCTTGACAATGTTGAAGAAGTGCTGTTTATCTCGGGAGACGTATTTTGCATTTTTATTTTATTTCAGGAGTACTCCACCAAGGACTGGACTGACTGAACAATTATTTGATTCGACTTATTAGCCAGGTATTCACAAATCTGACACCAGCAAGTAATGTTATTCAGTTTTCATATTGAATAACTACTTTCAGAACTGCAGGAATTATTGAATACGACGTTTGGTTCATCACATTACATGACAACTCCCTGACATCTATCTACTAGATTCCAAGTCGCAAAATATGGCAGCAACCGCCTCTTATCTATTGATTTCAGTGTAAACTATATGTGACAGTCTGGAGGATGGCAACAGTAGTAGGTACTTTAGTTATTTTGAAACTGGAACTGAGCTTTACTGATTATTTCTTATTTAGTAACAAATGTGGTTATTCTTTCTTCCAGTAGTGTTTTATCATCTTGCTATTATAGTAGGTACTTATAAGAGCAATTGGACGATATAGTTACAGGGCTCCTCGAAGTTTCCTCCTTCATATAAAGGAATTATAACTAACTCTTTCGACGTTTGTCTAATTTCCACTAAGACTTCATTTAATACGAAAGCGTTTTCTGGTTTGGCACCCTTTTCAAGTATTACTGACTTCTGACTACATAAATTCCCTAATATACGTTGTGTTTCACTTCTCATGGAATTTATGACGTAACATCATGAAATTTTTAGGATCGATAGATACACTAGAGATGAACTCTCTGCGTGAAAGGGGTCGTGATATATGAAAACTTCATGGTTCTACGTCGAAAATTACGGAAGTTACGGGGCGTTTCCATGAGAAGTGAAACAAATTAGAATTTTTCAGGAAACAGGTGTATTAGTAGTAATTTGGCGATTCTACTAAACACGAATCCGAAGGAATTTCGGTCTAATTTTGTCCCCTAATATAACTTTTCAGTTATAAGGATTGTTCTATCGCTGCTGGCGTGCAGTGTATATCACGTAGGATGACACTTCTTGTGCAGTGAGTTCATTTCTAGTGTATCTATCGATCCTGAAAATTTCATGGTTCTATGTTGAAAACTACGGAATATACGGGGGTGTTTTCGTATATGGAAATTTCTGCCGATTGGCCTGTATCACGACATTCCAGTCTATACCTATACACCTGATTTTTTCCAGTTATCCTTTTTGAATAGCATGTTCCTTAGAATGATAACTGATGTTTTCAGTTGATATTGAATGGGTAAACTGTGTTGATCTTGTTCTGTTGTAGAGAAAAATGTAAGGAACCCCGTTTTCCTTGTAATTTTTAGCGTACGTAGGTGGATATGTTTGAATTTTATAACGTGATCTGTGATTCTGAATACGAATGGCTAATTTTGAGATTTGATAATTCAAAATCAGTTTCTAGAACATTTTTTTTTCATGAAGGATGGCTTTTTTTTCGTAAAACGAAAATAAGTTTTCCATATGTCACCTACTCACTATACGTGGCAAGTTACATCTGAATATATTGTTTTTAATACTGTCATTATTATTAATTTTTTTAACATAAATCAGTGAACATTTCAATTGCCTGACGGTAGAAAAATACATCATTAATTTGCCCTTCACCGGCATCTTCTACCATCAAACATCCTCTACTGCTTCTTCAAGCCATTCAGAAACGAATTTTTAATTCTATAGAGTATCGAAGCATGAAAGCTGTACGCAATGAATGAATCAAAGTTCATTTTCAACGACAATGTCAACAGTCGTTCCTTTGATCGACGTGGATTAGGGCCCTAATTCATCTAGAGGGTGGTGCGTGTGTGAAGGTAGGCCTTTCCTTTGATCTTGCCGCAATGAGCCGGTAACACTTCAAAAGAGAGCACCGGCACGCACCTACCTACGATTATTTCGACAACGTTGCCGGATTGGAAGATTTTTCTTAGTTTTTCAGAAAGAGAATAATTAGTGTTCATGTTATTCTGGAGTGAATTCGCAATAGTTGTGGAAACAAAAAAATTGCAACCTTCAAATTATACCCAAGAGAAATTAATAATTTTTCATAATCTCTATTAATGAAAAGTTGGTTCACCAATAATTTGTGTTTGAAGTGTTAAAAAGAAAGTCTCAATAGAAAGGGTTTAACAGAAAGCAGATTCACTATAATCGATTTCTGGAACAAGTGATGGGAAAATCAGAGATCTAGATTATTAGATTAGATATTCCATATAGATATATTTCATTTAAAATTTTAGTGTTCCAGGACTGGGCCGACATAGTAAATATATTCTTTAATTTTTCCTGATAACTCAATTTATTCCCTATATTTTGGAAATACCTGAAAAATACCATCATGACGGATTATTTTTCAATAGTTATTCTTTGCTCGTTTAGGGGAGTCAATAAAACCAGAATAACATATTTGAATATTTTGGATATATTGGAATTTTATTGGCATAAAGTCTTGTTGGACCAAACTTAGAGATAAAACAAAAACGGGACTCATCAAACCTTGAATTTGAATTTAGAAGCTTTGGAAATGAGTTTGATAATATGGCCAACATGAAAAAACAAACAAGAGAAGAGGAATTATTAGAAAATTTGATATAAAAGGGACAATATCAAAGCCAGTTCAAAAAAGGTAGCCAAACAATTGTGCTAAACAAAGCTAAGATATGAATGGTATGATACATTCAAAATCACAGAATAGTATATTCTGTAACAAGGTTGGATTGAAGATTCGATGCGAGTGGAAAGTTCCGAGCGCGAGCCGAAGGCGAGCGGGAGGAACCACGAGCATCACGAATTTTCATTCTAACCGAGTAGCAGGCTATACTTTCTCCACGATTCTCCACGAAAATTTTAAAATATTTTTAAATGGAAACGAACAAAAGATAATTTCCACAAGAAATAATAACTATTATTTAAAAACACTGTTCATCAGAAAGGACTACCTGGACTAACAAGAATAATTTTATTATAGCAAAGATGCATTAGGAATAAACTATTAGATTAAGAAAAATACGTTTTCGGTGGCTTGAACCCACAACAGCTCGTCTACAATTCCAATGCTATACCATCTAAGCCATCCGGATTCTCATTTAAATAACAGTTTGTAATGTTTTTATTCATACTCATTCTTTGATTGTTTTGGTACTAAACTTTCCAGTATATCATTATTTCAGGTGGTGTATTTTCACACTCTGATTCTGAATCACTGGATAAATTCATGATACTTCTTATATTTTCGAATGAAAACGTGACAGCAATAATTTTGACACTACTGAAATTTTCCACTACGGTGACAATCAACTGCGTCAAAGCTAATATTATTATTGCTAACCAGTTCGAGAATATTATTCTATTACAAGAAAGAGAATGTAAATACATTTGAACTGCATGGGGGCAGAGGTGTTGCAGAATATTTCTTCAATCTCAAGAGAGAGAATTCCAGCATTCTGTAATCAAATTTCATTTCGGAATTAGCAAATTGTGTGATGATCGTG
Source organism: Chrysolina americana (assembly GCA_958502065.1). Lineage (NCBI taxonomy): Eukaryota > Metazoa > Arthropoda > Insecta > Coleoptera > Chrysomelidae > Chrysolina > Chrysolina americana. The sequence continues at coordinate 84,376,926 of OY293413.1, forward strand.
GAGAAAATAAGTTAAGGATGAAGCTTACATTAGATGGACCTCCGAAATGATCTTGTAGATTTTTGACCTAATGAAAACAACAAGGAAGTTGAAGGTCCCACAAAAACTGAGAAAGCAGATAACAATGATGATGAAAACAGCTAAGATCATCATAAGAATAAAAAAAAGGAGAAACAGAGGAATTCTTATTTAAAAAGACCCCTATTTCCGCCCTCAGAGTGAGAAGCGCACAAGATAGACTGCGATGGAAAAAAGAGTTTACTTCCACTATTCCAAGCAGAGAACAATGGGAAGGTAACACAGTGAAGCCTGATATGTCTGACTGACAAAAAGGCTTCGCGGGTGCAGGCATCTATCTGGACGGAACAGACTTACGAGAAAGCTATCCTTTCCCAGCTAAAGTGTTCACCATTCTAACCGCTGTAGCTATGAGACAAGTGGTGAATGAGCAGAAAATTTATATCTGTTCGGATAGACGGCTGCGCTCAGAGCTAGTACAGGAAAAACTAGCTGAAACGAAGGAAGTTGAGCTGGTAGGGTTACGGATCACAAAGGGGTGCGCGGAAACGAGGTGGCAGACGAACTTGCTAGAACCGGTTCCACAACACCGTTCTGTGGGCCGGAGCTTCTACTAGGCATCGCCAAACCTCTTCAGCCCTTGACGACTGGACGGAAGAAGATCTGAACAAACTTCGGAGGAATAATACCGACTGCAGGTAGGCGAAAGACTTAGACGGAAACCGTCAAGCACTACGCCTCCTTATAGGAATACCAACAGGGCATAAGAAGTTAGGCAGACACCTATCACTAGACAACCCCACATGCCGCAAATGCGAAGAGGACGATGAAACTTCGTCTAACTTCCTGGGCGAGTGAAATCTTTTAAGCTGAAAAACTTCAACATACTGATCTTCATCAGAAGGTCACGGGAAACCTAGGAGGGAAAATGTACATTTGCGGAAGACTGGGGATGGCAAAAAAGGTCCATGTGGGTCTATTTGCCTGGCTGCGATAGCGGCCTTTCCCGAAATTTCTACTACTACTTCTACTAATACTAACCTAGTTCTAGAATAGATACTTGGTTTGGAGAATTACCAAAAGGAATCTTGTAGCAGGGGGGAGACAAATTATTCCATACGCTGATGATATAGCCATAATTGTTATCAAGACCAGAAAAGTAATGGCAGAAATACTGGAAATACCCAAAAAATGAACAAAGTTATTGGGAAAAGGAACAGTTATGTGGCAATATTGAAATGGGATGTAAAAAAAAAATTGCAGAAGTCGAATAGTTTCAAAATCTAGTGAAGATAACTAAACTGAGGTAGAGATGACCAGAAATATAAAAGAAAACCATTAAACGCAAATAGGTAAGATGAAAATGATAAAAAAAGATCATTGGAGTTAAACTAACTGGGATTTCGAAGGACCAGAAAAGAATAATAGATAAGAAGGAACTAGAAGAGGATAAAATCATACAAATAATACAACACAGAATAAGATAATCGGGACATGTATGAAAGGCAGGAGGCAGAAGCAGTTACAATGGAAACCAGGTGGAGGAAGGAGAATATGTAGATCTAGATCAAAATGGGTACAGGAAGTTGAAGAGGACCTAGGTAGAACAGAAGTGAATCACTGGCAAAAATGAACCGAATAGATTAGGAATGATCCACCCAAATAACTGGATATCTCTTGCACTTCAGTCACATAGGGGGTATAGAGGCTTTGTATATATAATATTGGAAGATTTGCATGTTATGAACAAGACAGATTTTACTTCGGGTTTACAAGAAAAGGAACATCCTATTATGTTCGAAGGACATAGTGAACACCCAAAAAAAAAGCGCTTGAATTACTACTTAATACTATTCGAGAAGATGAACGCCGCGATACTATATAAAATTACAGAAACCAATCATTTGACACAATTCCAGTGCTTTGGCAACAACGCATCAAAAAGGCACGCCATGCTACTATCGGTATTTTACTACAGCGTACTACTACTCTTCCGTTAAATGATTATTGAAAGAAAAGAGTGCCGACAAAACGAAGCCGACATAGGCGCATGCTATGCACATTTTTGCTGGGTGTTGAATTTTGTGCTAGATTATGACGGTCACTTTGGTCCGACACGGTGCGGAGGTATTAATGAGGTAGAAAGGCAACAAGAAGCAAAAAGATTACGGGCTATCGAACGCTGCAGGGTCGGACTCGATCGCCAGGTGTGTCAAAGATTATCAAAATCAGAATCATTTATTTATTCAGACCCAATTGTATTAGGTACCAAACATTCCACAGCATGATGGACCCCGCTGAAACGTTATGGAAAAGTGATCTATGTGATAATTGTCTGAATTTTGGATATTGTTCAGAGGAAGTCTTCCTGATTGAGAGTTACTATGGCGCTAAAGCCCAATGACTAATAGTTTCAGAGATAAGTATTGGCCAATAAAACTAGAAAATGAATATTCACAAATACATAGTTTATTGGTGTTGGGTCCATTTTTATTTACATTATTATATTGTATGATAGCACAGTAGCCCTCTTTACCGTTTAAGTAAATCTCGTGAAAAAAAAAAATGCGACACTTGAACCAACACCAATAAAATATGTATTTTTCAGTAATTATTTTTCAGTATCATTCGTTATTGAACTTTGGCACACTGATAATTTCTAATCAGGAAGACTTCAATCTAAACAATATAAAAATGCAGGCAAATCCCTCGAAGATCACTTCCCACTAAACATGGAAACTTACAACTACTTGCAGAGAACTCCCTGGCCCTTGCAGATTCAAACTTGAAACGGAAAATTCACTCACTAAGGCAGAAAATGTGCATACGTTAAGTTGATATTGCTCACTTACCGAATACTTCCGAGCATAAATTCATACCTGACAGTTTTTTACCAATTACAAATGTTAACTTTCAAAACACATTAAAAATAATACTTGTATAACATATACATATTAAAACTTGTATCAGTAAGTTTGATGTAAACTTTGATGTGATATTTCTCAAACCAAAGCTTGTCGTAAATTTTGGGTCATGAATTATTTGGGATTTCACAACCAATTGTTTAGAAGGTTTTCATTTCAAAACTATCATTTCCAAGTTGGATCCCAGCTTTGATGTACATTATTTCAGCATCCTAAGATTGCAGTAAATTTGTGGTTATAAATTATTGGGAAATTCATGCAAAACCTTTGCATGCAAATTTAGTTAAAAATTCGTAAATTTTCAACAAAACCCGTATCTCATGGTCAAATAGTTTTATCAAATTGCCTAGCAGTGGTGTCATTTCTATTGGCTTATTAACACAATTTGAAACAATCCACCATAAAATAACGCCTCTGCAAGGTAGTTTTGAAGTGTTCTGTGGTTTTATTCACAAAACAGACGTTATTGTGTGGTTTTATTAAACTATTTGACCATGATCCACGTAATGACAAGACAGCTGTTCTTGTCATTTAAACTTCCCGTCATTGTTGTGGCCAATTACAGATCTCGTCTTCTTTATGGTTATATCGTGGTCACGTGATCTTTTTGGCTTTTGCTCTAATGCTGATGTGGTTGGTGAACTCGTGTAGTAGTGATGAATAACGAAATCCCGCTTCACTCGCGTCTTCATTACATTTGTGTTGGTATTGTTGAAATATGTGAAGAATGAAGATATATATTCAAAATGAATAACAAGGTGAGTGAATTATTGTTTAGTGTACCTAGTTATATATGCAGAATTGATTTCAATTACGGGAAATTTGTTTACTGTGTATCATATGAGAAGGCTTTCATCGCGTAAATGTCTATATAGGTAGGTAGATAGATATATGTTTAGGAAAACACATTCGTAACAGATTACTATACCTACTAGTAAACTTATTTTTTTTTGTTTTCACGAACAATTTCACTGTTTCGTATGTTTAAAAATATTGAAATTAAAATTACATCAGACTATCAATAAGACCTATGAAGGTATAAAGCAAAGGTTATATCATTGGCTTTGACAATCAAGGTGCATTTTCAAAATATGAATTGGTTTTAATGAGAATATATGACACCAAAAAGTAAAAAATTAGATATCAACTCCAATTTCATCATTTCAAAGTTTTTTTGCAAAATCTGTTTTTGGGGTGTTTCAAAATTCATTTGCCAAAAACCATTAAAAAACCATTAAATGAAGTAGGAATTTCTATTGTCTTGAGTTGAAAAAAATCAGTTGGCAGTTTGGTTATTAGCATATGAATTATGAAGTAGAATAGGTAAATAAAGATTATTGAGAAATATTTCTAGAGAAATACCTACTGAAAACCCAATATTTTCAGTAAAAAGTCTTTTCTTCCGAAATTCCTTCAGATTTTCTTTTGGCAATTTCATTCTGGCATACCTTTCATGTTAAGGAGAACCAATCTCACATATCATCTTTTTTTGCAGGAACGACAGAAGGAACATTAGGACCTAATTAATACAGAAATGTAATATGTATTTTATTAAACACTTTATAACTGCAATAGTTTTTTGTAAATTGAAAACTTCTTTTCCCTAAACTTGAATGGAGAATATTCAGAAAGAAATAACTTCCATTTTCTTCTTGGGGCTAAAATACAGTTGATAAAGATACATTGAAAAAAAATATTGGAGTAACAATAGCAAAAGATGTCTCACGAGTTTTTGAGAACTTTTATTTTAGTTTGTTTTTTCTACATTATTACGATGTAAAATAGAAATGTTTGACAAAAGTTTAACATCATGATTTAGAGTCTGACACTTTCAATTCAATAAAGTTCATTTTTGAAAAATTTTGCATGCCTACTCTCAATATTTTACATGATGGTATTTGGAGAAAACAATAAATATCAAACACAAATCTGACGATCGTTTCTATAGAACTTTATATAGGTAAGTAGTTCAACGTTGTATCCATTTGAGTTGGCATAATATTTCATGAAAAACTTTTTTATTTTTCGTTTTAAGAAGAAAAGCTACTTCATGAAAAGTTTTGCATGTTCTAGAACCTAATTATGAATAATCAAAAATTTGTTAGTAGTATTTGAGAGTGAGTCAAAAAATACGAGTTAGAGGATACTTTTATTTGTGAAAATATCGAAAATTGTAATTAAAATTTGATCAGAACTAAATATGGCGTTCATACGGTAACACTTTAAAGTTTACCATTTGAATAATGGCTGTCGTAGTGAAGTCGGAGAATTTTCAAAGGCTTAGCTAGTTTTTAACGAAAATTTCTGTAGAAATTGGTAGGAGAAGAATATGAGAAAGAAGTATTTCTTTTAGATATATATGATTGCTTATTGGAACATTAATAATTTTGAACATCTTTTCATAATTTGAATTTCCGATTTTGTTACAAGTAAAAGTGCTTTAAATTAAACATGTATCAAATTCATATTTTTTTACTCTATACTCATTTACAACTGCCACATTTTAAGGTATGACCATTCAATATAAGGTATCTAGAACGTGCAGGATTCTCAACGAAGAATAACTTTTTTTTTTAAATCGTAAAATAAAAAAGTTTTCAATATGTCGCCAACTCAAGTGAACATAACGAACTTTCAAATGGAATTTTTTGGGAATTTTGAAATGGACTTTCGTAAACTGCATAGCAAGTTTACGAATTCAAGTTCACTAATGGCATTCTTGTGCACACTTGCTATCTACATATTTTAGAAGTGATCTGAAAGTTCTCCTATGCTGTTTGTTCACAATGAGATTCCTATTATAAACTTACAAATTACAATTTTCAGAAGATTTGGAATGAAGTTCCATAAACTATTTGTCAAGTTTTCAAATACAAGTTACGTATTCAATCCTTGTAGTTAACTTGCCAGAAAGTCATTTTTATAAGTTTACAGAACCAAGTGTGTCGAAGGGCCCTTTCAAGCTTGATCAGAACTTGCATTGAGTTGGATGATAGTTATGTTCATAACTTGCACTTGGTGATGTAAGTCCAGTGAGAGTTCTATGCAAGTCTTTTATGTTTAGTGGGTTACCCATAACTTTTGAGCGGGGTCCTTCAACATAGGGTAGGCGCTAAAATATATGTAGCAGATATATATCAATAATTTTTTAAATTTAATTATTTGATAGAAAAACAGCAATGTTTCTTGCAAAAACTATATAACACAAACACGTTAACAAAAATTTATTTTTTGAACAACAAAACCGTTTATTCTACCTCTAATTAAAAAAGAAAACAACAAACAAAAACGTGTGTGCACTTCAGAATAAAAAATGGCTTTGAATATTGCATCTCACAATTACCATTGTCCGTTGCACTACGGAAAACCCGCAGATAGATACAACTGCGGCGACCCCAGCAACCGAAGGCATAAGGTCACCCATCTGTTTTACATGAATGACCTCAAACTATATGCCTCCAGAAAAAAGGCTCTTCATCAGTCCTTAAGGATGGTGCAAGAGTACACGAATGCTATCGAAATGGAGTTTGGGATCGATAAATGTGCCACGGTTCATCTCAAAAAAGGACGATGCGAGGAATACGGAGAGGACGTTCAGCTCGTAGACGAAAGCATCCTAGATCATCTGTATGCCGGACTCAGGAAGAGCTGAGACAACATGACGAAAAAACTCGCAAAATGATGCATCTTTATAGGAGCTTGCATCCTAAATCGCCTGTTCCACGATTATACTTCTCCATACAATGGGGAGGCCGTGGACTCTTGAGTTTGGAGTGTCTACATAACAGAATGGTATTGGACAGACCTTGTAAAGTCTCTCAAGGCAGCAACCCGTGCAGCAGATGAACTCGGTTTCGTAATCGACTCTGAACGGACGATCCCAAACTCTGTCACCGACTTGGTACCCGTTCAGCAAAAAGCCCACGTCAAAGCTGAGGTGAGTGAGAGGTTCCTACACCAACATGAGGATAAGCCAATGCATAGCTTCAACACCCTCGTCTACCGTAGTCGCATGATGGGTATATAGGTCCCTGATACTAGATGCAGAGCGTGTCCGTGGTGCAGATGACACCATAATACATTTGATGTCAGCTTGTTCAGCTTATGCGGTCTCAGCCTATATCCACAGGCATAACGCGGCGCTGCGAGTGTTGTACTACCACCTACGACGGTATTGACGAGACACCTGTGTTGACTCATGCTCCGGGGGATATTGAGTCCGTTGTGGAGAATAAGAAGTGCCGAATTTATTGGAAGTACCCATTCCCCACCTTCAGGCAAATACAAGTCAATAAACCTGATGTAATCCTCCTGGACCATCAAAGTAGGACGATATTCGTCATAGCGTTTTCGGCTCTTGACTCATCGAACATCGTCCGAAAAAAGGAGGAAAAACGGACTAAATATGGGGTCTTCTTCAAGAATATTGAAGACTTTGGCTTATCCAGAAACCCGAAACTCTCCTTGGTGAAATGATGGACAGACACACTGCTATCAAGCTCAAAAATCATACCAGCTTGCCATAATATTGCAGAAATCTTAGCTGGACGAATGCAGAAGGCCGTAATTCTTGGTTCACTCCACCTACTCAGAGCACATGATTCACGAACCCCAATAATCACTCACCTCACGGACGTGGAGAGTGGTTACTGGGGTTAATGACACACCAGCCGCCCTCCGGTTGTATTGGGGCTCCGGAGTCAGGGAGTGACTGGGATATTCCGGAAGAAAAAGAAATAAAAACTAAAAACAACGTTGAAGGTTCCGCGGAAACGAAACGTCGTAGTGAAAATATGTAGACGTCATCTTGTTGAGATCAAAAAGTGGCAAAAGAAATTTGCTTTTTATTTTTCAATATCTTTTAAAATAATGTCAGAAATAAATATAAACAAATTTCGAAAATTTTACTCTATTCGAAATATCTTCTGCAAACTCCATATGAAAGGCCTTTGGATTGTGCAACTTTCCTCCAATTCAATCAACATTGTAATTCCAACTGTTTCCGAGATCCTGATGCTATCCCATCCTTATCATACACTGTATTTCCTCCGAACCCTGTTTTTCCATGTAAGGTTTGTCACGACCCCACTGGCGTGACGTAGATTTCCATCCATACGTATAATAACATAAGAAATTGACCTGCATATGTTCCATTTTGACATATACCGAAAAAATATGTCATTGAAAGATAATCATCGCTCCTAGCCGTGAAGTCAGTAAGGAAAGTCTGTGAAACAGCGAAAAATATGAAAACATGGCAACTCTGCAGGAAGCGCGGCTCGGAAAACGAGAGGTACAGAACGGAAGTACCGGCAGCAGAGGACGAGCGGCACGACTTTGTATCTGTAATAAGGCCCTGCGAGCCGCGGTGCGCTAATTGCGAGATCAAACGGCGCGCCACAATGGTAATGAGAGCGCGAGTAACTAGATGCTCCTCGCAGAATCCTCAATTACAAATTAACGACTGCGACTCAGTGTTGCCATAATTTTTTATGGGAAGCGAGGGTATACGCGGTACACCAACCTCGCAACAAGATGCTGTTTTCGATTTGTCAGGAATAATACAATGAGGCATCATCATTTCACGTCGGATAGGAATACTTTAATATTAATAATAATAGTCCCCCTCATGACTAACCAATTAACCTAAGGCATAGCCTGTGCGTGTAAAGGAGAACTTTCATCATTATTAGCCATAACGCATAATTGTTTTATTCAGGTATATTTTATCAGTAGTGCTATTCAAAATTGTTGGAAATGATATATAATAGGTATGTGCTCTTCATACTTATTTTGTTATAGTTACGGTATATGTTTATCCAGAGGGTTGATATTAAATTAAAGAAAATTCATCAATAAAACTTCAATACATGTCCAGTACAGTCTTGTTGTATTCATTTTCTTCATACCACACTGTTAATAGGTTATAGGCCCAGTTTAGTCCTTCGAACTTACATATTAACTGTAGAGAAATATGGCTATTGTAGAAGAAATTAAAGAGCTCTTAGGAAAGGGTTGGAAGAAGCTACCAAAATAAAGTCAACAGTGATATCTAGTTCCGTTGGAGGTTCAGACGAATCCAAGCACCAAGCACCTTTATCGAGACCTGGATAGTACTAATTATGGAAATTGGAAATCCTTTATGAAGAATTTCCTAGTTAATGTAGGTCTGTGGTGTTGAGTAAAACCAAAACCTGATCAAGTTGTTGATAGTGATTTAGACAAGAGATCTTTAGCCAAAATGAATCCCCCAGACCTACAGCAGCTGTCAAAACGTAGAAAGCCAAAACGTCGATACAACAGTACGTCGACAAGATACTTCATATAGCAGAACAATTAGACAATATCGAAGAACCGTTCAAGAAAAACGGTGTTGGTGAGATCATATTAGGAGGTTCTAGATGTTACAACTGTAATATGTATTCCTACAAAGCTAATGAATGTCCTAAATCAAAGAAACCATGGAAAGAGAAAAGAAATACTTCAGTTGCTCTCACTTCGTTATCAGTAAACTTTAGCGACGAATCATTTTTTGAATTTCGGGCAACAGCTTATTTCACCCCAAACAAATCATGGCTACAAGATTTTCAAGATGAAACTGGTAGAGAACTAGGTATTGCAAATGGCCAGAAATTGAAATCGACCGGTAAAGGCAGTACTAATCTTTAACTTGCAAATCGTAAGAACGCAACATTATATATGCACCACGGTTGTGAATGGATCTTTTTCTATTGGTCAATCAATCAAATCTGGTAAAAACGCAATTTTTAATGTCGACCATGGATGTAGGATCACAGAAAGCAGAACTGAACTCGATCCTGATACAGCCTATGAAATCAACTGAATGTATCGTCTTGATCCATAGAAGCTTCTTCAACAAATGTAGTGCAACTCGTGCAAAACAGTTTTTGGATCTGGGTCATTTACATGGTCTGATACAAGAAACGTCCATTGGAAGTACTTTTTAACACTACGATTCTCAAAAGTATATTTCCTTCATTCAAAAACATACTTTTTGAAAATTCCAAGAATATAGAGAATATGCAGGGAACTTCACTAGTTGCAGGATGAAATGTATCAGAACTAACAACGGCTCAGAATACATCAATAGAAAGTTACTGAAAATTCTTAGATCTGCTGGAATTCAACATCGAACTACGGTTCCTTACAATGCACAGCCGAAAGAACTTTGATGGAAACTGCTCGAAGTATTTTATTCCATTCAAAGTTGAATTTTTGGTCTGAAGCAGTCGACACAGTTACTTACCTAAAAAACTGCGATCAAACAAAAGCACTTAAGATAGTAACACCATTTGAAATATGAACAGAAAAGAAACCGGACCTATCACAACTGAAAGTTTTTGGCTGCAAAGCTTTAGTTTTTATATCGAAATGGAAAAGAAGAAAATTACACCTGAAACTGAGTAAGAATATGAAATAGCAGATATTTCATATCAGGAATCTATATTGGCAGTTGAAGGTATGCTGCTCAGTGCACCATCAGAACCGATATTTCATAAATTAGGATAATTAGCGAGGTAAGTAGTGTCAAAATCCTGGAAAATATCATTGGAAGGCTCAAACGAATTTTAATATATTTGAAAAGAACTGTATTTTCGGAAAAAGAGGCGATATGCGAGAATTTTGTGACTCCGATTAGGCAGGGGAAGATGAAGATTGAAAATCTGCAGCTGGATATGTATTCATTCTAAATGATGGTGCGATAAGATGGTCTTCGAAGAAACAGCCATCAGTAGATCTTTCAACTACAGATACCGAATACATGGCTCTGACATGTCTTCTTCAAGAACTCATTCCAGATACTTACTCCAAAAACATTAGCACTGTACCGTGATGATAAGGGAGCCGTGGATTTGTGAAAAAATGGTGGCTACCGACCCAGAAAGAATCCTATTAAAACTGAAGATTTGGTGTCAGGCTGTTTAACCAAAGCTTTGGTTGAAATAAGATGAGACTATATCAGTTGAAGTGATATTATATAAAGAGGGGGAAGTTCAATCTTGTTGAGATTATTTTCTTCAAACCTCACTCTGCTAACAAATATAAATTCTCTGAAGCCTACTAATTGGTGAATAAAGATTATTAAATTATTATTATTATTATTATTATATTGATAGTTTTGATACATTTCACTGACATGAATATCTGATCGATTGATTGTTCCATGACTATTTTAAAATGCCTGCTTGATTGATTTTATAACGAACGTTCAAATTTCTTTACAAAAATTCATTGATGAAAGGAATTTCTTCTGAACAATTTTTTCTAAAATCCATATTTCAGATTCCTTCTTTCTAAAATTTTGAATAACTGAATATTATTTTCGATGTTTGTGATGATATATGCAGGTTACTCCTATTTTTCACAGAGGGATCATGCATTAACAGTTTCTTGTCAGTCACAGATTTGATTCTGAAGGTAGTCCACATATTTCTAGAAATTTTCACACATATTTCTAGGATTTATTTACGTTTGTTTTACAAGGTGATACCTAGTACGGTTTTTTATACAATTGCAGAGAGTTATTTATTATAAATAGTATTTTCTCCGGGAAAGCCACAATTCTAATCTCTCTTCATTGAAATTAGAAACCGGTACTCAGAAGTAATTCATATCTTCATTAATACGAATCCTTCTCTTAACTTTCTATTAGGTATAAACAAATACGTAAATATTAAGTACGATGCACTAATGCTACTAGTTGTCTTTATATTTAAATTTGTAGAGATTGAGACGGAAAGGCAGAATTATTTATAAATGTATTCAGGATTTAGAAAAATTTTTGTTTTTTAAAAACGAATTTTGTAAATATTGATCCTGCACGTGGGTCACAAACTCTAGACGAAAATACCTTCATGATTTATAAATATTTATAAAAATACTATTTTTTTAAGTTATTCAATTCATCACAATAATATTCTAAATGAGAACTGATCCATATTGATACAGTCTGCTACATTTTACACAATTGAGACAACTACTCAATTTTTTTAGGGAAGCTTGAAACTAACAGTTATTTGGCACCTTCCATTCCACACCAATAAATATTTCTTCATATGACAATCAGGCTAGCCAGTCCGGAAATGACGCTCCAGAGACTCCACAGATCAAACTCCACTAGAGATATCCAATATTTATATTCATCAAGCAATAAATGTTTACACAACCACCTGTAAATCGTTTATCGATAAGTGTTTGGTAAACAATGTTTAACGAATACGTACGAACACTAGTGTATTTACATACACATAAAGCCTTTAATGATATAATGAGGAAGTACCTACCGAATCTGTCGAGGTTTTCTCAAAACATTCAATGGAGAATAACAGAAGATACCTATAATGACACTGCTGCAAACGAAAATATAGAATTGACATATTTTGTAACGAGGTTTCAATACTTCTAAACCATTTGTAATAGCTGATTTAAATCGTTTATTATTAGCAAAATATTTTCGTGAAAAATGCCTAAAATAAAAACAGTATAATATATTGAGTATGAAAATCATGACAGATATGATGAAGATTGAACAATTCAAGATGAAAATGATAGAGGAAAGTTCATTTAAATATATGAAGCAGTTATTTTCGAAAAGGTGATAATTTCAACTATTTTACTTTGAATGAATTTCAATAAAATTCGATTTTCGAATATTCCATTCCAACATTGGAAACATTCAGAATCAGAAATACTTTATTTTTATAAAATGTTGAATTTTTTTGACAAAGTTCTGTTTCTCTGATACGCATTATGAATAAAGATATAAATAATTTTAACCATTATACAAACCACAATATAAAACATGGATGAAATAAAGGCAATAGAACTTCTGTTGGCAACAAACAATCATATACAATATACACTTTTATTGATAAGCCAGTGCATAATGACCATATTATTATAATATCTACACACACATATCACAACACATACACCCATCCATTTAAGCTCCCAAGTTATATATGAAAATCACAAAGATATTAATTCACTGATTTTCATTTTAATTATAATTAAAAATTTAAAGTTGCGTGAAGTGATGAATTCCTCTGAACCATAAAAAAACTGCCTGAAGGAGTTTTTTTACCTCTTTACGAAACTTTTCCATTTTGTTAATATTTCTGGTGGAGACAGGTAGGTCGTTGAACAACTTCTTCCTATTATGAAATATGGAGGATTTGATTTGCGCTGTTTTGGGAATATGAAGACTAATATTATGTGTAAGTCAAGTTTCATATTTTGACCGATAAGTATGTTGTGCAATACTTTCTCTGTAGTTTTTATGTATGAAGCATATTGTTTCCATAATGAAAATACAAGGTAATGGTTCCTTGGGATGAAAAAAGTGGTTTGCTAGAATCTCTCATTCCTGCCCAACATATGTAGGTATCTTACAGCTCTTTTTCGGAATATGAAAACTGCATTGATTGTAGTTTGCGAATTTGCTTCCCGCAGAAATATACTCCATTCAAATTCCATATTGTCGAGGACTTTCACCATTATATATTTATACATGAGTGTTTGAAGTAGATCCATCATAGGAGTTACAACTGTTTTTATTTTATTTCCAATATTCACGTATTTTTTTCTGTTGGTTGTTACATCAATGATAAACTACCCAAATCGAGTGTGAAATAATTGCAATTGGTTTTTAAACATCGAATTCAAGAGAAATTGATGAATTATGAATTTTTAGTCAATTTTGTAAATTTATTAAAAATGCATACCTATATATTATGCTACGGATTATAAACTAAGATAATGCATAATTGAAAATGCAATTGATAGGCAGTATTTCCTTTCAAGAACCTTCATATTGTCTCTTTCAGTTGAGACGTATTCTTGGTAACTAGTGGAATCATCCCGCAGAGTTCAAATGCCTTTGAAATTAAAAAAAATCCTAGGGGGAAACATTTAGCTAAAATGAGTACAAGACTCAAACTATTTAATAGACTCGAGACTCAAGATTGCGACTGAAAAGACTGAAAATCAAATCCAAGTGACTCAAAGACTCAAACAAGCCTAAGAAACAAGATTTAACAACGATTGATCTATCACTTAAGACTTATGAATCTTTAAAGCCTATTGGTTGAATCCTGCTCTATTATTCGAAAGGGCCAATCAGCATTCATACATTCTTAAATCATACCGAGATGTAAAATGATGATGATGACTGCAAGACTGAACGACTGAAGCGAAGATTCAGGGAATGAAAATTGACTGAAATAACTCAAAATTTCTAGTTATAGATTTAAAGATTTAAAGTAGATATTTCCCCCTCGAAAAAAACGACATACATATATAATAATAACTAATTGGTGCAAATTGAGATTATTTTATGAAACTACATGTATTTTTCATATATAAAATCTGAACCCACTGTCAACCATTTCTGCCTCTTTTGATGAACATCGTTATTGAAATTCATGCACAGATAATAACAAAAACAAATCCATCGTCCTACCTGTGCAAAGACGCGCATGTCTGCGAACACGCGGTAACACTTCTAAACACCTGAACGACCACTACTCTCACCCACCAAACACACAGCACGAAAGAACCGGACTGAAGCGGGTCCATGTGCCGAGATGAGTATATAACGAACCCCACCACCCCTAGCATGGGGGTGCGCGCCACAAATTATCTCTGTCATCCCCCGAGGATCTTTTTACTTTACCGCAAACGCACTCCTTACCGATTCTGGAAGTGATACGGCGATTCCACAGGTCCACAAACTGCGACTTTACGATGTCGGTTGTACCTAGCACGGGCGCGGGGACTAAAAAGCGGCACCGACTTCCAAAATTTAATTGGTAGAAGAGGTTTGGTACTATTAAAATAAAATTTTATAACTGAATTGAGTTTTACCATTTACTTTTATCGGGTATGTTTGTGTTGTTTAATGAGAAACTGTTTTTCGAGTCAAATTGCTACGAAGGCGCAGAGGGGTTACGAACATATTTTTTTTGAACGACGCAAAGTTGGACCCCGACTTTAATTTCGGGAGTCCGACTTTAATTTCTGACCCCCTACTTTAATCTTGGACCCCCAATTTCAATATCGAATCCCCGACTTTAATCTCGGACCCCCGACTTTAATCTCGGACCCCCGACTTTAATCTCGGACCACCGACTTCAACCTCGGACCCTCGACTTTAATCTCGGACCCCGACTTTAATCTCGGACCCCTGACTTTGATCTCGGACCCCCGACTTTAATTTCGGACCCCCGACTTTAATCTCGGACCCTCGACGTTAATTTTGGACCCCCGACTTCAATCTCGGTGGTCCGACTTTATTCTCGGGCGTACGAATTTAATCTCGGGGGTGCAACTTTTTTCAGGGGATGTATGTGATATGATATGTCACTTCATATTTGAATGCCATTCACATGTTTGTAACTTCAAACAGGTGTATACGGCAAATAGGTACCCCTAATCGCCCCTTATCAACTTTCACGCCACTGAATTGAAACAGTTTAACAGTTTTTTCTCCTTTTTCTGAATTCTTAATATTTCATATTCATATACAAAAAACGATAAGTTTTGTTATTAAAATTATTTGGTGATGGATAAGTGCGTGCGTGATATGAAAACTCATTGTTGATGATTTTGATAGAAGTTGCTATTATTTATTTCGAGTTTTCGTAAAAATTACTATACCGTCATAAATTCCAGAGATATTCGATAAGTATTTGAATGTATTTTTCTTGTACTACACTTTTGCTCGATTCCAGATTTTTGAGTAATAGTAGTAATAATAAAAATACTCCCTCAAAAACACAGTGTACCCAAAGGCGTAACTTGTGCGGGTAGAGGATGGCTATTATTATTATTTGCCATGGTACTCAATTAATTTTTAATTTTTTTACATTCCTTGAATGAATTTAAATTTCATAAAAATTTTTAAAGTAATTCAGTGGATTTTGCCTTTTGGAAAAACACTCAAGGTGGTAAATTTCTATCCCTAAGTAACGCTTTAATTTTCTATTGGCTATTTTTGTAAATTCAACGAGTTGTACGGCTGTAGACAAAATCAGTTTGAAATATTACCAAAATTCCTGATTTTCAACAACTTCTAACAAAATATCGAACAAAATGTCTCCATATTACTTACGCACGCATTCATTGAACTACAAATATCATGAAAATCGTTGATATTTTCGATAATGAAACTCATTTGTTATTTTGACAGAAAATATTGAGGAATGAGAAAGAGAATACATAATCTATATTAATCCATAGGTGTAAAATTTGGGGAAAGGCGATAAGAGAATACCATCTATCCTACGCCACTGGTTGAAGTTACAAACACTATAATATTTACATTGATATGAACAATTGCTGTCAAATCACATACCAAATTTTATTTAGAAAATTTCGCGTCGTTATGGAGTTATTCTGGAAAATATTAATTTTTTTGCCCTTTCAACACCCAACTTATCTTAGACAATATGGTTATAGGAACTCTCAGCCTTCGAATGAAGTGAGGATTCCACTATCGGAGTTTGTCGCCTATATACCGGACAAGACAATTCGAGGGGCATATCATTTGTTATGTTGTCACAACGAGGACTACACAGAGTAAAAGTTTGAGGATGAATTATTTACTTCTTGAATTTTGGCATGAACTCATTAAGCTTGATCACGTAAACCTTCCGGTATAACTCGCAATATAAAAATAATTATTAGCTGAAAAGTGAACCCGACAAGATATTCTACCCGCATTCGACGAAAAGTGCTTTCAAAATGTAATAATAGTGTGCCAACCACTGTAGATAACTCAATGACCATGCAATTCAATCAAAACAGGAATCTGCGTAATGATACTCGGACTCCTAAGATTAAAGTCTGGAGTCCGAGATTAAAGTCGGACCCCCGAGATTAAAGTCTGAAGTCCGAGATTAAAGTCGGACCCCCGAGATAAAAGTCGGACCCTCGAGAATAAAGTCGGACCCCCAAGATTAAAGTCGGGTCCGAGATTAAAGTCGGATCCCCGAGATTAAAGTCGGACCCCCGGAAATGAAGTCGGACCCTCGAGATTAATGTTGGAGCCCCGAAATTAAAGTCGGACCCTCGAGATTAAAGTCGGACCCTCGAGATTAATGTTTGACCCCCGCACAGAGAAAATCGTTTCTTTGCGTTAAACAATCTCATTTATTTGACTATAGTCTTGCAAGAAATAGTTTTCATTTGTGAGAAACATATTCTTTGTTTGAAGTTATCCGTTTATTTCAATTAGATTTGTTAATAACTGTATTTGTTGAAAACCTATTTATTTACAAGCAATAAATGTTACTTGAATCAAATGAATATTAGTTTGAACAGAAATATCACATTATTGGCTGAAATTAATAGTGAACTTTTATATTTGTTATGAACCAAAGAGAAGGGCCATCTGTATGGATGTATAAAATTGCCAAAAATATTTTTGACTTTCAACTCTTTTGAAATAACTGAAATGTTCTGTTTCTTATTCTATTGTTTTGTGATGTTTTGTAAAGTTAATTCACAGATACTTTGTATATAAGCTTTCTTGTAATGATATCATCAGTTCTGATCAGTCTTCATCTTGGTCTTGATAGTCTTGGTCTTGGTCTTGATAGTCTTGGTCTATGATAAAAATTTGTCTAGAAATTTCAATTATTCAGTTCAATTGTCCCACAGTTTATATGCATATGATAGTTATTTCGTATTTCTCAGTTTTTAACAATTGTCAATTTGTACGGGTAAATAAAGAGAATCAAAAATTTCTCATTACACCATTATAATATAATTTTTAAGAAATCTTGAATAAATACTAAATTAGACCCACACAGCACACAGGTCGACGAGCGACAGACCAGAAAAAAGATTCAAAACGGTAGGAATGTTAATTAGGTTTTTATTGACCATTTCACAATGGATTTATGTGTGATGAGCAGTAAGATGCGGTTGCGGCAGAGTGGTGGAATCGGAGTCCCGAGGAAAATGCATTACTTATTAACCACTGCGACCGTATAAGTTACAGCTGTCTGTTGTAAACTGTATAACTGTAATACAGATTTTGAAAAACGTATTTTCGATTTTGAATTAACAAAATTTAAAAACCTACCAAATGAAAATTAAATAATTGAAATAAAATGCCATAACATTTTCCATTTTAATTTTCATAATATTGAGTAGATATAAGTTCACTACGTTTCTTTCGAGACCAAGACCAATACTCTTGGGGGAGAGTCTTAGTCTTGGTCTTGGTCTCGAAAGTCAAGTCTTGGTCTTGGTCTTGGGAAGATTTATTAAGTCTTGTTCTTGGTTGGTCTTGGTTTTGGTCTTGGTCTTGGTCTTGGTCTTGGTCTTGGTCTTGGTCTTGGTCTTGGTCTTGGTCTTGGTCTTGGTCTTGGTCTTGGTCTTGGTCTTGGTCTTGGTCTTGGTCTTGGTCTTGGTCTTGGTGTTGGTCTTGGTCTTGGTCTTGGTCTTGATCTTGGTCTTGGTCTTGGTCTTGGTCATGGTCTTGGTCTTGTATCAAGTCCAAGACAAACAAGACCAATAATCTCTTGGTCTCGCGAAGCCCTTGTTTTCTCAAATAGAAGAATAAGGCTAGTTTATGTAAACGCAAGGTAAGGTAACGCTAGAACGTAAGGTAAGGTATTGGAAATGTACGGTTCACAAAAATGTACTGTGAATAAATAAGTGAAAAATATATTAAATTAGTGGCGCTCGAATCATGTTGAAGTACTTTATTACATTTCCTCAGAAAAGTGTCTTTCGATGGTGAATTCTTCACCAGAATAGTTTGCTTGCGAATATCATTTGATATGCTTAGTATACGTTAAAATATTACCACTCTGCCGGCCATTATGCAGACAGAAGTTGTCGAGTGTAAGAAAACAGAATAAAACTATTTTAGGATTAATTAATTATTTTTAAGTTGATTTAGACTGCTGTAAAAACATTTTAAGAGCAAAACGTCAGATAATGAGTTTTAATTTATGTATTTAAAGTTGCCTTGAAGAACTCTTTAAGAATATAGAAATGAACTTGATGGTTTCAATACAGTTTTGAAATTCAGTCTTAAAGGCCTTTTTAGGATGGGCCCTTTTTTGGCTAGAAGCTGCTTTATGATTTCATTCGAAATTTTATTGTGTAGTTTTAAAGCGATCTTGAAGATCGGAATAAGAACGTTAATGTTACTTGGGTACACACTTCATGTATTTATGTGACAAATGATCGAAAATATACTAGATTTTCTGCATTTTTTTGTCCACCGAGTTGTGAAGTAGGAATTATCATATCAGTCGGAATCATACTCATTCCGAGTTTTGATGTCACACCTATACTAATTCCGAATTGTGAAGTCCGAATTAAACAATTTTCGAGTTGTGAAAACGGAATTAGACTAAATCCAAGTTGTAAAGTCGGAATTAGACTGTTTATATCATTTAATTCTTGATGGCCCTTCTGCGCTTTCGTAAGAAATTCATTACCAGAAGCTGGAAAAAAAGTTCGGAAAATTGAAAAATAGTGCAAGTCCTTAACTTACTTTTTCAAGGTTCTCACAATATTTTATGAACATTTCAAAATGTTTCTATCAATTTTGTGTCAACCTCAAAATATGGAACCTTACTTCTCATTCGATACCTCATTAAAATCCATATAGGATCCTTCTAAAGCATTGTGGATGTCACAAATATTGAAAGTTGTTCATAACTAAAGCCTTCTGTAGAACCATAACCGCACAGTGAAAAACAGGATTGTAAATTTCTATCACAATTCTCACCCGACGTCAACAAGAATGTAAGTACACATAATCATAAACATAAACCTCATTATAATTCATACGCCAAAAAACAAACGTTAAAATTCCTTAACAACCGACGAAATTAAGAAGACATTAAGGGTGAAATAGTGCTCTTTATGTCAATAAAATACCCATATACACGAGTCTTGGCTTTTTAAGTTTTCCCGCAGTTTTATACCTCGGCGCTGGTAGACAATTATCAAGATTATTACAAATGTATACAAGTAAATAAATAGCGTGGAAGAGAGTAGTTCTGCCGACAGAGGATGCCGACCAGTATTTTCATTTGAACCAGCTAGCGTAATTCACGAAAATTGCTGGTGAGCCAAGACGTGTGCTTTTAGCTCAGGTACTGGCTCTGAAATTAAAATCTACGAACGCCAATACCGGAGAACGAATATCAGAATTGTTGACCAACAGATTTGTTATACCGACGTTCAACATAAATTATTCAAGTCATCGTTGCTATAGTCTGAAAACCGAGTAAAGCAACGAATAGCCGAATATTTTAGAGACAACAGACCTATTCTGTTCGCTTATTGCTATAAACATTTCAGTCGAAGCCATTTTGCTATCTTACTAAGCTATAACAATATGGCTATGATATTGCATATCTGTTCGGAGTGTTATAGTAAAGTTGGCTATCAATTTTGTCCCAGCAATATAACCATTAAGAACTTCCACAATCGGTGATTTCAGAGCTGACAACACTGTATTACATGACTTTCGTGTGAAAAAGGAGTAATCGAGTAAACCTTACTTGAAAAATGAACATTTTATCGGTTTTTCTAAGGTTTTTTGTTATTTCTATTGAGAAACGAAATAAAATTTTAATTTGTCTATTGTTATTCCTAATCCTAATATACAAGGTGATTTACCACCACCTGCACAAAATTCAATAGGGTATTGATCTGTCATGTGCGAACGCACCTGTAAAATTTCAGAGCTATCCGAGATGATGGAACGATTTTTTTTTACGTTAACCACCATCGATACGCCACTGAAGAAACGTGGTGCTAGTATGTGTCACCCGTCACCCGTCGAAACATTGTCAGTCGTTAGTTTAAGTTGCCCGTGTTCGTAGTTTCACGTCGCTCGTAAATCGGTACTGTTCATGTGGTCAATATGGCAGCGTTTACGGGACTATTGTCATATGATTGTCACATAATGGTGCCGTAAATGAAAATTACCAGAGCTTGTGCTCGAGAATCCAATCTTACAAACAATTTTGGATGCAGTGCAACATGCGAACATCTGCTTTAACATGATACCATGTAATTCTGTTGTACTCTGTTACGGTTGTAAAAACATTTCATTTGTGTTGCCATGTTGTAATGTGAGTAACATCCCAAGCTCACTTCCAACCCCACCAGCTCTACTGTCAGTCCCAGTCTGATGAAGGGGGAGGGAAAGTTAGCCTGCGGTACTTTCTATCCAGTGGCCGCACGTTCCTACTAATTATTCGGGTAATTTTATTGTTCTATTTTTGCAATTTCACTTAGTTTTCAATGTCTTTTGGTGGGGAGAGCACATTGACAAATTTTGTATTAGTGGTGGTAAATCACCATGTATACGTCAAGAGAGAGAAAAACTAACAAGACTTAGATGGAGTTATTTATCAATTTCCTAGAAACACACCGAATATTGGTACCTACCTGGAAAAACTCAACCATTACACACAGATAAACTGATGAGAGTTTGAATTTTTATCATTACCAAATTTTCTTTTTCTTCTTGTACGTATGGAAATCAAAAACAAAACAAAAAATGCTCTAGTCAACACTGTCAACAGGTCGAGAAAACATTCAGCAAATAGGTGATGAAGGACACAAATGTACTGATCTCAATGAGTTATAGAATCGACTAATGTCAATTTTTGCGTGAGTCTACATAGTAGGATGCCCTGGTGCTCCCGATTGAGTGGACCCAGACAACATTGGCAAATGTAGGACTCCCACACCCGAATTACCTACAAGAGAAATGTTAAGGCAATGTGATGATGATAAAGCTGAAATCATCCATATTGAGGTGGAAGCTGACAACTCTCTATTGTCAGCTGAAATAGTTAATATGCTTTCAAGTAATGTAATATGCCTTAAAAAAATGGTGAGTCTTCTGTTGCTCCCGTTGAATATATGTACATAAATAGTACTGTACTACTGCTTTCGTATCGAAGACACGATATTTCGTACTTGAATATTGAATATTTGAATATATTTTTCAGGCACAGTTCGTGAAGTTCCAATGCTGAAGAAGAAAAAAATGGTACCACAAAAACGGTACGGAACAAATGACTCTGGTTGTAAGAGAAATGGCTGCTATGTCCATTTCCCAACTTGCAGAAAGATTCTGTAAAATTGATGATGCTTTGAACAACCAAGTTTCATCCGACTGATTTCATCAATATGTATTTATTGCATTGTTATTGTTATATCCGTCAACTGGTTGCATCCCTACGTGCAACCCTCAGAAGTCAAAGACCTGTGCGATCTAGGGGCCCTTACCTTTTAATACGTGTGATGCCATGCACGAGACCGGTGACAGTGCTGAGATTCGAACTCATGCTCCTACGGATGTTTGTCTTATGGAGCACTTCACCCGCATGCCACCGCGGCCCATACTTGGAATGCAGTTCACTTTCTGTTATGATTGAAAAACTTATTTGTTTATTCATTATTAATTTTATTTTAGCTAATATTGAGAGCAAGACTTCTCTAAAATGACAGATGAGTTTGCTCAAAATCGATGATCAGAATGGCAATATTCCAATTGTTGCTATGTAAGTTATATCTTGGCAATATCGCTATTTGCAACAAGAATAGGTCTGAATAACTTCATTTTTTATTGGGTTATTTCTATGACCTCAAAATGTAGTAAGACTTAGAACTTTGACAGCACTATATACTACCGTGCTAGGTTGAAATGCGGTAAACCTGCTAGTAGTAGTTGTTATGGAAAGGCCGCTACTACTGCAGCATGGCCCCTTTTTGTCATACCCTGGTCTCCTCATCCATTACATGCCCTCGAAACAATCTAGCTCAGTCTGCACGTGGTACCCTGAAATACATCTTCAAACTATCTGTGTGTGGGTGCATGTCAAGGAAGCGAGTTCTTTCAATCTGCCTCTTCGTGAAAGCCCCGGTAGGGCTGGTTCTCAGTCGGCCGGTGTGTCAGCCACGCCAGCCACGGGAGATTCCATCACCGGCTACCAGTCTGGCATTATCCGATATGAGGCCCCTCCTTGGTTCTCACTGGAAACGAGTTTTTCAGTTCCCGTAGTCAGTTCCTTCCAAACGCATCCTCGTGAAAGCCCTGATAGCGCTAGTTCTCAGAGACTTTCCTCGAAGGCAGGTTTTCCAGCTCTTACAGCGAGTTCTTTCAGTCTAATAGAGCTAGCACCCTGATAGGAGTGCGGCAGTCGCGGGAGATTCGTTCACCAGCTACCAGACCCGCAACACTTAAACCGAGGCCCCTCCTTGGCTACCAATTAGGACAGGTTTTCTAGTTAACACATCCTTCTGTGATGTATGAATATGTACGTATCAAGTGTCTGGCAAAACTTGTGTGTTTTTAATGTCGGTGTACGGTTAGCTAGGGACCCTAGGGGTCGCTACTTCCATTGGTTGCAGCGCCCCACCCAGCCACCCCCAGAGACTTCATTCTCGTTAGCTTCTAATTATGTCACGGAGAAAACTCTCGAATTTGCTTTTTGCGATTATGACTATATCATGTGCATAGCTTTGATACGATATATCGACATCGGCCAAACCGCAAACTAATAGAATATCTGTTATGTTCCACATAAGTGGGGAAGATACTTCCTCATGTGGGCATCCTCTGTTTGTGCGGATGGAGATAGTTGTTTGTCCTATTTCAGTCTCTGTTAATCTGATAGATAATTGCGACATCCATCTAGTTGTTCTAGTGCTCTTTTGACAGCTTCGTTTGGTATATTATCAAAAGCCTCTTCTATGTCTAGAAAGGCACTTAATACAGTTTTTTCACTGTCCAGTGCATCCCGGATTTCACGTGTCAATTGCACCAATGCGGTCGAGTGGATTTGTCCATTAGGTACGCATGCTGATAGGGGTGCAGGAGCGCCCGTTCCAGGATTCATCATCTTATATAATATGGTACCATCTTGGAGTGCGCATGCACCGATCACCCGGGGTGGTGTGGTGCGGTAGGTTTTCCGTGTTTTTCTATAGCTGGAACATGAAAACACCTACCAAACATCAGTAAATCGCCCCAGAGCGCCACGACAAATAATATTAATAGCAGTCTTCCACCCGCACAGGCTATGCCATTGGGTACACTCCATAAGTGTTTATGAGGGATTATTATTATCAGTTGCTTTCTCTACCGCCACCCTTTCCTGCTTTAAAATAAAATTTATTATATTTACTTCATCTCAGTTCCTTTTATTTACTACCTTTCATTTGAAAAGACACAAAAATAACAGCTGAGATATGTCAAGAAAGTAAAATAATATCCGCCTATGGTTGGTGCATGAGAACAGAGCGGCAAATTCTATCATATATTTGTTTCAGTTAATTCAACAGTCATTCATACTTTTATGGGGCTGTCTTACAACCCTGTAGGGAAATTGAAAAAATATTGTTGTTGGATATCATTGAAGTATATCATGGTTCGGAAATAATAATTCATTTTTCCTTTTTTCATTAACCTTCAATACCCCGTATTCTATTCACGAAACATTTGTTTTATTGTTTATGAAGAAAACTACAAGTGATTTTCCATGTAGAATCACACCTTTTGATATTCGCATAACATCAAAGAACGCCCCGTTATCTTTTCAGCGATAATCCCAATATCTAATTTTCCTCTGCAACTTCTATTGCTGTATGGATTCGAAAATATACTTATCTGTTTTCGAAATGCATCCTTGCAAATCCTATTCTTTTGCCGAACTCCCGTAAGTATATGGTTGGTAATAGGTATTTATTTTGAGAACTAAATAGTTGCAATGCAAGTTCCCTCTTTTACTGAATTTATCCAAAGAATATCTACATTTATGTAGATATTCTTTGATTTGTCCCCACTTTTATTTTTGAAGGGAAGAAAATTATAGAAAGTAGGACCACTGTAGTACTTTTTGGAATAAAAAAGGCACCGTCAGACAAAATAATGGAAGTGGCAAGATGATAGCAAGAAGAATATGATTCTTCCAAAGGAAAAACTCCTATAGTGATTTGAGAAACATTTTATGAATATCTGTGTGGAACACTCATTTATTTTATTAACATTCAAATGGTACGCAATAATCTATTCTATGAAACTATAATTTGCGCGGATACCAGTATTTAACGTGTATTAATTCCTCTTTGTTCTCCCATTACGCCTTTTTGTCTTTCCCGGAGGTCGTAAAAAGCAAGCAACTATGACTGAAATTGATAGGTAATATTTCCCGAAACTGCTATTCGAAGGACAAAGACCATCATCATCTTATTTATGACCTACACTGAATTAGTCCTCACATTTCTGTTAATTATTCGAATTTCAAAGGAATTCTCTACATTCTACGACTATTCTTAGAAACTGAGATACACTCTAGATATAGTCTCGCAGTCAACAAGGCTAATTTGTGGTAATAAACAAATGGGACTTAGAAAAACGAGGCAAAGTTATTCTTCTGATCTGAACATTTAGTCACTGGAACTACTCTAGCACTAAGGGCCGGTTTTTCAGTCTACGGTTAAGCAAATTTTGCTGTCAACATCTCTAACTTCCATCCAAACTGTTTCTTCATTCGCAGTTAAGCCAAACCGTAAGAATTTGTCTGCCAAATAAGAGATCTTAGAGACTATGATTCGAATTACGTAAGCGTATGTTTTGGAATCGTAAGCAGGTTTTATGCGGACACACTTGATTTGAATTTGATTTCTAGGAAAATGATTTGCGAAGTGATATTTAGGAGGACTGCTACAAGGGTCCTCCTGTAGTATGTATACCATTCACGACAACTCGTTGTTTTGGCAGTTGAATATTATTCAATCAGTGGCGAACCGTGCTAATCCCCAAAAACGAAGATTTGTCTGATAACAGACCGATAACATGCTTGAACGCAAGTTATGAGATGTTTACACGCATCTTATACATGCGAATACTGTCCGCAGTTGAGCCGGTGTATGAACAGATATATGAGCAAATATGGTCAAAGAAGGAGGTCGCTGGCTGCAAGGGGAACCTGCTGATTGACACTCAAGAGGTAGCTACTGTTAAAAACTCTCTCCACGGCAAGTATCAGCACAAACTCCGACAGATCTGGTCATCAGAACTGTGAAATATTGAAGTAATACAAAAAATCTTCATTTATAATTCTGTATTTTTTACATATTTCAATTGCTTGTTTATCCATGACAAAAATGTCCTAGCAATGACAATCCTTCGTTCCCATATATACAATGTGAATTCTAATTATAACAAGAACTGTTTGGAAAGAACAAATTTGCTTCAACTAATTTGCTCGCCGTTCCAATCCTACTATACTCCTTCGAAGTAATGAAATGGACTCAGGAAGGGCTGCGACAACTCGACGTGAAAACTTGCATCCTAAATCGTCTTTCATGAGCTTTCGAGTTTGGATTGTCTACATAACAGAATGGTACTTGATGGAGCCTTTAAAGTCATCAGGAGTTCAGATCCCCTTCTCTGCTTGGTATGCGATTATGAAAAAACCGGGATTGGAGCATTTCTTCTCAAGGAAGCATCCCGTGCAGCCGATGAACCAAGTTGGAACCCGTTCAGCAAAAAACCTACGTCAAAGCTGCGGAGTGTGGAAGGCTCATAAAGCTACATAAGGATAAGCCACTGCATGGGGCTTCTTCAAGAACATTGAAGACCTGACATTTGCTTTTCTCAGGTAAAGTGGGCTGTCTTCAACACCCTCGTCTACCGTAGTAGCGTGATGGGTATAGAGGTCCCTGACACTATATGCAGAGCGTGTCGTTGGGTAGCTGAGTCCGTTGTGGAGAATGAGAAGTGCCGAATCTATTGGAACTAGTCATTCCCTACCATCAGACAAATACAAGCCATCAAAGTAGGACAATTTTCGTCATTGAGTGGTACATTCCTGATGGAAAAAAACTCTCAAATAAACACTCATATACCCAAAGGCATAGCCTGTGCGGGTATGGGACGGCTATTATTATTATTTTCCGTGGCGCGAATGTTAGTGGCTAGCTTCCTCAAAGGCTTACATGACTGAAGATTCCGTCTGCGGAGATTGTATTTATTTCGACTCAAGTCCTGCTGTGCGCTAATTACCGTATCTGGTTCAGGTACATTTTCAATAACATCCGACCCCTTTCTACCTGTACTTACGGAACGGTGTACATTGGAACCAAAACAGTCATGGGAACAAGGCTGAAGGAGCATCAGAGGAACTGCAGATCAGGCCAAACGGACAAGTCGACAGTGACATAAAACGCGATCAGTGAATGACACCAAATGATTCTGTTTGAGGAAGTAAAACTTCTTGTTCCCAACAAGGGATATCATAGCCAACTCGCACGGGACGCAATAGAGATCCACAAATACATGGAGAATTTCAACAGAAAAGAAGAAGCTATGAACCTTGACCAAATACGGAATTCCATTCTTAGAAATTTGATACTGATTGTCATAGATAGCCGTTGAAAAATCTTGAATGTTTAGGGTTTCATGGTACTACTAAAAAATTGTTTGACCAACCACAAAGTGTTCCAATAGAAAACGATGCGATAAAATGGACATAACCCCATGAGACTGTGTTTTGTCCAATTCTGTTCATAATGCACATAAACGAAATACTAATTGAACCATAATTCCGTTCGTTGACAATACTGCTGTAATCTATACTAGGAATTAATGGAAACCAGTGAGTGAAATAGCTTAAACCGATCTACGAAATATATCCACATGGTTCAGCTGTAATGTCCTGACAGTAATCGTAGAGAAAACTATAGTTTTTAGAAATAATTAAATTAATAACATTATAATTTTGACCGCATTTTCTAAACCTTATGTAATGGTTACTGAAGGTTCATGTTAGCGCAGCTTCGTTCAGATATATTTCGTTAGGACTCGGAGTACTGTTAGTTGCATACATTTTGACGTCACACTAATGCGGTCTATTGGCGAGAGATGCTTCACATACCTTGCTTTTTGGGATCACACCAGCTGACTGTGGGAGAAATACCACGAATAGACCCCTCAAAATCCTTAAATTCCTCATGGAATCGGGGCTTGAGGTGCTGCTGTGAACGAGAACACCTTGAAATAGCAGAAGAAGATGGGACACAATAGATCTAATTAGGCGCAGCGCATCAGTCACCATCCATTTTTACCAATACAAATACCTTGCTTTTCGCTAACTCCGTTCATTGCCTGAAGCACTTCAAAATCATTACTGAATGATATATTGAAAATTTGGATCTTCGATACTGATAAAACAATACTTAATTCACAGCAGTATCGAAGCTGATCCCATATACTCTTTTATAGTCGCTATTCTCATTCAACGTCAATGAAACCTTTCCAATTATGACATTTAGTGCACCAACTTTTTTACTATTATCATTATGTGTTATACGAAATGTAATTTTATGTAGACTTGTATTGTTTAAAATCAATTTTTGTTTGTATTTTTCAACTAGAGCTGTTTTATGTTTATTGTATTAAATGTATTAATGTGTATTGTCATTCTTGAAGTTAGTTTTTGTGGAGGATATTCTTGACATAACTTTTTGGGAATTTTAACCTTCCACAGTTTGAAAATAAAAATTGTTAATTCTATATATTCAAAATTTGTATTATATTCCTATCTCTTAAATATTAATAATAATACTCCCTCATAAACACTCGTTGAGTGTACCCAAAGGCAAATATCTACAGACCAGCCCCCGGACTCCGATGATTAGAAATATTTTATAGAATCGAAATGTGACGTCATATTCCAAATATCGGTACTATGCTTCCCATTTCTAACGTTCGAATATGACGTCACATTCTCGACGCATTTCGATGCTATGAAACATTTCTAATCATCGGAGTCCCAGTGTAGACAAAGAAATGAAAGATGGAGTTCATCATAGAACTAAGTTATCATTTCCATGTCAGTCTTTCTCCACGATCATCACAGAATTTGCTAATTCTGGAATGAAATTTGATTACAGAATGCTGGAAATCTCTCTCTTGAGATTGAAGAAATATTTTGCAACACCTCTGCCTTCATGCAATTCAAATGTATTTACATTCTCTCTCTTGTATAAGAATAATATATCTCACACTGGTTAGCAATAATAACATTAGCCTTGACGCAGTTGATTGTCACCGTAGTGGCAAATTTCAGTAGTGTCAAAATTATTACTGTCACGTTTTCATTGGAAAATATAAAAAGTATCATGAATTTATCCAGTGATTCAGAATCAGAGGGTGAAAATACACCTGAATAATTAAGACTCGTAGCATTAATATATTTATCAAAAAAAATTTTTTGAGAGGCAGGATGGCTGAGATGGTATAGCATTGGCATAGATGACGAGAGGTCGTGGGGTCAAGCCACATTTTTTTTTTAATTCAATATTTTATTCTTAATGCATCTTTGCGGTTAAAAAATTAGTTCTGGTTAGTCCAGGATTAGTCCTTTCTAATAAACAGTGTTTTTAAATAATAGTTATTATTTCGTGTGAAAATTATCATTTGTTCGTTACCATTTAAAAATATTTTAAAATGTTTGGTCGTGGATAAAGCATAGTCTGCTACTCGGTTAGAATGTACATTCGTGATGCTCGTAGTTCCTCCCGCTCGCCTTCAGCTCGCGCTCGGAACTTTCCACTCGCATCGAATTTTCATTCTAACCTTGTTACAGAATATATTATTCCCGCACGCGAAAGTTTGTTCAAGAGCGCTACATAAGATGTTTCAATGCGCTTGTAGAAAAAATCTTGATCCTTACTGATATGGAGAGGTACTCTGTCCCGCACTCAACTGCATACCCAAACTCCGCTTTGCGTCGTTCGGGTAACGGCAGTCACATGCGGGAATGGATAATAACTATTTGAAGCAGTTCGGAAAGAGAAGGTGAAATTTTAACGGGTCAAAGATGGTTGAATAAAGTAGTAATTTATTAATCAGAAGGATGACTATGCTGTTCGTCACGTTGATGGAAAATTATTCATTTAGAAATATTTGATGATGATGAATGTTAGAATGGGTGTCATATATGGAATTCATAGTTTTATCATCTTCGTATAGATATTCCGTCATTGCCAGTGGCATTAGACTCAATTTTGGACAAAAACACTTCTATTTCTTCATTATTTATGAGTACAATTTGAAAATTAGCATATGCTTGTGATTTGTGTAGATATCGGAATAAAGTCTGACCATAGTGGATTTTTTTCTGTAAAAGACCCCAAAGTACGTTGGAAATAAGTGGGCCCCTTATCGTTACACCACTTCATTAGCCCGTATCTCCGAAACTACCAAAATGATGGAGCCAATAGACACTTTTGTTTAGGAAATCAAGTACTATCCAAAATGAAAAAGGTATTGAGAAGAATTATTCAAAATCTATTTTGTCTACACGAACGATTTGTTAGCTTATTTTCATGGTATTGAACTAAAACACGAATAACAAAATTTTATTTTATGAACCTCGATATACGTGTGAGAATGCATTTTTGAAAATGAAAAAATCATAAAACGAGTCGACCGCCTCAACTCATCGATAAAATGTGATGAATTCAATTAATTATTCTACAATATGAATTAATAGTGTTTTCTAAAAAAATTAGTTTTTCCTATGTTTTGGCAGCTGCTTTCCTCTTCTTCATGAAACTGCTTATTCTTGCCTCTCCCAACCAACATATTGCTGTAATATACGTCAAAATGTTGAGGATATGCACTTGAATCAGATAATTGCCAACGTATTCACGTATCCAACCTGAAAATTAAAATAACTTTGAATACATTTTCAGTAAAGTTTTCAGAACCAGATATTCATTATTGATTGAAAGTATGATTTTGTGGAAGGAATTCTTGACAGTTTTTTAGGTGACTTAACCTTCCCCATCAGTCAAAAAATGAAAAATATGTAAATTTGTAAAGTTAAAATTTTGGAGATTAGGTACATCAGTATCATCAGTATGTTATAAAGGGGTGAAATTAACAACTTCCATTATATTTTGAGTTTTTATAATATTCATAATATGCGACGAAGAATTTTTTCCTGAACTTTTTCACAAAAAGTTTGTATGCGACACGGTCTGTGGCGTCAACTGAATCATTATTTCGGAAATCGGTCAGCTTTAATAAATATGTTTTATGTATTGAGTGACATCGGAGTTGGGTATCTTCATTTTTAAATGGGTCGTCGAAGTCGATTCCAAAACTATATTAACGACTATATGAATCACGAAGCTGTTACCCTAGAATAAATCTCCCCCGACAACAATATTCTTCATCAACATGAAAATATCTACTAAACTTACCTGCAATGGGTCCTCCAATAACGAAAAATAGAAGACTGAATGCATATTGGAGGCCGTACGCAGCAGGCAGTCTTTCTATAGACACGTGCGAAGGGATTACCAGTATCAAAAATATTGTCCTCAAAGCTTTTCCACTTCCAATTATTACTGCTGCGAACAAGCTCCAAGAAGTGTGCATGAAAACTGTAAATAAAGTATATTCAAGGTACCTAAAATACTTATAGTGTTACTACTTATTCTCCTGTCAATTTGAGATTTAGTTTTTTTTTAATATTGTTCTTATCTACTACCAACTACCTTGAAACATAATATTCAACTATCTTACCCATTCTTCCTAGAAGCATAACAAAAATTCCGAACAGGTAAAAGTTCCTGTTGCTTATTCTAACTTTGTCTGCGATGAATGAAACCAGGAATCTGCACAAAATATCAGTTCCTCCCAGCAGTGACATGAACGTGGCAATCTCGTTTTTTTCAAAATTGAATTCCGCCATCACCATAGGTGTCAGCAAGCCAAAATTCAGCTCAACAAAATTCGTCATCGTAATTCCGAACATGAGGTTCACATAAACGGGGTCTTTCAAGAGCTTGAAGTCGAAATCTTGGTACAAGCCTTTCCAAAATCCCACTTTTTCAGGAGCGGGATTGGGTTCGATCATCGATTCAGCCTCCTGCTCTTTGAGAGGTTTTACTTCTTCGTATTCTTCGTTATTGTTGATGATGATTTTCTCGGTACATTCTTGCAGAGCTGTCTGGATTATTGAGGACTTTCTGGACTTTCCGTCTCTATCTTGTGCATGCTCTACTATGTTGATATGTGAAGGTGAATTCGACATTGAACAGGATTTTTTTCTAGATCGGTTGTCAAAGTCGGATGTCAGTGAAAGTTTCGATCCCATCAGCATCATCGGTGAATCTGAACTGAATGCTCCCGTATCATTTTCTAGATGTTGACTTGCGAAGATGGCGCTGCTTATTCTTGATATTGTATTGGTCTCTGACTGTTTATTTGGGTTTGGTGCGGATTTGATTTGATCCTGAAAAAATAGTTCATCAGAGTTTTACATTGATACACAATTTTAGCAGTTAATTTTTTATGTTGTCTGCAGGTTTCGAGAAATATTTCAGAACCATCCATTTTGTTTGTCAAAGGTCAATGTTGAACTTGAATGGATTTCTGAATGATTTGAGGAAAGAAATTTTCAGAATCAAACAGGAATGGGATAGGTAGTTATAAGAAGAAAAAAAATTAGATTGGTGAATATCAAAAAGTAAGCTTTGCAGTCGACGACGATAAAGTTAGTAAGATTAATAAGTTTACTGAACGGAAACGAAGATGAATATCCTAAGTCCAAGTTCTGTGAAAAAATGGTGTCGACTGAAAAAAAAAATTACGACCGAATCTCGCAGAAAAGTGATTGTGTATCCTGGAAGTATCGATAGACGCGGATCTATAGAATAGCCATAACCTAATATAACAATCATTGAAGCAGAAATGAATGAATGACTAACGCGATGAGGACGACCCTCTCGGCAGCCCTGCTAGCTGCTAGGTCTGCCGTCGCTACCAACCTACTTGAAGAAGAAAGCGATGGCGGCCTTTCTGAGAATGCAGGACTCGGGGAGTTGGCTAGGAGAGGGGTACACAGGGCACACCGAAATCGCAATGGTAGCGGAGGAAGAAATCCCACTGTCCGCTATCAGGTTCTCTAACAACAGTTTTCCAAGCAGAGGTATATGCCATCCTGGAGGCGACCAGAATGGAAGAGGTGAGGGCTGGCCCGGAGAGACAAATATATGTCTGCTCCAACAGTCAGGCCGCTATCAAGACACTGAACGCAACCAGAACCAGATCAAAACTGGTTCAGGAGTGCAGAGACGCCCTAGAAAGTCTTGCGATTGAAAAAGAAATAACGCTGATGTGGATCCCGGGCCATGCAGGGATCGAAGGCAACGAGCAGGCAGACCAGCTGGCGAAGCAAGGAGCCAGGCAATCCTACTACGGGCCCGAACCCGAACTCGGACTAACAAGGAGACAAGTATCAACAGCACTTAATGAGTGGGCTGTTGATGCATTAGGAAAATAGTGGAGAGGAAGAGATGGCTGCAGGCAAGGACAGCCAAGATACTGAAGCTAAGCTGCAAAGAACTCCGACTCTTGGTGGGAGTTCTAACCGGCCACTGCGGCCTCAGGAGGCATTTGACTCTAATCAGAGTGCAGGCAGACCCGCTATGCGCGGAATGTGGTGAGGAGGAGGACTCCTTCCACTTCCTGTGCGAATGTGGAATATACGACAGGCTCAGACAAAATGTCTTCGGAGCTGCCACTATTGAGGAAGAAGAATTGCTCTCCTTGCAATGGAAGGATATTTCGACCTTCATAAGAAGGTCGAAGAGGTTTGAACAGGTATCTGCCATGGGATGAATGAAGATGCCGGGGTTTGCAAGAAGGGCCCACTGGGGCCTAACCGCTGACGCTTGCATCCCCCAACCATTACCATTACCATTACTACGTGGGGGAAGATCATCATGGAGAATGAGAAATAATACTTTATAAGCTTTAATACACATATTTGTTTCATTTATGTTATTAAAGTAGTTCTTTGATAAAATCCATATAAGACGAAATTGCAGTAACGTGTTACAAATATTGCCGACCGATGTTGTTATATAAAAATAGACTGTGTTTTGTTGAGAGACTGAGTGAGCTATTCTATCAATGATTTCAAAACGAGTGCTGGCCAGTACGTATACGAAATTCACAATATCTTTCACAGTTTTCAATGAATGATATTTCTGTTATTAAACCACATGCAAGAAAGAAGCCCTTCAAGAACATTCTGTACCCCAGTTCAAAATCATTTGAAGTTACGAAAGGGTAGGAAATTGCTTAAAAAATCAGTGATTCATAGTGAACAATATTGAAGAAACTTCACTTACTCTGAATTTTGTATGCCAATGGACTGGTTGAAGAAGTAATGAGCAAACAAGCGAATGCATTGAAAATCCACCAAATAGGAGCACGGTGCCTTCCATGTCGTACAGGTTCATCAGAGCTATCACGATATACGGACAAACAACGGGTCCAAAGGCAGTAATGGTCCAAGAGAACCCAGTAGCTACTCTTCTTTTCTTATCGAAGTAGGTGTTCATAGCCAAGGCATTTGCTGATTCGAGTAAACCGAAAGAACCACCTGTTTAAGAAAATCTATTATGAATTTTTCATAAGTCCTCAAACATATTCAAATGTCCCATTCAATCCAAATGAACACGCTATCGGAGATCAAAAAATTAATAAAAAAATTATTACGACAATTTGGCTGATACCACCACGGATATTGAACTAAATCTGACAGATGCTATTGCAAGTGATTCTTTCAATCAACAGCTCGAGGTTATGCTGTTATTAGGCGAGGAGACCATTCGCTGTCAATTTTCGAGGTTATTCCATTGCCAGACTTCCGGTATTTTGTATAACAGTATCAGTATCCGTTTAGAATAACATCACACCAACGCATAACTTATACGCGTAGG
Organism: Chrysolina americana; assembly: GCA_958502065.1. Taxonomy (NCBI): domain Eukaryota; kingdom Metazoa; phylum Arthropoda; class Insecta; order Coleoptera; family Chrysomelidae; genus Chrysolina; species Chrysolina americana. Next base: position 84,411,692 of record OY293413.1, read on the forward strand.
TATGCCGGCGGCATAAGCATCATATGAGACGTGGATTCTTCCCAAACACCAGCTTTATCCTAAATTATTTACGGGTCTACCCACTAACATCGTGGAGGCCGTCGCAAGTGTCTCCCTCTAGGGGGAGTAGGGGGTGGCTTGTCGTTGACATCAAGGGATAGCCCCTCCTAGTATGGTGCCGTGGAGGCCGAAGAAATAGAAATAAATGTAATAACTTAGGACAATGAATTATAAAATAGCTGAAGAAAATAAAATAAATGAAATTTAATTTTTGGTTGAACTTATTCAGGAGACACGAGTTCTATCTCCGCGGCTAGCGGCCAATTTTTTTTCAAGGTGAAAGTTTTTTCTTGTTGTTTTTGTGAGTTATTGGACAAGTGGATAACTTAAACATAATGGCCGCTACCGAGTATTATTTTACTAAATGATAATATTTATATGTTGAATGAAGTCTTTTTTTAAGAGCTGCGTCTATAGAAGAAATCGCGTGTGTATATTGACCATAAAGTATTTTTCTCTTAATAGAGCGGCAATTTATTACTTTGCGCTCTAAATACACAAATAGCTATTCAAACATTTTTTCATCAGCGAGATACCACTGCTATTGAAAAATGCAATTCAAGTCGAATACATTTTCTGTTTTGCTTTGTCAATTAGTGCAAACCAACATTCATCATGTTGATCCCATCAACATTTTTTTGTATCTGGCTTCTGTTTTTAGAATGAATGATTAAACAGGGTGAACTACGATCAATTACATCTTCAAAATTATCAAGGATTGCTATAGAATTTCTCAGGCATTTTTTCATATGAGATAGACTAGTACACTATTTCATTTTACGTTATCAGTCATAGGTTATCCTGTGGAAATTATAAGTATGAGCACTGAAGTACACAAAATGAAGCGTACGATAATATTTTTTTCACATATATTTATTGCTATTTCATTCTCGCAATGGAATACTGGTGGTACTTACCATATCCTATGGAAAAGAATATTATGAAGGCCCAAAAAGAAGCGCAAAATATACATGCTAGTAGGCATCCCGTTACGAGTAATGCACTGAATATGGCTACTTCTCTTGTAGTGTATCTCTTGAAAACGGGACCGTTCAGTAATCCTGAAATTACAATGGGAAGAAAATGTCAAAACTTTTTTTTTATAATGAATTTACCGAAGCATTCATTGACAATATACACTATTACTGGTCACCAATGTTTTCAATACTGCCATAGTCGTAGTATTGTAATTTTGAACTGCTTCATTACATTGTAAAATAAAGTTTAACATAAAACAATGTTAACTCAGGAATAGTCATTTAGGGCATGGTCAGTATAAAGTTAATAGAGTGCTTTCGATTCAATTCCGAAAGCTCATCATCCGTGGACAGCGCTGTTTCGTAGTTACCTGCTCATTAGCACGGCTTTATGAGGTGTCTCGAAATTGAAATGAATTCACTCTGAATTAGTGCCATAAGGCAAAGACAGTATAAATGAAAAGAATCTTGTGACATCTACAGTAACTAGTCTGAAACTTGATGATTATCTACGACATTGACAGGCAGCAAATAAAATTCGTTGTTCTGATCAACCCAAGACTCAATGATATATATTATATACTTGGTTGCTTCGGTTTGTGATTTAGCGGTCCGTATAAGTAAGCTCGGGTAAGTGTGACCGTGATTTTCATTAGTTCGCATTGAATTTAGTCCTTCTGATGAACCTGAACTAATATAACAATGAAATTTTGCAGGTATTTACTCCGAAGGTCAGTCTTTGTAATACGCCACAGAAAACTGTTGAAACACGTATTCTATGAATTTTATTTATATATTCAGATATACATCTCCATAGGTCACACTTCCCCGCAAATTTGGGGCAAGTGTGATTCTAACAAAATTAAAGATATTAATGCACGTAAATCTCTCTTTGGGGCAGGTGTGAGTAAGCAGTAAAGGAACTTTCACCACAATTTAGTTGTTTCGAGATATCTTTATTCAAAACATAGTTAGGAACTTTTTAATATTGAATTTGAAATGCCCCATTGGAAAAAAACAAAAAATAATCGTGAAAGTGAACATTTGTTGAAAAGAAAAATTTACAGGTAGAAATCTGACGAGTGGTGATGGAAGCACAGTTGTTATTTCATCCTGGCCAGGTATATTGTTTGACTCTCTGAGATTTCCGCATATAATTTCGTACTATAGCTGAAAAAATATTACTGTTCAGATTGGCCAAATGAACCCACTTACCCCGACAGATAGGTCACACTATCCCCATTAAAATTTAATTTCGGGGTAAGTGTGACATGCAATGGAAACATGTAAAAAAAACAACTTCATGAAAAAATGACAATCTATAGTCAGATTCATTGTTTAGGTAGAAGAAAAGTGTATAAAATGGATTCTTACCTTAGATTTTAACAATACACTCAAAGCTTGAAATAAACTCGTTATACTCGTTCGGGTTGATGAATTCTATGTCAGAAAATTGGGGAAAATATTTGGATTTCACAAGATCTCTTTGGTATTTTATATTATGGTTATGGATTCATTATGACTGTAGGCTTTTCGTCAATAGATGGCATTGGGCTGTCGCCCGGTTTACCGAACATAGCGAGCAAACTCACACTTGCCCCAAATTCACACTTACCCGAGCTTACTATAATATATGAAATTCCTTAAAAACTGGTAACAGTTTTTTGAAACTTCGGTGACTTATCTGTCATCAGAGCAACTGTACTTTTTCATTGACAAGGGGTTCGTATGTGTGGAGCCTGTTGTCTGAAAACTTATAAACCGTCAGTTACCAAGCTGAAAATTTCGGCGAGCTTAATAATGTTCATTTATTCTTGAAATCACGAAAAGTATTACGATGGATTTTTGTGTCCATAATGTTATTGTAATTCGATTCGACAGGTTAAATTATTAATTAAAATTCCGTGTCGACTGTGTCGCGTTCAAATCAACAATGCTGCTCCTAAGATGGCCTAAGGAGTTAATAACAAGGACTATGCAGAATACAGGAACAGAAAGTTAGCTTTTGCTAGTGACACGTCTTGATATCCATTACAGTTTTCGAGTTTTTGGGGTTTTGAAATAAAAAAAAAACTGATTTCCTCATGGGTTCGAAAGGAAAATAATCGGAGTAATTTTCTTTGATTTACCAAGATTCAAGTGAATCGTTTATCAGTTTTTTTATTTTTCATTTTAGTACAGTCGATATTTCAGTTTAGACTTTTCTGCAATGTTTCTTGAACTATTGGAAAAATGTACCGGTATTACTCATATCGGTCTTGACGACTCCAACAAAGATATCAGTATTTCTTTTATTTTCTCATATTTCATGAAGATTTTCATATTCTCAACATAATACGAAAAGTCTGTTTGGTTAGAAATTTATACTCACCAGCACCTGTATTGAATGCTATACAAGTATTTATAATGGTTACTGTTTGTGTGGATGTTATTCCCATTGAGGTAAATTTTTCTTTGAATAGCAACCCATATTGTTGAAATACTGGAAAGGAACTCAACTGGAAAGTAAAAATAATTGTTTCAAAATTCTAGAATTCGTGAAATTATTTTCTATTTTTTATTTCTGATGAACGCCATACACGAAGAAAAAGGTTTGGTTCTGAATTGAATAATGCAAGATTATATAATTTATCAAATTTTATTATACATCATGTTTGAACAAAATGTGAATTATTGTATGGGATATAGGTACATAAGAGATAGCGCTGAATTCATACTTCAGTGTTTGTCTCAGGGATTTCCAATTAGGATGAAAGGATTTTTCGATTCAATTGGGTCGAACTAGCCTTCGCTGATGATTGGCAATGACCATGAAACCGGTACGTAGGTGTTCCCTCAATTAAATCGAAAAATAATTTCATCTTTGATATTTGAAATGCATTGAAAAGTGGTTCTTATAGAAAACTTTGCCAAGTATTAAACAGATATAATTCAATGGTCGTAGGGGGCAGTAGTTGTTTTCTGTTGAATACTTGTCGACGACCATACCTATAGTATAGGTTTCTTGCGGAAGATTGGATTACGTTAATAATTCATTATTAGTTTTATGATCTTCCGTCAAGTAGTGTCGCCCATCTTTTATGAGGTATACGTATCAAGTGATTGTACGGGTATTATGAAATAATAGCGGGCAAATAAACCAATAATTTGTGACTCGGACTACAAGACATGAAAAAAACGGGTTAATAGTTCGAACATTCATAAACACAAGTCAAGTAAGGAAGAAAAACACATTCATATGATATCTAAAAAAAACAAATTCCAAAGTGTCAGTGATTATTGTATCTGCATATTGTTCCTGTAGAAATAGTAGTCGCCATCTACAGGACAATTCAAATTCGAACGCCACCATTGGGATCTTCTAAACTACAGGAGATACGTCGAAGCTTAAATTGGGGCAAAGTTGCGTATTCTGGTGCTCAACAAAATATTGTTTTGAAACTTGGAAAATTACGAGTATTTCCGGAAATATCGGGAAAAAACTGAAAATCGGAATTTTCGTTTTTATTTTTTTCTATCGTTATTTGACAACATAGCTCAAAACCAAAAGTACATTTTCATTGATACTTTTTTCAGCTACACGTTTTCATGTTCAGATTGACTATCCAACGTTTCGTCTTCTGGCATTCATCATCAACTTTTTTTTCTGTTATGGGCGCCATATTGTTTTTTTATACAGAAAAATAGTGATTCTCATTCTGATTTCATTGATGTATAATTTGTTATGATTTGCACTTCTGAAACCACAGATATTAAAAAAACAACTTCATCTGAGATGGTCATGACTCCATCGAAAAATTTTGTTCAATAAACACTAGTTGTCAGAACTCATTAAACATCATAAAGGCTGAAATACAACGGAAGTTTTATGTTTTTATATATAATTTGGATATTTTTTAACGCGAAACTATCATTGCCATTATTAATCTAATTACGCCTCATAAATAATCTTGTTGATAAAATTCAAGCTTCATTTTTCAATTCTGTTTTGCATCTTGTTTTATTTGTAAAATTGATATCCAAAATCCCAAAACTTAAAACTTATTACATAAAACTTCCATTGTGTCTACGGCTCAAGTTTGCACAAATACTTTAGTCGTAATGTCCTCATTTTCAAATGAAGGAAAACGAGATATTTTGAAACTTTATTATAAATTTGATAGGAATAGTACGAAAACAGCACAAATTTATTTTGAATTATATCCGGAAAGACAACAGCCGGATAGAACATTATTCGGAATTTTGGACAAACACTTGGCTGAGTACGGTGTATTTCAAAAACCAAGATTGTATTAGCCGAGGTAAAATAATTGTTCATTCCATATTCGAAGAAGTATAATTATTTTTGGTACTTTTTTAGATAAATGCAGATTGAAGGGAATTCAAAAAAAGTGGTTTGAAATGTTATAAGACACATCTTTCACAAAAATTACATCCCGGTGATCCTGAGAGAAGGATGGAATTCTGTAGCTGACTCTCGAATAGGGAAGACCCTACAAACTTCTTGAAAAACATTATTTGGACCGACGAAAGTACTTATTCGAACTGTGGTGTTTTTAATAGAAATAATGAGCACATGAGCAAAATAATTCACGACACTTCAAAGAAGTCAGACCAAAAGTGCGGTTTCGTTTGAATGTGTGGGCTGGAATATATGACGACCGAATACTTGGACCTCATTTCTTCTTTAATACTTTGAACGGGGAAACCTATCTTCGGTTCTTAAGAAACGAATTCGAAGAATATATGGATACGTTTCCCCTTGTTAATTATAACAGCTGCTGGTTTCAGCATGACGGGGCTCCTCCACACAATAAAAGAGCAGTTTGCGAATATTTACACCAAAGATTTCCTAATAGGTGGTTAGGAAATTCTGGACCAGTGAGGTGGCCGGCAAGGTCACCTGACCTTACAGTTTTGGATACTTTCTTGTGGGGCACTTTAAAGAACAGAATCTATGGAGAGCAAGAATATGACACAGTAGATGAACTTAGAGACAATATTATCACGCAATTCAGGTCTATCAGGAGAAGGGATATTGTTAGGGCTGTTCTTAATTTGAGACGACGAGCTCGGTTATGTATTCAAGAGGAAGGCCATCATTTCGAACACTTGTTGTAGTACTTTTTGTGCATTTTTTACAAGCTCATGATTTCATTCTTGTTTTTGAAACGCACCGTACTCAGCCAAGTGTTTGCCCAAAATTCCGAATAATGTTCTATCTGGCTGTTGTCTTTCCGGATATAATTCAAAATAAATGTGTGTTGTTTTCGTACTATTCCTATCAAATTTATAATAAAGTTTCAAAATATCTCGTTTTCCTTCATTTGAAAATGAGGACATTTCGACTGAAGTTGTTTTTTTTAATATCTGTGGTTTCAGAAGTGCAAATCATAACAAATTATACATCAATGAAATCAGAATGAAAATCACTATTTTTCTGTATAAAAAACAATATGGCGCCCATAACAGAAAAAAAAGTTGATGATGAATGCCAGAAGTCGAAACGTCGGATAGTAAATCTGAACATAAAAACGTGTAGCTGAAAAAAAGTATCAATAAAAGTGTACTTTTGGTTTTGAGCTATGTTGCCAAATAACGATAGAAAAAAATAAAAACCTAAATTCCGATTTTCAGTTTTTTTCCGATATTTCCGGAAATACTCGGAATTTTCCAAGTTTCAAAACAGTATTTTGTTAAGCACCAGAATACACAACTTCGCCCCAATTTAAGCTTCGACGTATCTCCTGTAGTTTAGGAGATCCCAAAGATGGGGGTCGAATTTGAATTGTCCTGTATAGTCTGATAAAAATGATGTATACTACAAGACCACCTCTTGTTTATGAGTACATATAATATTTGGATCAATTCATAATAAAACATTATTCCAGATGCCACTTTAGAAACAAACCTAGCATTGTATTCGTAATTGTTTCATGAAATGTTGAATAGTACTTTGTTCAAATGAATCTTAAATGTTGACTAACATCGTGATTTTGACACATTCCAAGAAAAAGTCCGAGGCGATACCCTATTTGTGAACAATTACACTAAATCTTCGTTCTACAAGGGGAGAGTTTTAGCTGGTTTCAGGAATCGTGATTCACACTCGAGAGGTATTTGAAGTTTATTCAAATACAGGATGAATTATAAATATTCAACTTTATACTTCATTTATTTTTTTTAACAAACTTTTTGCAATTTGTCTTACAGTGTACATCAATTTTCAAATGGTTTGTAGTCAAGTATCCGTGAAGCTTAACATATAAAATCAAGTTACATTAAATATTGATTTTTGTCAATAATTATTACATAATCTGAAGATAACGCGAACGTTATGGGAGTAAGCAATAGTAGTACCATAAAACATTTGCATTTAGGATGTTTTCCTAAGAGAACTATTAATTCAAATAAATCAGTTGTGCGAGTTGACACTATTGTTCAGGAGGTCAGAGTCTATAATATACCGACATCAAACATACCCAATAGATAACAAGGTGGTCTTGTAATATACATCATTTCTATCAGACCAAAGATCACGACTACTATTTCTACAGGAACAATATGCAGATAAAATAATCACTGTTTGGATTTTGTTTTTTTTTAGATATCATATGAACGTGTTTTTCTTCCTTACTTGATTACTTTTCTGTTACTTATAACTATTAATTCTTGTAGTGTCCCCCTTGAAAATAAAGTTGACAAACAAAATAAAAAAAATGCAAAAGTTAATGCGAAATTTTGGATTTATTGATTCATTTCCACCTCAAGCATTTTCCATCACGTGTTACCCATTTGTCAAGAAATGTTATTTTCCTTCATATTGAAGTCAATACAATAGTTAGATAATTAATTACTTACGTTACTCAAGCCACACGCCACAAGAATAAGCCATGCCCATCCTCCATCGGGAGATTCGAAATCTGGGTCTCCTACCTTCAGTCTTTGCCTCTTTTTCTGTTTTTCCTTTAGCACTACTACCGAATTACCAGTCTTGTCGAGTTCGCCAGTCATTATTTTCTGAAATAATTTAAGCTCTATTAAATGAACTGAAACACTAACAGTTGTAGTTGCAGTAGTGCTCCTGTGAAATTATGCATTTTTTTGGTGATGCTGTAGTCATCGTCACTAATAATAATAATAGTTATCTATAGAGTTATGAAGATGTATTATCTACTGTTCTATGTTGTCATATTTATAAAATTAATTCAGAACTACTTAAGGCTGCAGTGTTTCATGCACTCCCACTAAACAACACAATCTGCTAATTTAAAGACGAACCCGGTTATAAGTATTGTTGGCAAAATACGAACATGACCCATTCAATCTGAATCATCATTATCATCTTGTAAACAACGAGAATTTGTACCGCTTCAATACCTCATTATTCTCTTAGCACTTTTATAGTGTGATTCTGTTTAACAAATGTTAAACTGGCTCAAAAAATTCACAGCAAAAGTAATGTCTGTTCGTGTTAATACAGATAAATACATCATCTTACCTATCAGATGTAGATAAGGCAGATCCTTTATACAAATATTGGTAAGTGTTTCATTAAAGCATGAATTTTTATCTATATGGGAGTGCCAACAGGCTAACACATCTTTTCAATGTATTATTTATATACTTTTCTTGATCTAACCTTACTTCATCTGTCTATCCTAACCCTCATGTCCAAACATTGTTTAAGTTCACCCAAATATTTTATTTTAAACTTTGCAGTGAGCTGACGTTCAAAAAATGTGATTCTCGCATAGAGTTGAAGAATATCAATAAATCATCAACTTGCAATGCAATTATAGTTGCAAAACCGTCAAGCCTAATTAAAATACTATGCCTAGGATCATCGTTTTTATACTTCTTGATGATTACCACATTTTCAACTTCTTTATACCAGACACGAGAAAACTGTTTGAAACCGTAAATGGCTTTATTCAGTTCTAAATTATGTCTTGGTTTCTAGAGGTACCAGTGTCAAATCCCCTGGTATTTCCAAAAATACGGTTTCCTCCAGTTTTCCATTTAAAAATGCTATAACAACATCCAAATAATGGTAAACATCCCACTTGTGTTGAACAGGCGACAAAAATAATCTTAACGTTGAATACTTTACTACTAGGAAAAACGTTTCATCAAAATCAAAATTTCTTTTGAAAATTTAATTTGCTTCACTTCATTAGTGACTGGCCTTTCGGAAGATCCCATGCACAATTTTCACTAACACTTTTCATTTCATCGCTCTTATAGATTTGTAACGATTTGGTCCTGCAAGAGATTTTGTCACCAAATTCAAATCTTCCACTAAAACTGGATTTTCTTCAGAGCTTCTTCATCAGTAATAATATCACCCCCTCTTGAACACTCATACATTTCACCAAAATGCATTATTATTATTATTTGCCGTGGCGCTCGGTGGCGACTTACTGATGTTTGGTGGTGTATTAACTTTTCAGCAATAGAAAAACCGGGAAAACCACAGCAGCACCCCGAGTGGTCACATCACACTTGCTTTACAATAAGCCATGTGACCGCCTAAAGATACTGATATTCTCGCGTACTGAACTTCTGCCCGATGCAAGCCAGAAGCTCCATAGCCCGATACCTTAGCCTTTGAGCTACCGGAAACCCTTTCCTCTACTGGAGCAAAATAGGTCACAAGGTCTTCAAAAAGTTAGGGTCTTCTCTCTCATTGGGATGTTCTTAAGTTTTCAGGAAGATTGACCTGTTCGGTATCTTCAGGAAAACCATTTCGTCATTGAGCTCCTCATCTGAAAATACTGGCTCATTTGAACTTTGCTCCGTATACTATGAGCTATCCTCTGAGCCGAAATTTTTCGTTGCTGAATTCAACTCCAGGTTTTGTTTGTATCATTCTCGTTTGTATTTTCTTCTACATAGCACTCTCTTTCTGCTTCTTGATTTTTAAACAATAAGCATATATATGCTGTTGATATTTGACTTGTTCTTGAATTGTAAAGCCGATAGCCCCTTCTACTTTCTGAAAAACCAACTAGAATTACCTTTTCACATTTCTTGTCCCATATTCTTCGTTTTTATTTATGAATGCGAGTCACTACTATACTTTTAAAAATTCGTACATGATCTAAATACGGATTCACGTCAAAAAACCTTTCTGATCTGTTCCTCGGGTAGCAAGCACACTGTGTTTACAGCTTCAGCCTGGAAGCGTTTTTCTAAACCCACTTCACATAGTAAACGCCTAGTTTTCTCTATTAAAGACCTATTCAACCTCTCTGATCGTCCATTTTGTTAATGAGTGTATGGATTTGATATTTGATGAATTGTATATACCCTGTCTTCTCAGATAACTTTCAAATTCTGCAATAATGTACTCGTCGCCTTCATTATCAAAGCGTAGTTACTTGGATTTTTCTGCCAAACTTTGAATGTCTTTAAAAATTTTCAACAGTTTCAGCTCTTGTTTTGAAAAAATATACAATTGAAAAGCAACTGAAATCATGTTGAACAAAGTAAAATATTTCGAAGTTGTTTCTATGAGTCCTGCTGTGTGCTATAGTTATAGACTATACGAAAGACTGCTTTTCCCACAGCACTCTTCACACTTTTGATTTTGATTTGTAATTGGCCATGATAGTTGATTCCATCCACTATATGTTCATATGATCTAGCTTTTAGTAACAAGTTTGCCAGTAGCTGAAGCTTGTCTGTCTTAGCATACACACCATCAATCAAAAAGCTTTCTTAGTATTGAAGATTTTACAACTTTCTAGCTCAAACTAAATAGTTTTGCTATGTTTTATATGTTCACTTACTGATTATAGTATAGTATAGAGCATATATGATTTATAGTGTAGTAAAAGTTTTCTCCACCTAATTTAGTAAAAATATCAACCTTACCACTCGTTTGGACAGCGATTTTCTATTATCTACAACCATAACTTCTTTTATTTGGTTCAATAGCCAATCCTGTCTGCAAGTTAGGTGAACACTCGTCACTGCGTCCAAATAATAGTCAAGGGTAATATAACAAGACCTTGATAAATAGTCGACTATTTTTATTGCATCTAAATTTCGACTGTATTTTATAATAATTTAACGAGACATTATTTTGGCATTAATAATCTGATGAGAGCCCGAGAGCGAAGCTCGAGGGCTTTCATCTCTGATTATTAATGCCAAAATAATGTCGAGTAAAATTAATAAATACAAGAGAAATTTAGCAGCAATAAAATAGTCGACAATTAATCAAGGTCGTGTTATATTTAAGAAGATTATTTCTTGAATCCATTTCTTCATATCTGTCATATGAATGACACTGAATTGTCAGGGATTGTAGCCTCGATATCTCATCGTTTTTGATTTTTCCAAACCGATTCATTTTCAGCTTTAACACGATTGATTCTATTTGACGTTTAATATGTATTTATTTAGAGTACTGTCAGATGCTCAGGCTCCTTGATATGAGTATCATGCTGAATAGTCGGTGACTATTGTGCATCATGTAAATAATCGCTAATAGAGCGTGTTGATTGGTCCTGTCAAACAGGAAACAAACGTATGATTGGTTGATGACTGATATTTAATAGACGAAAGAAATAATCAGTGTTATTGGAATTTGCGCCAAGGAACATATCTTTGTTTTGATTGGATTGGAAATATTTTGATATCAAATGTCGTGGCATTTAAAACAAACCATATCATCTTTGTTTTTGTTTCGGTTGTTATACGTTTCTCTTTCTGATTTCCCAATTTGCTAGCAAACGCTCCACCTGTCAAACTTGTGCCGTCATTTAGTTGCATATTTAGCAATTTCGACTTTATAGGATCTGTGGTAATAACCGTTGGGAAAAAACGACCCGTCAATCCTCATCAATCATGATTAAAACGTTATTGACCAGGATTTTTGTATTTTGTCTTGATACTAGATACTATTTGGATATATTATTTTTAAATTTCTATTACTGTTATTGTATTTACATTATTTTGAAGTTAATTACTTCCTAAGTCACATACAAGCGATAGTTCCATACTTAAGCTTCGTGATTTTCTTCTTGTTTATTCGCTCTATGTTTGTATTATTTTTCTTGTATTAACATCAATAAACATTATTATTATTATATTATTATATCATTGAATGACAAAACTTGAAGTGGTGTTAATACCTATATATCAAAGAAATGATAATAAATAAACTATTACAATAATGTTATTGAATAACAAAACTTGAAGTGATAAAATATGTATAAAATATTACAATATCAGCTTAATTTTTGACCAAAGAAACAAGTTCCTTGATGGAACACGAATGAATACCAGTTCGATTGCTATTTATATTTAATTTATTACACATTACGTACATTGAAGATTTCAGTTGCATATTTGTTCTCGCTCTCGGAAGCTTCAAAGTTGCATGATTTCAAGAAAAGTATGAAGGGATATTGTAATTCATCTGGCTGAGTAATCTGGAAGAGTCAACGAGGCCATTCAGAACTTTGTACAAAAAATTTATAAAGGACAAATTCTTCTGCACTCTGCAGCTGCAAGCTACAAGCTGTCGAAATTGAGCCTCATGCATAAATCCTGATTGCTTGTTCCCCTTCCAGGATACGTTTCTATTTTGAAACAGAGAAATTTCAAGAATCTTTTTTGAACGCCCTCAATGGCTACTTCATAACATTCATAAAAAGGGACCAGACATTACTGGCATATTCTTGTTTTGATCGTATGTTGGAAAAGTACAGTAGTTTCAATGCCTTGATGTTGGTGAAATGTTTACAGTTTCTCATTATAAAACCGTATGATTTCAGTGCTTGTGAGATTTTTGTGGTGGTGTTCTCGATGACATTTAGCTCTTTGTCGAAAATTACACCTGAATCCTTAATTCTACTACAATATTCCAATTCAGTATTTTAAACTCTATAAGAATGCAATATTGTTGTGGTTCTTCTGCTATAACTCAAGACTTTGCATTTTCCGACGTTGAGACATAACCTTTTTCTAATGGTGGAAGCAGCAATTATTGAGTGGTAGTTTATCACCATCAATGCGTTTTTCTTTTTTCTTCAATGGCAAATACTGTTTTCATCAACAAAAATAGAGTCGTTTCCACGTTGGACCAAGGAACTGGTAAGATAGGCTTACCAACCTTTTCACCTGATGATGTCTGAGGATGTTTGGTAATTTTCATTAGTGATCATTCCTTTTCACCCGAAAGTTGATTCACTGTGAAGCATTCATGGTAGTCATAGACTATTTTTGAAGTCAATATGATTTGATATCAATGCTACAATTTGTGAATTTGTTCTATCTTCATTTCCTTTTTCTCTTCGTCTGATATACTTCCTGTTATAGAAAAGAGTTGAATGTTTTCATGCAACAAAAAACCGGTATCACGTCAAATTTTGCTGGAGTATGAACTATCACAGAATTAGCACTTATTGCAGAATATGGATTGAATATGGTACATAGTAAGACAAACGACTGCGTAACTTTGAAAACTTTTTCGCATACCTTGAATACACAAGACTTTGCCAAGAGATTGATTAACGAAACAACTTGTTTATATTGTAACGATGTCAAGTTCATCGAATACTGATTGAGCTAGATTAGATCTCTGATTATATTATACAGGGTGAGGCAATAGTGCTTCAAGTCCGTTTGATCGAGTTCTATATTAGTCAGGAATATCAGGAACCTAATTGAACGAAACAATGGAGTCTATAACGAGGAATTATTGCCAAATATACTGGGTGAACCGAAAAGAACCGACATGGTCGGTAGCTTTTGTTTTAAATTGAATGTCATGCATATAAGCACATTTTTCATATAGTATTTCATTTGCCTCTATCCACTTCTTCAATATTATTGGCTATTTCCCAACCACTTGAAATGACTGCTTTTGTCGAAATAATGCTATCTGCTGATGCACACCGAAAAATTCGTCGCTATTATAGAATTTGGGAGAAAATCATTATAATAAAATTTCATGGAGGTATGATATTTCTGCTGCGTTCTCGTGCTCTCAAATTATACAGAATGGCTAAATAGCTATTTGTGTATCAAGAGCGCAAAGTGATATATTGTCGCTTGACAAAGCTCCGCTTCGCGTCGCGCGGTAATCTTTGGAGAGCGACAATGACACTGTGCTCGAAATACACACAGGATTTTTTCTACAAACGCAGTTTTCAGAAAATGAAACACCAGATGCTTTATTCAACAAAAGTACATCACATTATAACAAACTTTCATTTTAACTCGAATATCGAACACATGATTAATATTAATTTACTTTATCATTGACTATACTAAAATTGAATGAACAATTGTGACACTCTTTGATTATTATTCCTGAATCTGATGGACGATTATGCAGAAATACGATGAAGAAGCGAGCGTTTTCGAAATATTTTCTCTCTAGAGCGCAAATGCTGTCATAAAATAACATTTCACGGAAAACGTCAACTTTGCGTTGAAATCTGAAAGCGTCAAAGGCTACTTTGTTAAGCGTTTGTAGAAAAAATCATTTTCCAATTCGGAACTTTTTGAATTGAATTTTTTCATGATTTTCAAATAATTGACAAACCTGCATTGAATTTGATAGGGTTCACGCACTCTGGAAGTAGATGCATAACCCCACATACCTTTTTGAGTCACACTTCTTTGAATAAAACAATCCAACTCCCAGCACTGACATGCTTGATGATATATCAAGAAAATATTACCACCAACTTCACGTTATCACTTTCAACCGATTTATCAATTGTTCGCGAAAATAAATAAGGTATATTTACTACTTTGAGCAATGTAAACGGTGAATGAAGGTCAAATAGCGTAAAATTTATGCTGACGAATATGATTTGACACTTACTTGTTGATTTGGGCGATTATAGCACCGCGTTTCGGTGGTTATTTTCGCTCCGTGCTCTTGCCACGATATTTAATTGAAAAATGTTTCGAAACTTACTTGAAGTGTGAGCGGTGGTAGTCATATGCATCTGTTCTTTATCTCAGAATAAGATGTTGTATGTATGGGAAAGTTAATCTACTTATTATCTGAAAGGTACATGCAGTTTTTCAACATTATTATTGTTTGTTGTATCAGTATACAGGTTGGAAAAGTATTGATAACTAAAGTATTATAAGTCTGTCTGTGTAAACAGTGTTTTCAAGGTTCTCCAACTTGTCTCATTGAAATCTAATCCAATTTATTAATTTCAGGGAAACATGGTGAAAATTCACGAACACTACTTTATGAACCAAAGTATGTATGTGCATCGGAAACAGGCGTCTGCATCCCAAAGTCCCAAATGGTTCGAATTTGTTATGGCATCGTCACCGTTTATATACAAACGATGCGAATGATAATGCCGCATAAGTCCTGTCCTTTTCAACAAGTGAAACACCGGCCTCTATATAGTAGCAGACATCGGGGAAGATGCTCTCATTGGGATGGACTTTATCAATTCCTAAGGGTTTGAGCTGAATTTCAGTCAATGGAGACTTGTTGCTCCATGGAATATGGAAGAAGCGAAGCGATTCATGTTCTGTTGGCTGAAGATGTGAGCGTACTTGAGAGGGCTGAAACCATTCTAGAGTCTTGATGGAGGTGCGAGCAGTGGAAACGTGGTGATGTCCAAACTCCATGATGAGAAAATTGAACTAGGGAAGACCTGGTTGCGTGTTGATAGATGTTTGTCCAGCCAACAACTTGCCAGTGGAATTGTGAAAGTTGGTTATCATCTCATCCAAGGACGTAGGGTCAGCTAGGCCCCCCAAATTGAGGGATGTAGTAGTACCAGGACATTTTCGATACCGGAGTGGCAGAGATGGTAGAACGAAGGTGGTTCAGCATAATGCCTCGGAAAAAGATGGTATTTTTGCTAATATGTTCATTGGCTACTCAGCAACTGCCATCTGTTATCTTGGAGGTCATGGAAAAAGCCATCGATATCTAGCTAATGAAATGCATAGCACGTTGACGAAAAGTGATAAGGTTTTCGTTATCAGATACTCCACTTTTGAGTGCTGGTGTTCTGCTGGGATCCATTCTTGCACTTTCTATTTCTTTCGCACACCAGTGCTGATGAGAGCACCCTTCATATCACTTTCTCTTTTAAAGCTTCTGTAACATTTTTCGTGGCGTGGATTCTTCGAAAATAGATAAAAAACAGTCATACAGTGATTTATTATTAATGCGATACAACTAAATACAACTAATTTCATAACCAAACTCCAAACGTCACTCCTCTATCTGCCAGATGCCTCTATCCATATGTACATAGATGTCGGCTTTCACACAACTCCGGAGGTATCAGCCAATAAAACTAGAAAACTGGCATGGAAGATGAGTGATTTATATATGGACTTGGAAAAATTTGAAGGATAGGGATCCAACAACTTAGTATACTTCAACACAAAATACAAAACTTAAACTTGTCTGCATTAAATGAATGCCGATCTCACAGTAGCCAGAGTAAATCAAATTACTTATCGAGTATCATCATTTAATGAAAAGTATAGTTAATTCCCAGAATAGATATAAACTAATTTCAAACTATGGTCTTAAAAGAATAATGTATCTTGTGTAATTGTTTATTTTATCTATTGTACAAACTTGATTATCAATAAATGAGATTGATTGATTGATTGAATTATATTAGGAGTGTCGGTAGCAATGAAGTTATCCATTTCATTGCTCGGTATAGTCATCATCAGTATATTTTGGCGGGAAAACAATGCGAGGTCCATTGCCAAAACACCGCTCTAAAACCATTGTTGACAATTATTCTTAACAATGCTCTTTTTGAGTTTTTTTGTCCTGAAACTGGTCGGGACTATGGGTGATCAATTACCTCGTGGCTACCCCAGACGAAGTGGTGAAGAAACTTTTACTTTCGAAAATCCAACCTGTACCAATCTCGTTAGTCTTTAACAATCAAATGATTATAAAGCAAATGAATATATCTTATCTCTTTCGTGAGTTGTTAGTGTAAATATTTGATTCTTTGAATGAACTGTCAAGATTGCAAATAGTCTGTAATGAAAACATATGTCCAGACAGCTCAATTCAACATTGATATTTTTGTTATGGAACATACACTAAAGTAAAAATATACTGGCAGAAGTCTCTGAGACAAGCAACGGGATAGGGGCTGGAATATATATAGCCTCAGTACTAAATCTTCTATATTCTAAGCTGAAGTAATGGCTATTTCCGTTTGAACGAGAACTACCCTACGTTTCGGCCGTTGGCCAGCCTCGTCGATCAATTATAATAATAATGTTCTTGTAGATACATTTTTCCTGGTGTTGAGCAGAGGTGATTTCGCAGAATTATGATGCTCTTGGATTATTTTCTGATTGATAAACGCCGATAAAATTCCTATAATATAGAAAATTTGAGAAAGACTGGATTATTTATAAACTAATTTCATTTTATGAAATTATGGCCTTTCACCAAGTACGCTCAATCACACGTGGAAATTATTCAATTAATTTTGATGATGAAAAATTCAAAACGAGTTAGTAAATAAATAAATAAATATTCCTCTACACAAAACTTCAAAAATATTTCGTCAGCTGTTCAGCGGTAGTGTATCATCAGTTTTATCGCTTTGTGAATTTGGCTTAAAAAATGCACTATTATGTATGGAATTTTCACACTTTTTTCAACTACATAGACTACGTTATAATAGTACCAATGGCGCGGCCGTAAGTAATCCGCTGATTCAACATTATTTAACAATATGTAAAATAGAATGTGTCCTTTCTAATGTCGTTCATCATTTTTCGTCTTTCACAAATCATCAACACATCGCTCTCTCAGTACACGCGCTCGTGTTTACCTTAGTAATTTCAATAATTAACAAAAATCAGCTGACGAACCTTGCCCCATTTGTAGATACGCTTATATCAAGAGCCGACCGACCACTTGCAGAGGGTCACTGATTCCGACGTTGTCAGAGCATTCAAGTCGACTTGATTCACCCTACAAATGAAAAAGTACAAAAGAAGAACGTAACTTTTTCGCTTGACTTCTTTCATAACTACATATTGATTATTACACAATATTGTAGTAGTAGTAGTAGTAGTAGTAGTTATTCGCGAAGGCCCACATGGACCGTTTTTTCCACATATCCACATGTCCACAATTCCTTCTACTAGTCTTCCTTTTCGAACCTTCTTGACCTCCTGATGAAGGTCAGTATGTCCGTCAATTCCATTGTTGGAGTTTTTCAACTCAAAACATTTCATATCTTAGCCTCACATACGTCTCGTACTCGCCGAAGAAGTGAGATGAAGATTCTTCGTCTTCTTCGCATTTACGGGAAGTGGGTTTGTCTTCTATTCCTATCAGTGATAGATGTCTGTCTAACTTGTTATGCCTTGTTAGTATTGGATCTTTGGTGCTACAAAAGCCGTGTACAGCCAGCGTATAATCTCTGCATTAGTGCCCAATTTCTTGCTACAATTATCCTCAGTTGCCATAGGATTGCTAGAGGTAGTGGTTTTTCTCAAGAGCTAAGACCTTGAATATATCTGTGCGTCGCTTACAACTCACAAAATTATTGAAATGAGTACCGAAAACATTGACTCAAGTACTTCACTATAATAGTCTAGCCTATAATAGCCTACGTTCAGTAGACGAATGCCGAAACGAAATCCACTACCTACACCGACTTTTGTATAATGATCCTATCTATATGCGGCGGCGTCCATCAAAGTTTGGAGTCCAGGACCACCCCCAGTTATTTGTCCTGCTGGACTAGCTACAGCTCTTTGCCAAACATGGTAGGTGGTGTGAACCCATCCCTTTTCCTTCGTTTCGTGATCAGGATCATCTCTGTTTTCGTCGGATTCACTGAGAGCCCTGCTTCACCGCACTATCTTTCAATTTTTCTGCAGGCTGCTTGCATATAGTCGCAGAAGACCTCGATGAATCGATCGCTGACTAGGACAACTCCGTCGTCTACTTATGCTTGTGCCTCGAAATCTTCATCTGTGGGTTCATCCAGGAGTTCGTCCGATGGAGAGACAGGCATCTTCACCCTTCGACACTGGCACAATGTTCTAAAAATCACTTTCAAATTTCGCAAAAATACTTTTTTATGATTATTCATATCAATATTTCAACTTCCAAGTTTCTTGGTGTTTTTTTAATTGTTTTAAACTCGCATAGATTTTTTGAGGTTTATTGGCGGTAGATTCGGATATATTTCATTGAACTTTCTAGATGTCCTGATGATAATTTTATCATGGCTTGCTTACCAAATACCGAATGGAAATACCATTCTGAAGTAACATTTTCACAAATAAATATTCGTAAGTCCGAAGTTTGACTAGGTAGGTATAGGTATGAAATTCATAGAAAAAAAGTAAATTTCAGCAGCTTCCCGAAGTTTCAATTATATACAGGGTGTTCCATTTGAAATAATCAACTTCAGTCACTTTTTCAAAAAACCACCCTTTATTGAAGTAACGGTGATTAGGCTTAAGTGTGAGAAGCCTTCAAGTTGCACCTAACTCCAAACCGAATTTTGATACCATAGTTTCTCAATCCAAAGATATCAGCATTTTTAGTGGTGATTTCCTGAGAAAAAAATTTAAACTAATTATTTCGAAAATGGTACCAGATAAGTGTAGGGAAATATCAAGAAAAGTTGTCGGAAAATTGTTGGATATTCCAAAAATGATAGTATATACAGGGTGTTCCATTTGAAAAATCAAAGTTGCTACTACTTTCTAATAGAAGCAACACCGCATTGTCGAAAATATTTCAGTTAGGGAGAGAATGTCCGAAAATGCTCTCTATTGAATTTGCAAAGTGATCCGGTGTTTGGTTGACCAGTAACGTATTATGTGCCATCTATCGTGAATTTGTCTGTATACAAGGCAAAGCCAGGCCAGTCATCGATAGACTGCGCGGAGACAAACGCCTATTAAAAAAATACATGATCGTAATGATACTCAACTATTTATGGAGTCGGAAAACGACCCGAAAGAAAATGGGAATGTTTGGAACGGTTTGGGAGCCCTACAAGACATACATGGTATACGGGCAACGAAGTCGCTGACTCATTAAGCACGAGAAGGCACACGAAGTGCTTTTTTATCCCGCTTAGCGAAAGCTCTGAGAAAAACTCACAAAAATACGTGGATGAAGACTCAATCTCAGGAATGGTGGCACATGACGCTAGAAATGAGACAGGCAAAAATGTTCATTGGAGAACTATCGCCTTCTCTTACTGAGTACCTACTGAGTCAGAAGGACGACCAGGATTATGCTTGGTAGAAACCCAAGCATAATCCTGGCACTGCACTGCACATATGAACAACATCGGATTGGCAGAACCAAGCATATGTAGGTTCTGCCAAGAAGATGAGAAAACCATTGGGCACATATTGTGTCAGTGTGAAGACAACGTTGAGGTTTTTAATACTGAGAGAAGGAAAATCACAACCTCGCAAGTATATGGGAGAGCAAGTCCAATGTCTGGAGTCTAGTGGTAAGGACGGGATTAGACAAAAAGAGGTCTTATACAAAAAAAAATCTACATGTGATCATTGTCCTCCCAGAACTACTCTTTTTGGTATAATTTGTCAGAGTTTTTGGCAATAATGAATACTTCTATCTGAATTGTTGGGTACGTGTGAACTTTTCCGCATTACTCCCTTCTTCTTTCAATCAAATTTGAATGTTCAGATTACATAGTTGCTAGAAATACCACGTGGATATTTGCATCTACTGCCTGCAGAGGTATAAATTGCGTAATACAACTACAAACTGCTATTTAGTGTATAACGATTAAACATCATGATTTGATAATATTCTTTGACATCCGTACTCATCAGCGACTGTCTTGTTTTCAGTATTGATTAGTGCACCATTTTTAAAAGTATGTAGCAGCCTAGTTCTAGGGTACCGAGCTGTGAACGAGGTATCTTTCAACTCTACATGTATTTTTATTAGTGCATAGAACCTGTTTTAGAAATGCGTTCTGGGTTGGACACGCCATTTCCCTCTGAATTATTTTTGATTCTGTATATTTCACTATGAAGAGCCAGAGGATCGTTGTGAATTTCAATTTGACGCTGATACCATCAATAGATTCCAGAAAATACAGCTATAAATACACAGCTGAAGCTGAATAGCCAGTTACTCCCCACTCTCAAAGTCCTGGCGATAAAAGTACGACATTTTATAGAGATCATTGGGCGTATTCACGAGGAAAGGTAAGCGACTTGGCGTTATAATAATATTCACTAAATGTTGGGAGGACGGACACCAAACGTCACCTGCGATCTGGCAACGCCGACAGTATCTCATTTGCGGGATATTTTATGATCGGATCGGGCAATCGGCAACTTCAAACGCTCACGTTGTTTACATAATAGAGGTCCGCGGCAGCCGGAAACAATATGAGCCGGGCACGGCCCGGCGAACATCAAAGACTTGCCGCCGCAGCTGTAGCCTGGGGCCCCCCTTTCGGCCAGTGGCGCACTCTGCTGACGCAGCTCCAATCAAAGGGACCGTGATTGAAGCCCGAGGGTGAGGTGCTGCCGCCTGTTGCAGGTACTGCCTATCAAACGGTAATTATTGAATCGAGAGAGAAATGGGTTGTGTTGATTCGTCAAAGTTGAAGGGGTCATAGCTCATTGAGCATTATAGTTCTAGATTCTAGATTCAACCCATTAGAGTATGAAGTTTGAAGGATATCTCTTCAGATCGGTGTTTTGTTACTCCGAATGAAAACGAAGTATACACAAAAAGTTCATTGAAAAACACTTCGTAGTGGGATTGGCATTGTTTTGCCCAGTCACGCTGGTTTTTCATAGGTTTCCAAGAAATTATTTGCTGATCTGTGGTATGTTATACATAGATTCTCCTCGTAAATTGTCTTGATGTTGTTTTTTCGATTATTATTGCAGATGTGCACAAAAATTAACGACGATATTTCAAGAAAGCGTGTTATCTAAAAATTAGAAGAGTTTCTTGATTGAAGGGAGTATTTTGAAGTGTATACATTTTCTTAATTATTAAGCTGAGCGCTTTCGGCTAATACGCCATCTTTAGAGCTTATTCTAAAATAAGAAATATTAGTAGTACAATTAAAAGTTGTTATTTATAATACATACTGTCAAAAACTAAAATAGCGAGATTCCTCTGCTCTCTGCTAAACTTAAAACAATAATTGTGAAAATGGTTATTTATCACGTAAATTGAATCTTAAAACTGTTCAGCGTGCTGCTTGCAAATAATGAATTCTCTTAGGTTATATTGGAAATGGCTGGCATTATGGTTGTGTGTTATATTCAGATTTGCTAGGTATCATCAAAGATGACAAGTTTTAACTTTTGAAATTATGATGATTATTTAGTTACGGATGCACGGGTTACTCCTTTCCCAAAAAAGTTTAAACATTGGCTTGAAATTACAATTCAGTTGTTGGGTGTTGGAGCAGTGAGCTTCATTTCTTTTAAGGTCTTCTGAGATTTCGAAGTCTTCAAGTAGGTTCAGCTTTTTGAAGTTGTTATCTTGGGTGTGGTGTAAAATCTTGTTATGTGACGTGGGAGAAAAATTGCGATTGTTGAATCTGATGTGGAAGTAAAAATTGGATTTATCTGGTTTTGAAAGATGTTATTTGATGAGAACGTTAAGATGTCTATGTATGTTGTATGGCAATCTCCACAAGAGAGTTTGTGAATGTTACTTTTCATCAATTTACTTATAGGGTCCCTTGTATTGCAAAATATGCTTCTGATGGTTTTATCACATTGATTATAAATTTTCTTTCTTAGAATTCTAGAGAACATTTTTGGGAATGCCAAGAGGAGTGACCTGTGCCTCTATAACTAATCGTCATAATTTCAATAATTGAAACTCGTCATCTTTGATGATACCTAGCAAATCTGAATATAACTTAGCCATTTCAATTCCAATATAACCTAAGATAATTTATTATTTGCAAGCAGCAAGCTGAACAGTTTCAAGATTTAATTTGCGTGATGAATAACCATTTTTACAAATGTTATTCCAGCAGAAGAATCTCGCTATTTTAATTTTTCTATTCTTATTTTAGAAAAAGCTCTGAGTATACGATACTCCCTCAACTCAAGAAACCCTTCTCAGATAAGTGTATACAAATAAGAAGTCTCAAAATCATCATGTAAAAATAACACGATTTTATTTCCATATTTTGGCGAAAGAGCCTAAATTGAATGTAAAATCATCTAGTCACTTTTATGCACGAGTATACTCGAATATCGAATATTTCACGGATAAAAAAAATATTTATTTTTTTTATATATATAATTTTAGTTACCGACAAAAACTATAAAAAAAATTTTGCAAGACACGCTTCGAATATTTTTATTTTCGGTAAATCTTCAATTAAAGTGAGCATCCGAATTTCAAAAATGTTTGCACCTGATGAAAGGAGAATTCAAATGAAATTTTCTTCCAATCAGAACACAGAACATGGTCAAATCATTCATTCCTTATGATAGTTAAAAACTGTATTGAAATTTTATAATATTCAATTAATAACAATCACTATGTTCCTGATTGACAGGAGGATGAGGACACCATCTCTGGAACCGATTGCAGAAGCACAACGAGACTTTATTTGTTCATTTGTTTCGTTTTCAGAAAAATCTAAACAGAATCTGACCAGAGTTTTTAGATATCTCATCTCAAATGTAAGAGTTACAACCTACAATTATTGTTGACTCCGAAGAAGAAACTCACAAACCAAATACTATTGTGAAATTATTTCAACATCTCAAGAAAGAAGACATAAAAAAATGTATTCGTTATAGGGCGATAAACTGTGTTTAATCTTGTAACTATGGTTACAAATCGGAAAGAGAACAGGAGCCCGTTGTTTAGGTTCACTGGACGCAATATTGCATGCGATTTTTGCAATTTATCCAAGGATACCTCAAAAATGGTATGTTAGAATATCACCATCAATAATTATCGATCATAAAACAACGAGCGGATATTCAGCATACGATAACAATTTCATCGATCGGAATTGACTCAAATCCTAACATCATATCATTGTTGACATGTTTCACTTGTGATATTACGAAATGGCAAATGTTGATCAAATTGCAATGATCGATCGCTATTGCAGAAGTAGGTGATGCTGCGGGTGCTGTAGCAGCGAAGGCCGTGAATTTTCTCATTGATAGTGGTTCTGATGATTCGATAATCCCCACGATGAAGAAAGATTCACCGTGTTTCCGACGTTCTGATGAACCATTATAACCAGTTAAATTGACACTTTTTGGTGAACAAGTTTTGAATGCATCATTGGGATTGAAAAGAAAAATTAGTAGCTGCGAAGGAAGAGTTCGTATATTTGTTGAAGCTGGGCATCATTCGACAGTTTCTACAAGTGGTCCGAGAATTCAATGGAGACTGGCGAGCTTGTAGATATAACCGAAATTCAAACTTCAGAACAATGCCAGGTATATATCCTTTACCGAATATAGAAGAGTTCATTTTTCAATTAGAGAACAGGAAAATATTTTCAAAAATTGATTCGTTTGAAGCATTTATGAGACTCTTTGGTTCACGAAACGCAGTACAAATGTGTGAAAAACATATCTCGATTTTTCTGTTGACGACGCTAGGGAAACTACTTACTTTGGTTTTGTTTCCAACGCCGAATCAAATATTCGAACCCATAGACTTTATTCAGACAAGACCCATTTAGTTTGGTAGACTACGTGGCTTGGGGCCGTTCCTCAATGTGTCTCAAACTTTCAAGCTGGTGCACTTGTTATGCACTTGTTATGCACTTCAACGACTCATATGTTCCCTGGAAATTTCAAACATTTTCTGCTAGATGAACCGTGCCGGCATCCAATTATAATTAAATTCAATGCCCAGCGAATGATTTCTAGAACCAGATGTCAGAATAGTATATTCTGTAACCGAGTAGCAGTACTTTCTCCACGATCAAAAATTTTAAAATATTTTTTAATGGAAACGAACAAAAGATAATTTCCACACGAAATAATAACTATTATTTAAAAACACTGTTTATCAGAAAGGACTAATCCTGGACTAACCAGAACTAATTTGTTTATCGCGAAGACGCATTAAGAATATTAAATTTAAAAAAAATTGCCTTGTCGGTGGCTTGAACCAACAACCTCTATGCCAATGCTATACCATCTGAGCCATCCGGCTTGTTATTGAAATATGTTTTATGAATATTATATTGACGGCATTCTCTTCCACGAAAACTACGAGTCACAATTCGGGTGTTTTGGTAGTAAACTTTCTAGTATATTATTTGTACTCTTTGAAATTTCAGGTGGTGTTCACACTCTGATTCTGAATCACTAGATAAATCCATGATACTTTTTATATTTTCGAATGAAAACGTGACAGCAATAATTTTGACACTACTGAAATTTGCCACTACGGTGACAATCAACTGCGTCAAGGCTAATGTTATTATTGCTAACCAGTGTGAGAATATTCTATTACAAGAAAGAGAATGTAAATACATTTGAATTGCATGGAGGCAGAGGTGTTGCAGAATATTCCTTCAACCTCAAGAGAGAGAATTCCAGCATTCTGTAATCAAATTTCATTTCAGAATTAGCAAATTCTGTGATGATCGTGGACAATTATCGTTCTCCTTCAGATCGGAGGTTCGTCTTCTTTAACTTCCAAAGATCCAAAATGTTGCAGATGCGTCCCAAAATTATTTTATCTAGTTTCTTTTTATAATATTAACCTTCCAGTTTCAAAAAGTTTTCCCCGTCTTCTTCGTCTACTAGGATGCTCTCACAAGAAAAATTAATCCAAAAAAACGGGAAACCTGTGCACGGTTCTATCATGAAATTACTGGCATATCGGCAACACCGCTTGTGCGTGAGATAAGCTAAGCGTGAATCAACAATTGCCCCAAATCTGATCTCTTGATCTCTCCTTTACCTATCCCCACCGACCGGTCGCGATGATTTTTCACCACTTGTTTGGCGGCACCTTTCATCTATACAAGGTTTGTTGCGTGTTGCATGTGTGCATCTAGCCGAAGTGCAATCGAATTACACGGTCCTTCAATCCAGAGGCGGACTAGATTGAGATTATAGCATGTATCATAAAAAAAGTTTCTAATACCATACGGCACACACTAACAAGACTCCTAAATCTCGACAGCTCAAAGCCTAGGTTTAAACGGTAATATTTTCTCACAATTTAATTCATGATGAAACAAAATATCGAAGGCGGAAAAAACTTCGAAATGTCCAAAAATCTAAACATTTTCGAGATCGTTTCGAAATATTTCGAATAGCATTGTGTAATTGTTGGGGCGTTATACATACATACTTTGAGTGGCTTGTCTTACTCGTAAGTTCAGGTTATTGCTGGTCATTGAAATACAATATGTGAACAATGCTTTTCCACGAAAAAAAATTTAAGAGGGTTGAGTAAGGTGATTTTGCAGGCACATCTAACAAAAGACATTTCCTCATATCGGCCACGAACGAAATTCTTTTCTCCTTCTATTATACGGAGGGACATCATTTTGCTGACAAAACAGCTGATTTTACAGATTCAGCGGTACATTTTTCTAATTATATTCACAATTTATTTTCTGAGAGAACTCAAGTATCTATCGCGAATCGAATTAAATATCCAAAGATTGATGAATGTATGGGTTCATCTGAGAACAGAATTCTCTTTAGAAACTCATTATTCAGTGTACCCACCTCGTTGCATAGGACCCCCTTTAATATTCAACCCTTTTTCGTACTTCGAACATATCGCCTTCGTACGAATCTTGATGTATTTCTTTGTATTTGTTGATGTTGAGTATTTTGATATTTATTAGATGGGCAACTGGTATCTCTCGGAAAATATTATCCTGAATCTCCCTGAAAAACGCTGTTATTTTCGATTTCTTTTCTCATGAGAAAAATTAATATCTCCATATTTTCCATATTATCAACATTTTCATCTGATTCTCTTCAGAACTGCATTTCAAGATTCTTGAAGTATATGCACAAAGAGAATTAATTCCGTTTGGAAATTGGAGTAAGAATTGGTTTTGGAGTACTTTATTCACACGTATTTCGAACACAAAACTTTTAAAATACAAATTGGGATAGATGAGCATTATTTTGACCATTTGGAATAGTAATTGGAAGCACTGATTGGATTCAGAAAGTTATGAAGAGTTCAGAAAAAGGAATTATATACAGAGTTTTACATTTGCAAATCTCAAGTTGATGTCATTTACCTAATAAAAAACTGAACTATAATTTAGAAAAAATTCCAAATATGTCAATAATACTCATCTGAAACCATATCACAGTTTATAGCTAAAAGAATCAGTTCGCTCACTTGGCGTCGGCACTAGGATCTTTTTGTGCACGTTTGTGCACTGCGCAACCTGCAACCTTATCCCTGGCGCATACAGGCGCTTACAATTCATACAATGCTCAACAAAAAAATGGTTACACTGCTGGAATTAAAAATAGGTACCTAAACTGTAAATATTTTTACCGTGTTGAGGTCTGTTTTTTTATTGCAGATTATTGTTTTTTAACATCATTATTCAGTTGATAAAATGTATGCATTATGGGCTCCCTATTAAAAAATTGCTGAAAAGCTAGAAGTTTTGAGGAAGATACCAAATTTTGTGACAAAAACTTTAAAGGGCAACAAAGTTTTGTGGTTATTGTACTGGCTTCTTTCAAAATTGGGTAGGAGTTTGTGATGGAAATATTACTTATTTTTTCGTTAATTTGAATATGTCGGAAAAGTTTTGCGATCGGTGTGTTCTAGCTGACGATGACGTATCGAAATTAAATATTCAGAAGCTAATTTTGAGAACATAATATATAAGTTAACGAATTTAAGCAAGATGAGAAATTTCTTATGACACGATTTATTCCAATATTAGTGATTACCACACTCTAGTAATTGTAATTTTATAGGAAAAAGTATTGAATTTTTCCATTCACAATTATTTCAACTTCTTCGAAACACTGAAGAAGATATCTACATTTTTTCAATGTCAGGATCTTGATCTTGAATAAAAACTATAGAGTCCTATTGAATGTGGTAAACCAATTGGTACTTTTACGGATCCAGAAAGATTAACAAGCAGTTCGTAAATATTGGGGTTAATGAAATATTCGTAAACATTAAAAATAACTGAATGTAGATGAATGAGTTTTCATATACATAAACTAATTATGTTTTAAAATAGTCAGTTTATGATTGTTTTTTTTTATTACCTGTGGACTTTATTCTAATATAGAAATTTAATAGTACAAGAAATACGAACTCTCGTTAACAGTGACAATGAGTAATATTTTGAGAAGTTTTGACACAAGGCTTACAGAAATCAAATTTTGAATGACAATTTTTAATATTCTATCCAATACCTTCTTTTATAGCCAAATTTTCAAAAAGTTCACAAGAACAGTTTTCAAGGGCATGTATATATTACAAAAAAAAATAGTATCAAGCATTTTTAAGTTGCCAAATGAATCATTATTGGCATTTGGATAAGCCCTGTGAAAACCGTGAATTGTTTGAGTCAGCTTGTTCATGCCATATTACGATTTGAATATGTTTTTCACTTGTGTTTTTTTTAAACGAAACGAAATCATTCTTTAAGTCGTTTACTTCTACTTTGAGAGAATTCAATTGACGTGGTTGCTGAATCAAAATCGAGGCAGTTTGTTCCTTCGGAATTATCCAAATAGCTAATTGCAAACATTTTTTTAAATGTCCTTTAAAATTGTATGGGTGCAGAATTTCCGCAATTTTCACTTTACTGCCTGATTTTACCGATAAAAAAATCTAAACAGGCCTGATTCATTCTTCCTGTATGAATTTTGTTTTCCTTTATAACATCCCACATTTGCAAAAAGGCCGAGATTGACAATTCCCACCCAAAAATAAATTTCATCCCTTTGGTTATATTTTTGTTTCGTTAGACAACAAAGTGATTCATAGAACGCCATCATATCTTTAAGAAATTGAATTTGTGTATCTGTCCCCATGAAAGTCCTATTGAATTATTATGCCTTGTGGACTTTTGATGAATTGAATAGATCAAAGAAATTACCAATTTTTTCTATGAATTCAACTGTCTTGAAGTCTGCTAATGGGACTTTTTTGAAAGATAAACAAGCATTTGTTTTTGCAGAAACAGTGGCACTGAACACTTGAGCTGCATATGTTGCTCTCATTTTCTGAAAATTGACTGGAAAAATAATGGTATTTCATGAATAAAGAAGTACTCAAATATGTTTGCAGTTTCCTATAGGGGCCCAGAAATCGTTTCAATGAAAAATAAAACACGCGAAATTTATATACTTCTGGAAACTGAATACTTTTAGTACACTTGACAACTATGTAAGTTTGTGTGCAAATCTATTGCGCAACCCGAATTTGTTTCCCCTGCGCTTATTCTATCTTATACACAAGATGGCGGCGAGTGAGCGAACTGATTCTTTTAGCTATAAACTGTGACCATATCAAATGATCAGAATGAAAAAATAAAGCAGGAATATGGTGTGAACCATTCAGTCTGTGTCGCGCGATTCGAAACAAACATATTTACAGTAATAAGGTTACTTCATAGGTACAGTTCGATTATTTTATCTTTACCCGTGCGTCATCAATGTTATGCATATGAAATAAGTCGAGACGTTTCAGTCAAAATAACGTTTAAATGTAGAATGCCGTAGCAAAACATCCCGATAAAATTACAACGTGTAGGTAATAAGATGGGATAATGAATTACTGAATTAAATACATTTTCAAATTCATGGAAATGGCGAACCACCAATAAGAGATTTTTTTTAGTTCCATCAGAATACCGTGTGACACACACTTATGGATACACCCTCCTTTCCTTCTTTCCTGTTTTCCTTCATTTTCCAATATGTCAAAAAGTGCCATCCAGTGATCATATTCAATGTTCCAAATTTCAAAAATATTGCTGAAGAAACAAGAGCGAAAAGGAATGAATCTGTTTTAAATTGTTTTTTCCGTTAACCAGCTGTCGTCCCCTTACGAATGACAGCCCTCAGTAGTCGAAACTTGTACGAGCCAAGGATTAACGAGGTCTTACCTTTTAACGTGCGATTCCTAGCACACGGTGTATTCCAATTATTACGAATAAAGTGACAACAGGATTGATAGGATAATGAAACATGGGGGCAGAGATATGTTCATGGAATTTCCTCATTTGCCCAGTGAGTTTACTAGAAACTTTTGACCTCCCTACCGTATTCTAATTTCAGTCACACTCATATAAGGAAGTTGTTTTATCGATACCTCCGTAGCCGTTTGACACAAATCCATCAAATCCTTATTTTATCCACAGTAATGCAGTTTCTGTAGATGTAACAGTCAACGAAAAGAGTTGTTCAGAAAACTAGGTTGGAGTGCAATATTTCCAAAAACTTTGCATACCTTGATATCAAAAATACTAAATCTTCTAGACTTAGGTATTCAAACTTTTTCAATTACCTATTCATGCATGGATGCAAGGAAGTACAATGATAAATAATTGAATATCTAAGAAGTAAAAATTACACTAGTTGAAATATATTTGGTAATGAAATACTCAACACATGATTAACAAAAAATGTATTCATACATTTATTTATGTATTGCGAGCATGTAGAACTATGTCCAGTTATGAAAGGAAAAACAAAATTAAGATATTTAATCACTTTCAGATTCAGAACTGTCACAAATATTTATAATAATGGGGTTTTCTTGTTCATACCATTTTAAATGAGTGATTCAGTGTGTGTTGATGGAATGGGTTTATTTTCATTTATTTTGATGTACGAGGTTTTTCGAGATCTCTAAAATACAGTAAAGTTATGACACTTCTTTTGTGGTTTAAATTGTTATCTCTTGAACAGATGAAAGTGGTAAAAAAGGTCCACCATTCGCTCTTTCCCTTTCAATACAAATTGTTGTGCTTGTGAATTAGTTACAGGCATAATCTAAAAAAGAGTTCAAATATATTGTAAATGTTTTTACCTGTATTTATAGATTTAGGTTATGTATTTTTCTCTCATTAGGATTTTCACTTTTCACAATATGAATAACTCTTGTGTGAATATCCCGGCAGTACGGGATTATAGTCACAAATGTCAATTGTGAGGTTACAAATTTTAAAGGCTATGTGTGAATAAATCACATTGTATTGTAGTTACTTTGGAAGTAATGATTCCAAGAGACGTTTAGCTTTGAAAAAAACAGTTTTTATAATAATATATTCGACTGCAAAACAAAGTAAAACTGGCAACAAACAATACCCAAATGACAGAAAACAATGACGCAGTTGATGATTGGCAAGTTTAGTTGAAATGTAAAACACTATAGGTTTTATGGCTATCTCTTTTCACTGTTTTGAGTTTTAATCGATCATCAGAATACCATAATTCTTAGCTCAGAAAACATATGTAAACAAATTTTGATTCGCTCATAGCGGTTGATAGAAAGAGATGTTCGATAGAGGGTGTGTGATTTCTTCGATCATAAATTGATGACGCATGGGTAAAGATAAAATAATCGAACTGTACTTGATATCATCGATGTGCTTGCTTTTCGATTGCCATGCACTGTCCTCTTTTGAAACAGTATTTAACGACGAGGAAGTGCAGTTACATCCCCGCCATTATAATGGCCAATCACAGACAATCGTCTCCTGCACTGGGACTCCGATGACTAGAAATGTTTCATAGCATCGAAATGTGTCGAGAATGTGACGTCATATTCGAACGTTAGAAATGGGAAGCATAGTACCGATATTTCGAATATGACGTCACATTTCGATTCTTTAAAACATTTCTAATCATCGGAGTCTGGGGGCTGGACATCAATCAGGACAGAACATTCTAATTTATGGCGAAGGATCACGATTGGATTTTACTGAAAATATGAACAATAGGAAGTTTCGTCAATTCCATCCGTGATGCTACGGATTTTTTCGTCACGTGACCTCGGATTGGACGGATTATATGAATAAACGAACGCTGAACACTCATCCCTGTCCTGTCAAATAATTATCTTCACTAATCATCAGCTTGAATGATTTTTGCTGTTCAGAATCAAACAGTTCCAGCTCCTGCATTATGTTCATAAAGTCAAAAAGCCGAAAAATTAACCAATCTGAACAAATAAACAATATCCAACCATCTTGGACCAACACAACCTCACAAATTCAGATTGATCGCAGGCCTCGGTCAAATTACTTCGAGCGAACAGATCTTCCTCCGATCGATTTGATTTTGATGTCCGATCGATAGGGATTTAGCTCAGACATATCCGATTGCAATAAACGAACGATACGGTATAGATCTGAGTGGTCCGATGTAAATACCGAACGCGACTAATGATGTTCAAAAAGTTGGCTACGGCTGAAAGACAAACTTCATTCGCTATTTTCCACTGTTCAAGATGACATCTTGGAAGATATTCCTGTTGAAAAGGAATACATTCTCAATTGAAAATTGAAAATATATTTTTTTTTTTATGGAAAATAGATCTACGATAAAAATGGAGAATATCTAACAGAAAACAGATATTTTCTGGATGAGGCCACGCTGGACGTTGAACAAACAACTGACAGATATTGTAAAAAGACCTTAACTGGAAAGAAAAAACCTAAAAATCAAAATGTACTTCTCCATTCAGCAAACATCCATAATCCTATTTGAAACTGCGAACTATGATCAGATAGTACCTGAATAGGTCCACTGTAACAATAGTGTGCCAGGCTCCTTAAAGAAGAGGGCTTTGATGAAATGTTCTTTTATATTATCAGCCACCATCAGCGCGTCACACCGAACAGTCGAATTTATTCCTAACTCCGCGCAGCAAAGGTTTGTAGGCATATATTTATGAAACATGTTAATAATTCAATTCTAATATTATATGTTGTGGGCAGCGCTAATCAGGTCCAAATCTCACGATCGTAGGATCGGTTTATTGCAAAAACCATTGATTTCATTGTGGTGGTCGTTAAAGTTTCGTCTGATACTCAACCTTGCTATACAGAAAACAAAAACGTTAGAACAAAACATGAGACAGAATCTCCACACATGCATGATGACACTCAACAGAACATGGACACCAAACATCAAACACGTAATAAACAACATACACAAACAGGGCAATATAACACCACCAAGCACGGACTTTCTTGAAGGCACGGAACGGGGCTGCACACAAGGATCTAGCCTGGGACCGATGCTGTGGAAAGTCGTAATGAAAGACTGGTTCGGAGCACTGAACAGGGCAAAAGGCAACTTTAATCAAGTCGAGAAGCCAGATCCAATGATGGTAGAAAAGAATTTTGGAGGCATCTTAAGAAGAGAAGGCTTTGTGATTTCTTAAATGTTTTATTCTTAAGGGTAGAATATTGAAAATTTTTGGTTATAAGTTAAAAAACGATGACAAACATTTTTATTGAATTTTGGAATGGGTATCAAACGTACCCATACAAGTTTTACCCTGTTCTGTGGCTCCTAGCTCGTTGAGACTTTTGTGAATCTCCCGAACAAATTTGAAAATGAATAGGCATGATCGCAGAGCCTTTATTGCCGCCTGGTTGTCTAAGAGAATGACTATGGGATAGTCAAGGACCTCTCCTCAGAATCTCTCTTGTGTACACCAAAATAGCTGTTACATTGGCTTGAAATACGGGGGCTTGAATTGCCCGTATATGCCAGCCCCTACCCCATTGCTGGTCTTAGAGCAACCTCCGTAACTATACCTTCATCTTGTTCCATTGTTGATTTTTTTTGTGGAAATTCATGTTGTAGTACTGCATGACGAAAAATAACTTTTGTATAGATTCCATTGTATCTTAGTTTATGTCTTCCGGTACCATTACCAAGTTATTGGTGGTAAATATTACAATTTCAAAGATATTTTCAAGGCATTAGATTCTCTTTCATCGTTGGCAGTTTTATCGAGATTGACCCGTCATGTTCCATATTCATACCCCTTTCTGTCACTAGTGATGCTGTTTGTCTAGGTTAATGTACCTAGAGAAATACAGCATTTATAAATTGAAAACGAAACACCAATTACTATCTGATTTCTTTAAGTTCTAACCATTAGCAATAGAATTGAAACCAGAAGAAGAAAAACACGAGTTTTCCGCAATGAAAAAGTCCTGAACGATACAGAAGTACATGGTATTTCTCATTGCTGTAAGTTCAAGGGTGACGTCACGCACAGCTTCCTTGTATTTGCATATCTCCGTGATGGGATGGGACTGTGGGTGTTTATGGAAGAAGTATCTTTATCTGCGCAAGTGTCTATTTTCACAAACAAATCTTTTGTTTATTCTACCGCCCACGATGCTTACAAACGACGAACAGACTGGTCAGGGGACAGTTCGCCACCCACGCCCTTCCGCAGCAGGGTACGTCGGCTCAGTTATCTCACTTAGAAGGGATTATAATAGATAAGTACAATAACCAGAAAATCATTGTAAAGTCAAGTCACTTCTGGCGAGCGGCATCTCTCTTCAGAAGGCTTAACAAGGTTTGTATTGATAAGCTCGTCAGAGGTAATAATTCAAAGATTGCGGCTATCGTTTTGGCAGAAAGGGAGTGTACAGAGTGATGCATGATTAAAATTTAGTATTTTACTGACTTCTCTTATTTGGTGTAGGGTGGATTAGCAGTTATACTTTCTGAAGAAACTTTCATTCTATAGTCAGCCGTAAAGATTCCTATTTCAACCACAATGCATCTAGTTGTCAGACATGATTACTGAATGGTTGAGTAATATAGTATTTGGAGAAAACTTTTGAATATTATTATTGAAAACATAAATCAAATAGTTAACAAAAAAAAATAGACTCTTATAAAATAATATGAATATTTGCATTCTTATAAAATGTGACTTTTCATCTGACCATTCTCTGATCGACCTATAATGGACCATTCTAATGAAATAATATTTAATATTATAGCTTTGTTGGGCCTCAGGAATGGAAAGACCACCATTGGGAAACAGTTTTTCCGTCTGACTTGTTTCACTAGGTACCTCATTTTGTAGCCTTTCGTTTCTAATACTTTACTGAGTGTTGGCACATCGCAAATCTTGTTTCGTCATAGTTGAAAATAAGTGAGGTATCCGTTAAAATATCAGACGTTTCACACTCTGGACGTAAATTTTCAATTCCTGAAAGCATTTTCTCATAGACTCTCCAGCGATAATGGTCATTGCTTTTGAAAGTCTTTCCGTTTCTCATCAGTCTAAATTCTCATGCCTTATCAGTAAAATTACCACTTTCCTCCGTTTTTTATATATGAAAGACATTTTTCCCTCTTTCGTGAAAATTATTTCAACAGCATAGGGGGAATTTTGTTTCCTTTGTGGAAAAACAAATTTTGCTTATTCTTTCAGCATCTCAGCCAGTTTCTCTTTTTTTTCTAGTGAATTCAACCTTCCATGATGCCAGCTCGTACCAAGCCCAATTAACAATTTGAATGTCATTTGGATTTATCCTATTTTTATAAAAGTATTATGATGGTAAGGTAATAGCCAATTTGTTCCTACTATGCTCTTAGAGGAAATAATTTTTTTAAATCGTTTTTAAATCACTCCTGAAGGCTATGAGATGAAACCATTTCACATTCAAGTATACTTGTTCTGTCAATATTGTTCTCGTTCATTTGTCTCGTGTAATGGAATTATTGAAACTGTCTTTTGCTTTCATGGCGTACATCAAAAAGCAAGAAATATCTTGGCATTTCTTGATTTTTATTGAATAACTCGATAGAGGAAGTTAGGTACAGAGAAAGGTAACTCCTCTTAATATTAAATTTTTTTCATAATGGTGTCAAAGAAAATAGTAGATGTCATTCAGAAAAATCGAGTTTTTGACAATTTTGTAATGCGATATTCCAAAATTGCCTGTGTCCATATGGTACAAAATGGGACCATCGATGGGACATCAGGAAGACTACCAGCTAACTGCTCTACAACCTTAGTTCCCTATTTTGAGCGGTTTGCTATCTCTACATTTTTTCGGTGGTAATTTTTTCAGAAAAATGGAAATACAACAAAACATAAAACTGCAATACATAAGTTAATATAACTTAGGTTATCTGAACTGCGAACTGCAACTGCGAGTTGAGAAATTTCTAATGCACGGCCTATGTAAATCACCTTATACCTCATAGATACCTGTCAGGACACCACATTATATTCTTGACTTGTAAAATAGTCGCCTCCTTTTTTCTTTCTTTGTCTTTTACGGTCTAGTGCCTCGCAACAGCAGATTATGTGTGTCACGATTCTTAGCTGGCTCCTGTTCATCGCTAACAGGTTTGCCGTTTTTTGTGGCATGGTTCTTTGATGTATTCTTCTCCAAGTTTTTTCCTGGGATACTCTTCCAGTGGTTTTTGTATTTGTCCCCAATCCAGTATATTAAAACGCTCTTGCTGTACATTTCGGTATACTCCAAACATCCGTCCTTGGTTTGGGAAATTTTTCGAACCTTTTCTTGCGAGTTCGTCTGCTTTCTCATTGCCTGCAACCCCCTAGTGTTCAAGAACCCATATCAGTTCGACGTGATTCTTGTCAGCCAGCACTCTCAGTTCTTCTTTGTAGTCCCATACCAATTTGGACGCCACTGCACAAGGCCTTAAGTGCCGCTTGACTGTCTGATAGAATATTGATATGCGAGCCTTACTGTTTTTCCTGTTTTTCCCCTTGCATTGGAGGAGGGCGTACACCTCTGCCTGAAGGACAGAAATGTAGGTGCTCAGTGGGTAGCTGATGATAGTACTTGGGTTCCTGGAGAACACTCCCGAGTCCACTCCAGTATTGTTTATTGAAGTAGTAATGTTTCGGAATGTGATCCGTTTTCAATCCCACCACGTCACCGATTACAATTTTTACGATGTTCATATACCCTGTTCTTACATTCAAATTGTTGTTCGGGTTCTGCAGTCTCGAAGCACCAAGCCTTACATCACTAAATGGAGATAAGGCAACCTTAGGAATGTCTCCATGGCTGGTGTTAGTGTTAATTCAATTGCCTCTGTGTTTCCAATACAGACAAGTCTTTGCACTTTGCCTACTCTTGTTATGGCTCTTCTTTGTTTTGTCTTGGACCACTACACCAGAGAGGCTTATGTGATGGAAGATATAACCACCGTGCTGTACGACCAGTGCAGCATATGTGGTTTTAGCCCCCATTTCTTTCAAAAGAACGGCTGGCCGTCGCTAGTGATATTACTGAATTTTTTGTCGTTTTTTCTAGTTGCTGGTTCCAGGTCAGCTTGGAGTCAAGGGTTACTCCCTTTCATCTGTATGTCTTCTCCTCGAAGTCGTGTAGGGTCCAGGCAATCTGTTTTTTGTCTTCGGGTGTATGCTACTGTGGATGCCTTGTTAGAATTGAAGTTCAGCCCTTCAAAGTCCGTCCATCTCGTAACTTAGCGAAGGCTTCGATGTCCATCGTTGTTCAAAGTTTCCAACAGCGTATCCGCAATCAGATACCACAGAAGCAGAAGGATAGTGCTTCACCCTGTGGGTATCCTCTGGTCGCTCTGGCTACTACGGTCTTATCCAATATCGTAATGTCTATCAGCCGGTTTCTTAGCATTGAGTCTATCCGGGCTATATATGGTTTCTCGATGTCTCTGTGTCTAAGATCTCTGGTGATTGAGTTTTCAGAGGCGTTGTCCAGCATATTTTCCACTCTCGTTACCAGTGGAGTGCTGTCTTCGTTGAACAGCCAGTCCTGTAGACAGTTTTTTCGCGGTGCAGCATGCCGCTCCTGATATGTCTGTTTATTAGCTTCTCCGAACTCTCAATTACAGATGACATAAACCTCATTGGTTCTGCTTTTCCAGGTTTCGGTATGGAAGTGACCCTAACGTGCCTCCGGTTTTGGTATAATAACCGAGGGCCAGACTGCCTCTGAGTATGTGCTTCGGGTTTTTTCTGCTGCATTGCAGGGTAAACCTCGTCTGGTCCCGGAGATTTGGAATGTTCGAATGCACCTATTGTCAATTGAACTTCGTCATAGGTCATGACTTTCTTTGATATGTCCCAGCTCAATCTGAAACGTCTCATCAGTCTCCAGTGCCTCCTGATTTTCCATAGCACTTATCTGATCTATCTGGGCTCCAGAGAAGTGAAAAATTAGTAGTTCTTTATTTGTATCAGGGAGTATATGGCTTGTTGTGTGTCCTCCGAATTCGTTCACTCTCGGGAGATGATCTTTGCTTTGGTCACATCTCTATTTTATAGGGCCAATTAGGTCCATGGACAGTTTGTTTTCGAACGGCCAAATTTCACATGACAATTTATATTTACAATATATATGTGCTCCATTAACAGTAATCATTTGTTAGTTTATCCGCCCTGACTAACAAATTGGATCATTCCAAATCGATTCGAAGAAAAAAATTCAACACACTTAACCCAACTCATCTACAGCTCCACCGATGATATATTCTTTCATTTCGCACAGGTATAAAAGTGTCCCGTCATAATTTATACGTATTGATCGATCATGGCTGATGAATTCACTTCGCCAATCAATTATAAAATGCCGGCTCCTTTCATTTTCACCTGGCGTCGTGAGTCGGGTTCCCGATCGGCTGAAAGACGACAATGACTGATAGCCTCATCCTTGTTCGCTAGAGGTTGATCTATTTTTTGTATCTGTCAAAGTCGCCGAGGAATGCTCCGGGGTGACAAGAAGAAAAGCTGATTTTAATGGTACTGACATTTCGGGGCGGGAAAGTGGGCCGTAACGACACTGCTGTATGAAAGAACGAAGGAAATTATGCAAGTACGGTCGGGAGAAAATTGGTGGACGATCAACGAAAATACGGTATGAATCAAATAAAAAGTTGCACTTAATACCTACTAATTTTTCAATACTTCAATTCTCTATTTGCACGTCCTTGTCGAACGAATGAAATCTAATATGTTCAGAAAAATTGGATAAAGTAAGATCAAAAATCGGAGAAAGGACCCTGCACATTTACTACGTTAAATGGCTTCCGGCGAATTTTGCTCAAATTTTGATATGTTGTACATCCTGGCATCCCGATTACGTAATCAAATTCATAGATCGATCCTATCTCCAGTTATAGAGCTACAGGGTGTCAAAAATTCAATTTTTGCTATTTTCGATATCACGCATTGTTTTGATTTTTGTGCTCTATTAAAATTGAACTGTCGTATATCCTGTCCAGAATCTATACTACTAAAGAGTACTTCTTATTTTGCTCGAGAATGGCGCTGCGACTTACTTATCGTAGGTCGCGACTTTATTCGTAGGCTTAGGTGATTTTGGCTATTATCGTTCATTGTATGGAATATCTGTTGTTGTCTGATATATCCTTAGAACATTTATGTCCGCAGGTGGCCATTGCCAACCAAATGAAGAATAATATTCAATAGACCCAGTGTTGCCCTGGTTAGAATATGCGGTCTCAAATTAATTCACTTTGGTGTATTTTCATCTGGTTCATTTCATGTTTTCTAGAAATTTCCAGTTTTTTCCAAATCTTAGAGAACATTCTGGACTTCACTTTCCTATCTTCTATAAGTTCGCACCAAACACCATAGTCACCGGTAGTCGAACATTCCAGATTTTTAGTTGAGTGAATTTTCATTATGTTCTAAAACCTCCCGGAGCGTCTGTCCTCGTTCAATCACAACTTACAGATACTTTGAAAACATTCCAGAGTATTTCAAAACATTATCGAATATTCTATATTATCAAGATCATTTCAGATTATTGTGAAACGTTCTGGATTACTTCTCGTTATTGGAGATCATTTTAGATTATTCTAGAACAATATAGATCATTCTAGATCGTTTGGAACATTTTAGATTATGCTCCTATATTCTGGAACTTTCTGGAACACCAGGATCTTCATTCGTAGACAGAATCTCTGAGAAAATTATGAATATATCTCATTATACATTTTTGCCATCCATACCAACACATTTCCACACAACGCGATCAAACTTCACTAACAGCAGACCACGGGCTATTTACAAACACAACCACGAGTAGATGGTAGTGGGTGGTGAGATGGGTATTTTTTTCTTGCCAAAATAATTTGTTACATCATATCTGCTCTCGGACAAGAAGCCCGCGATGAACGCTAGCGACTCTAGCGATAGTCACGATTATCGCTCTGCAATCATTGCAATAGTCGCTTCACGGAAAATGTGCCTTCACCTGTTTCAGAATATATGGTCAATAAAGCCGAGCATGGCGCAGTAGTAGATCGTCCGACTCCGAAACCAAAGATTCCGAGTTCCAGCGCCATTCGCAACTAAGATTTTATTCAATTCGATCTGACCGATCAGTCAATGCCTCTATAAACAATGAATAAAAAACAATATCGGTCTGGTCGGGCAAAATGTAGGGAAAGGAGATCCCCCAGAGGGGCTGAGACGTTGCAGCCAACGGGAGTGGCAACCCGTGGGCCCTAGCTCACCGTACACCGACGTCAAAAACATACATGTTCCCCCGACACTCAACACATACCCACTCAAATACTACAGAGGGATGCGAGAACTTGAAAATCTGCCTTCAGTAGGAGCTAAGGAGGGAACTCGGATTGGGTGCTACGGGACTGGTAGCCGGTGATTAATTACCCGTGGCCAGCCGCTCCGCCCGTTTGGGAACCAGTCCTACCAGGGTTTTCACGAGGAGGAGGATCGAAGGAACTGGAAAATCTGGTCTTCGGTGGGAGCCTTGGATCGGGTGCTGCGGGACTGGTAGCCGATGATAGAATTTCCCGCAGCCGCCGCATCGCCCGACCGAGAACCAACTCTACCAGGGCTTAAGGAGGCGGATCGAAGGAACTCGCTCCCTTGACAAGCACATACACATTACACACCCAGCCTTTGAGGAGATGGAACCCATAGGCAGGCAGAACACCAAGCATGAGGAGTGCAGGGGATAGCAAAAAGGACCCATGGGGGCCTACTTGCTTGGCTGTAACATTATTATTACTACTACTACTAGGGAAAGGAGAAATTCCATTGAAAGTTCCTGAATTGCCCCCCCTCCTTCTCCTCCTTCTTCCCATCCAAATAATCTATTATTATTTTGGCAGTACCATAGAAGATCACCGACAGTACGAAGGAAAATGAAAAATTGCTAACAATTGATTCCAGAAAGGAAAGAATTTTCAAAGTGTACATATGCATACACATATGCTTTAAGGGTTTCCATCTCTGAAAGGAAACTGTGTTGAAAACGATTCATTTTTCTTGTGTATGAAGAAAAAAATATTCTTCAATTATTAAATGAATGAACAGTAAATATTTCAGTTATTTTTTTTCATTACCTCCATCAAAACGAACGAATATTTTTGTGTGGCTTCGTCTTAGTATCGAAGTCTATCATTTACTCAGTTGAGCGATTATCTTTCTTTTTTTTTCGAAGCTTTGATTTCACAAGAATGTGTTGTTTTTGCAATAAATAATCCAATAGCTTCATATGATTGCCGAATCATCTCTGCCCAATGCCTAGCAAAGTTTTTTAACAAGAACATTGATTGTAATGCTTTCTGAAACAAATACCAAATGTTCATCAGTATTCGTCTTCAATAATTATTATCATTTCTTTCTTGTCTGAGTTGAGATACAAGAAAGTTCTTTTTCGATTTATGTTATTGTTGTCAATTTCACTGACTCTGACTGAGAAACTTGGTGACATGCAATCAAAAGAAGGCCCAACGTGGCTGATATAAATTGCGCTTTCTTCAATAATCATCAAGCACTGGACCAGAACCATCGATCAGCAAGTCGGATAGGGATCCCGCCCGCCTTGATAGTTCCCGGCTCACAATATTTATATTGGTGCGGCATTTGGGCTATGAAGGATGGAAATTTCAGTCAAGTGACATATGTCTTGAGAAGCCAAAGAAGTACCGAAGACCGCCAACTGTGGTACCGCTCATGCCGGCGACTGCCATCACTTAAACTAGCGATAGGCATCGAATGTGGGTGTGGGTCAATTGCCCTGGCCATTAATCAATCGGGAATTGTTGTGTACGGTTTTCTGACACCCACGTTGATGTTATTCAGTTTACTTGGAATAAGGAGAAGTGGAATTCGGGTATGGCTCTTCAAGTGACAAATATTTCTCGTTGGCAAATTGATTCTCGGAAGATGACTTCATATTTTTTCGTTGTGGTTCGAAATATTTGTACATAGGACATTCTTCGTAATTTGATACAAACACAACTTTCAGATATGCAGAAATAATCCTGCACGACTTTACGGTGGAAGGAACTTTGTATAAATGAATGAATTTGCACACTTGACAGAGACAGAGATTTGATATTGTTTGTTTCCTAGACAATAAAAGTCCAGAGAATTCTGCTTATTATGCCTGTTATGCAAAAACATGCTAGTCTGTGCACTTTCCCTGGAACTTAACTTGCTACAGTTACTGTAGTCCTGATGTACCGTGCTACTGCTCCACAAATGATCTTGGGCTCATAATCTTAGTATAGATCCCGTAGTGTTAAAGTTCCACGATTTTCCTGCAAAATTTGTGCGTACAACTAGTGAACAATTCCTTGTTGACAATATTCCTACTCCAGAGTGAGCCCTGATTTCCTTCAAGACCTGTTTCGGAAAGGCTTCTTTCAAATTTGCTCTTTGCCATGCTCACTAAATCGTGAGCACATCGGCAGGTAATTTCTTGATCAGCATGAGTCCTGAATATTCCGTCCACCACGGTCTCCACTTCAAGGGTGCACTGAGTATCCTTCCGACTCTGCCCAAAGTTCTAGAAAGAGTAATTGAATCATAACTTATTACTTATCATTTACTAACTATAACATTGCTGATGATATTTTCAGAGCTGAGAATCGAGGTCTCCCTACAATTTTGATTCTTCTGGACTTTAGCCGTGCTTTTGATTAACTTTGATCCACCCCAAGCGATTTACATTATATTGGCCTTTCTGATTCCGCTGTTGCTTTAATGAGTGCATATTCGATGAATAGACAGAAAACATTTCATATCAATGATAATGTGTCTCAATATCTTGATCTTATTTCAAGAGTGCCTCAAGTGACCATTTTGGGACCTTTGCTCTTTACCATATATACCTCTGGTTTGTTTGAATGTCTTAAGAATTATACTGTTCATCTTAATGCCGATGATACCCAAATGTATCACACATTTCCACAGTACTGTTGTTGCTAGTAACCCATCGCGGTTTATTATATTATTATTATTAAAGAAAATCCTTTCGATCAATTAAATGATACCTGTGCGCGAATTAATGTAGAGCTCAATGCTTTTATAAAACTTGCATCTAACCATTGTGTATTAATCGATGCCTCTAAATATAATCTGATATTTTCTGGCCAAAAGTCAGTAAAAACAATACATCCATATTCCAATAGACAATGAGTCTTTTTAACAAGTGAACTTAGCAAAGGATCTAGTCGTTTCAATTGACAAGGAATGAGGTTTGACAAGCATTTGAATCAGTTGCTACAAGAAGCATATTCGTCACTGAAATTAATTTATGGGAGCAGGCAACTTCCTTTGATTGTCAAATCTACCTTATGTAGAATGCTAGTGTTATCAATTTTCAATTATGCTGATACTCTTTGTGGCCTAAAGTTGATCAATCAGTATATGACCAAAATTCAGAAAGTTCAAAACCTTTGCTTGAGATTGATGTATGGCATACGTAGATGTCAAAAAATCACTTATAAATTACGAGAAGGTAATTGGCTTATTATGGAAAATAGGCTCATTCTGCGCAGTGCTTGCTTTTACCACCAACTAATTATAGTAAAACACGCTCGTACCTCCATAGGAAAATTGGGCTCTCATATCCAAAATCTGATTATAAGATATTGAAGTACCTTAACACCACCATCTTTCAGATTAAAACTTTGCAAACGGTCATTCTCCTACCAGATATGTGAAATGTATATAACTTTTCCATCAGCAGTGTCTAGGTTACGTTATGTTTGAGCGTGAGTGGGCCCATATCAGGCCCTCCACTGCGGCCAATGGCCTATTGTGGCTCACCCTATGGTTATATTTCTCCCAGTATATCCAGCTCCCTTGCACACATTTCAATGGCATATACCTCTACCTGGAATACCGTAGTTAGTTTGCCAATATTGAATGAGCGTTTCACTACTGGGTTCATCCCGT
The DNA here is from genome assembly GCA_958502065.1 of Chrysolina americana. Lineage (NCBI taxonomy): Eukaryota > Metazoa > Arthropoda > Insecta > Coleoptera > Chrysomelidae > Chrysolina > Chrysolina americana. The sequence goes on from OY293413.1 coordinate 84,455,921, forward strand.
ATATTCCGGCTCCGACGCCTTCCAGAGTTTTGGAACCATCGGTTAACCAACATTCATTTACCCTACATAGGTCAGTTTCATTTCGAACCCAGTCTTCTCTTTCAGGGAAGACTACAGTGTAGGGCGTGTGAAGGTTGATAGTTTTGGGCATGATGTCTGAGGGCATTCCTAAAATGTTGTGAGCTATTATGCCCTTCAGCATGCTGCCGCTTCTCATGACCACTGTCTGCGGTAGACTAATGGCCGCTTGGTGGAGTCTGTATGTTGCCCATCCTGCCTCTCTCACCAGAAAAATGTAAAGAGGAAGTAATCCGAGAAGGGCTTCCATAGCTGCCGTTGGCGTGGAGCGAATTGCCCCAGTAATTGCCAGACACGCTTGCCTCTGTAGTCCGTTCAGTTTAGCCTGGGCCATTTTTTGTTGGCCCTTGCTTCACCAGACTACAGAGCCCTACTTGATTATTGGTCGTATAACGATCACGTACAGCCAGTATACTTGTTTAGGTGACATGCCCCATGTTTTACCACATATTCCAGCAGTCCCTAACATAGATAAGAGAAAATTCATTATTCCTTTTATGTATTTCCTCCCCTCCAAATTTGTTTTTGTCCCCTTCAACTTTGGAGGAGTGTATATAGCTTTAGCTAACACTCATGGCGGATTGTACAAATCAAGTTTAATGACAGTTCAACCAAACTGAGCTCAATTGCCAACAAACTAGAATGTTATTGGCTAATCCCTAGCAATTGAACGTAGTTCACTTGAACTGTCGGTGAACTTGTATTGTACAATCCACCTTCAGTCTCCTCTATTTGGTTTACTATATTTTGGTCTTTCGGCCGACTCATATGGTTTGCTACTTGGAGAGTATTTCGTATATAAATCTCTTCGCGAAATACCTGGTCTTTGGAAACAATTGAAAATAAGTACCCTAGACGTAAAACCTGTTGCAAGATTCTGCAATATGAATGTGAACAGAACAGAAGTCTTCACCAGGTGTCAGCATGTCGAGGAAGATTATTCTCGGTGGATGATTTTAGTATATTTAGAACACTTTCTATGAAAGTTTTGACATTTCCGAAAATACAGAAATATTTTAATGGTGAATGAAAACATTAAATCAGTTTTTCATACTTATTTTCGGTGATTATCAATAATCTATACCGGGTGTCCACAGAAGGTGGCTCGCCTTTTAACTTTTGTGACAAGAAATGGAACACCTGTTAGGATTTTACTTCTTTTGTCTCCTTATTACATTTTGATTACTTTTCGTAACTAGTTTTTACTTTATCGGTTTTTTTCATTGACGATTTTATTTTATTAGTTGTGGTGGTCACAAGTTCCTCGATGCATTACAATTTTCTCAAAGAATGCTTTATTAATTATAATAAAGATCTGGAGTCATCTTATTAAGTTTGTTAACGAAAGTTTGTTTTGCACTTTATAGTGGGCAGTATCAAATTAATCGTAATAAAATGCTTGCGAACTGACGAGCCTTCATCCAGCCATTCAAAGTATCAATGAATCAAAAAAAAATAATTGAAATATATACCTAGCAGTTACTTTTGACCGAAAACAGTAAAGTTGTGTTCATCTCAAAATTTCAAAATTTTAATGTATCCAAAGCCCTTTAGATTCAGAAATAAATTCAAATGAATATCTTGCCACCTTTCACACCAACGTTTGCCTCCTTATAGTATTTTTTCAATTTGCCTCCTTAACAGTGATCACGTGATAAGTATCAGAATTTGCCAATGGTAGGACATACTCAATTGAACATCCACAAAAAAATAGCCATATTTTACATACTTTTTGGAGGGCACACTACTACTACTACACACTACAAAGTTTATGAATAAAATCACATTAGAATGGCAATAATAGGTATTTATTGTCCGAGTGTTTTAATTGTTGATAAAAAAAATATATCATCCACAATTCATGAGTTATAAACACGAATACTTTTCCTAGTTTGATGGCTTTTTTGCGTTTATAGCAGTTGTCGAGATGGTTTTGATATAGAAAATAAGTGACTTGGAATAGTTAGTTATTTAAATCTAAGTTGTAGTATCACAAGAGAATGACAATAAAGTGAAAATAATTTGACAGATTTTTCGTTGCCAAATGGAGAAAAAATCTGGAGAATTATTTTCTACTTTATTTATTTTTTGATTCCCCAATCATAGACCTATTGTCTATACATATAACATTTTTATTTCAACAGTTTACTGAATGACGTTTGGAATTTGAAGTTCTCATCATGAAATAAACAATTATGGATGTTTTTTCCTTGGCTGGAGGATTCCGTAACATTGTTTTGTTCTGTTGGATTGAAAGCTAATGCTTTCGCTCTGTCCCTAGGTTATCAATAGTTCATCTGTTTCTAAATTGACACGTTACTCAAAATAGTATTCTTACATGCATTTTCGTTGATTTTCTTAAAATTTCATAGAATTATGATGTACTGAACCGTTTTCGAATCATTTTTCACTTTTCATGCAAACTAATGACAGACCTCAGATCGAAAGTATCAGTTGTCATATAATAAAAACAAAAAACCCCAAAAAATTCAAGGTAGAAAATTCCCACTATAATATTGCTGATTGGCCTGAACGTACATGAATGCTTTGAATTGATGGTTTCGATGGTTGCAAGAATTGTCAAAAAATAATCTAGATAATAGAACATCAAATAAATATGACTCATAAAGCATTAGTGTTTTAATGACTTTATTAGATATTTGTAAACAGACCCATTATGAATTCATGAGATATCAGCTTTGAATGAATATTTGATATTTTTCTGAAACCTTGTTGTTTCAACATGACTTTTCAATGTGATATTATTTTCATTACTGGTATTAAGTAGTATAAATATAATTAATGCAGTTTATATTCGATTCATATTTATTTATATAAACCAAGTTAAATGGAATATTTTTTCTATCGATTGTTGGGGAATGACGATATTGGCCTTCAAATCGTTAGGTCGAACCTTCGGATAACTATTATATTTCCTCAATTTCATTCATACTGAGAGGGTTGAGGAATAATGAAAAATTGTTTTCCGATACATTCCGCAATGAAGTAGCTGTAAATTACTCCTGTCATACCTACCTGTAATGAAATGTGAAGAACGCTACTGAGCTGATTGAATAAAAAGGTCGAAATATCGGTGAAAAATGGAAACGACAAAGTTAATCGCTTACGGTAGCTGCTAATGGATACTTATCTCTCTGCCTATTCTCTTTAAAGACTTTAAAACTACGTTCGAGATAAGATAAATAAGTACTTTTGGCTTCTGTCTGCGGGATTTTATAAAATGATTTTCGCAATGATGTTACGTTTGAAGTGACCGAAGATTTTGAGATATTATAAACAGTGAAGTTTCACTGGATGAAGATTTGGTTGACTGCCTGATGGCTCTTTGGTCGGTGGTTTCGACAGGTCTGATTGAAATCGATATCGATAATTATGCTGATGCCTGAAATTGATTTAACTTGTAACATATTTTTGGGATACGAAACCATATGCCGTAAACTTCTATTACGGTTAAATGTACAGGGTGCGGAACAAATTCGCTAAATGTTCAGGATAACAAATTTTCGACGGTGAAAAAATCGGGAAAATCCGTAAAAATAGTAAAAAACATCGTACTTATAGGAACTTAGTCAAAATATTTGATTTAAAAAAATGTGATCGCCTTGTCCCCCTTATGTAAATATCAATCGGACTCCTCCACGTTTAGAAAAGAGTTAGTGAATCTAATCGTGTAGAATATCATAAAGACCTTTGTTATTCATTTGAACGTTCATTGACAAAAATACAAGACATACGTTGTTATGTGCTTGATGTACAGAAGCTAAGAAACATCCCTAAGTGTAATTGAAATTAATAAGGAAAAATCGAAGAAATGAAGCTGAATAATATTCTGAGTAAAATGATGATCAATCGCTATATTTAGTAATCTCCCTAGTGCTTGAATCACTATCGAAAATATTTCCGAGAGCAGAAAGGTGGTTAGATAGGGGCAAAGTTTCGTATTTTAGAGGTCAATCACGTGACGCAAAAAATCTGATCTAGCTTCTTTGGTTATACAGGAAAAATCGAAAGTTTTGAAATTCTTTTGCCTATATCTTTTTATTTTTAGAAGATATTTCAAATCCTATGGCACTTTTTTGAAGGTACTTCTTGTGTACTATCCAAATATGTAAATAAAAATTATATGAGTACAAAGTATCGCACAATTGTGGCCACCTTCAACTTTTCATTTTCAAATAAGGATCTGTAGTCCTTATTGTATTTTTTCAAATGTTATGAGCCATGTTTCATATTGGCCTACTATTTTTGTCTGAACTTCAGAGGGCTTTGTAAGTATTAAAATAAGAGCAGTGAAATTTCAAGAAAAAATTCGACTCCTTAACTGCTGTAATTCAAATTCAGTCCTTATTCTCTGATATTTTTCGATTCAATACATCTTTTATGGGATTAAACAAATGTTGAAATTTTCCTGCAAATAGTTTAATACCCCGAAAACACTCTGTAGTTCAGATGAAAATACTACGCCAATAAGAAACATGACTCACAGCATTTGAAGAAATACAATGAAAAATACAGGTCCGTATTTTAAAATGAAAAGTTGAGGGTTTCCCAATTTGTACGATACTTTGCAAGATACTTGCACGATACGATACGATACTTTGCATATTATTTTTATTCGCAAAGTTGCTACGGATATTATTGATATAAAAAATTATTTTCAGAAGGGTACATTATGAAGACCATTGTTACCAATCCTCACTAGCCATGCCACTGTTTCACTCTTGAAAGAATTCATGAGAGTGGATTCGATTCAACAAAATGTAAACAACTCCACATTAAATTAAGAGAATATCGGTGTTTTGTTTGATGTCGGTGAGCAGTAGGATTTTATAAGTGGAGGAGGGCTATTTGAATAATTTTGAGAGAAATTCTTTGAAAAATAACCGCATAAGCGTTATTCTTAGTGATATGTGACGGCACGTGAAGTCCGGAATTTCTTCTTGAAAGAACGTGTATGCAAATTACTTCTAATGGGACACTTGACGGCAGATGTTATCCGAGAAAAAACTCGAATAAACTGTAAAGCACAGAACGGAAGAAAGAGACCAAATATTGAAATGAAAATGAGATAATGGGTTTCCCTCAGATCGAGAAGCAACGAAACACACGAGTTTCAGAATGTTGGTCATCGTCATCACGATGTAGCCAAATGCAAGGATGTGCAACATTCAGATTAAAGACAAATGGAACTATAGGAAGCCAACTACCTAGATATTTGTTGTTTGAGTGAAAAGACTCTGAGATTTCAGAATAACCAACCTCGCCATACTGGCAACTTACGTGACAATTCGAGAGATTGCCTTCCATCTGAAAAAAATACATATAATAATAATTGAGGTGAGTTCAGTCGTGGCTCATTTTCAGATTTTCCAGTGATACTCTGTCGAAAAAAATTTAATATAACCGTTCGCTTATGTGGAAAATTCCTTGGCAGAAGAGCTTGAACACACTTTATGTGATAAATGGGATAGAGTTCTTGATCTTTCAGAATTAGCCATAGCAATACATGGGTTACGTTCAACTGTGCCAATTTTTCTTCTCTTAGAATAAGATGATGGCATAAGGGTAAATTGGCCTTTAGCAAAAGTCTTAGAAGTCATTCCAGGAAGAGACCAGATCCAGAGTTGTGCGATTAAAGGTCAATAAAAGAGAACTGATACGTCCTATAGAGAGAATTTACCCATTGAAAATGTGTACAAATGAAGCCAATGAACTGAAGAATATTCATAGAGATGAGGAAGCTGATGAATATGAGATGAAAGAAGAAAATACACCAGATCAATCTTCTTGAGATTACTCCGTAACATTTATTGGCGACCGTGACAGGACATCAGATATGGAGAATCATTTATGAGCCAAGAAAGAACGTATGCTGTTACGCAAAATGTTCACCCAGACTTGTCAAGTCTTGGAAAAGGAGCTGAATAGCACGGAAGTACGAAGCCAAAGTATAACGTCTTTAATGAGTCAGTTGGAAGATAAAGCCGAAAAAATATTTGAACTCGATGAGAAAGTAAAAGGTTCTCTGATGACTTCCGAAAATGATGCCGAAATTGAAGAGGAATTCACGACTATCGAGACCTACAGGGAAATGATGATTAAATACCGATCCAGACAAATCTTACCAGAAATGAAGATATCCAAATGGATACGAGAAGTATAGCAAGTTCATCAAATGTCAAAAGGAGATTTTCATTACCAAAGTTGGAATTGAAAAAATTCAATGGAGACGTCAAGTGTTGGTTAGGATTTTGGGGCCAATTCCGAAAAATAGATGAAGATGCAGAAATTGATATATATGACAAATTCCAATACCTTCTACAAGCCATGGAGCCAGGATCACCTGCAAGATCATTAGTTGAAAGTTTTCCACCATCAGGTGCCAATTATAAGAATGCCATAGACCAACTAGATTCGCCAGAGATGAGTTTCTGATAGAGGTGTATGTGAGAGAGTTATTAAATTTGGTGTTGAAGCAAGCGACCAGTCAAAAAACAGGTATGCCATTAACTATTTTATATGATACTTTAGAGACACAGTTGAGGGCTTTAGAATCTTTGGGGGTAACTTGTAACAAATATGCTTCAATGTTATATCCGTTAGTAGAATCTGCTCTGCCTGAAGAAATACTGAAAGTTTGGGAAAGACACAGAAGTACTTTCAATGCCAAGAATAAGAAGATTAGCAGTAATAATTTAATAACTATTGATAACTCTACTAATCAATTACAAATGTTTAGATTTTCTTCGGAATGAAGTGGAGAGCGAGGAGCGGATAAATTTAGCCAAAAATGGTTTTGTCGCAGCAAAGGATTCCAGAGACAAGTCGACGGAACAAGGAAGGAACAAGGTACTTCACAAAATGTTGAACCAGGATCAAAGTCCAAATTCTAGACGGCGGCTACGATTCTCTCAACCGGACAAGGAGCTAACAAAAAACCTAATCATTGTTTATTCTGTGATGCTAAGTCTCATTTCAATAAGGATTGTTTCAAAGCTCGTTCATTATCTCTGTCTGACAGAAAAGATATTCTTATGAAACATAACGCCTGTTTTGCTTGTTTAAAACCGAATCACACTATCAAAAGGTGTAGATCATTCGTTAAATGTTTAATTTGTGGTAAAAGACATTTTCCCATACTTTGTGCTGACTTGTCTACTAAGAAAGATATTGAGAATAAGTCGAAAGAAAATACCGTTCCACAAATTGAAAATAAACGAAAATGTTCTTATTAATAACCATACGACAGGTACTTTTTTACAAATCGTCGCTGTGCGACTTGTTGGTAACTCTGGTTCGAAAGTTGTTAGAGCTTTATTAGATTCGGCTTCACAGAGATCGTATATTTTGAAAGAATGCGCTGAAGATTTGCGATTAACAAGAGTTAGGTCTAAAAAATATAATTCAAAGTGTTTTTGGGGAAATACAATCGAACCCCAAAGTTCATGCGCTCTATGAAATAGAAATTCAGAACTTAAACAAATCTTTCAGTTGTGAGATTAATGTTCTTGAACAGGCCAAAATATGTAATTATTCATTACGTTTTGATAATGACGATATGGTACGGGAATTGAGAAAAAGGAAAATCATTATTTCAGACAGTTACATCGAGTCCTCTGAAATTAGTTTACTGTTAGGTGCAGATATTTATGGAAAATTGATTACTGGCAGGATTGAAAATTTGGAAAATGACTTAGTAGCTATGAAAACTCATTTAGGCTGGACAGTCGTAGGAAAATGTATACAAGGTGATTCTTTATTGGAAACGCTCTGTTGTTTTGATGACGTGAATTTAGCTAGTTTATGGAGTTTAGATATTCTGGGAATTAAAGATCCTATTTCAATAAGAAGTAGAGACATCAAAGATGCTGAAGCAGTTGAAAATTTCACAAAAACCATTACTCGTAATTCAGAACATAGATATGAAGTAAAACTTCCCTGGGTTGAAGGTAGTCCAAAATTATTGAATAATAGGGATTTGGCAAAAAAAGGTTCACATCCACAAGCAAAAGATTGAAAACTTTGAATAAATTTTCCGAATATGATAAAATTTTCAAAGAATGGGAGTCATTAGGTATCATAGAAAAGGTTTTAAGCAATAATGTTAGCCATACCGGTGAACATTACCTTTCCCATCACCCTGTTTTCAAAGAATCCAGTAATACAACAAAACTGAGACCAGTGTTTGATGCTTCGGCTAAAGATATGATTGGAATGTCACTTAATAGCTGCTTAGTAAAGGGACCAAATTTGATAGAATTGATACCAAGCATCATTTTGAAATTCAGGGTAGGTTTGATTGGGGTAGTTTCTGATATAAAAAAGGCGTTTCTACAAATCAGTATAATACCTAGTGACAGAGATTTCTTGAGATTCTTGTGGTGGAAAGATAGTTCCCAAAACGAAATGATCATATATCGACATTCAAGAGTTGTATTTGGTGTTTCATCGAGTCCTTTTCTGTTAGCTGCAACAATTGCCTATCATTTAGATAACATATCGAATTATAAGAGTACAGTTATGAAGCTCAAGGAACCATTTTATGTTGATAATTGCGTGATGAGTGTAAATAGTAAAGATGAACTAGAGAAATTTATTATTGAATCGAAGTGTATCATGGACACGGCACAATTTGATCTGAGAGGTTGGGTATATAATTGTAGTAAGATTTTCGAAGAAGAAAATGTTGAAATGCCTACTGTGAATAATATTGTTTCAGTGCTAGGTTTACAATGGAATTTCGAACAGGATATTTTGTGACATGAATGGTTTCAAAGAATTGAATAAAATTCCACTTACAAAACGAGGTTTACTCTCAGCAGCCCAGCGTGTTTTTGACCCTATTGGTTTTACTTGTCCCGTTACCCTATTACCTGAGATCTTATTACAGAAGACGTGGAAATTGAAAATAACTTGGGATAGTGATTTACCTGAGGAAATAAAGAAAAGCTTTCAAAAGTGGTTGAATCAAGTTCATATACTACAGTTTTGTCATATACCACGCAGTATATGCAAAGAAAAATGTTTCAAACAGTCTGAACACATTTCATTGCATGTTTTTTCAGATGCGAGTAAATTATCATTCGCTACTTGTATTTTCATACGTATCAAGCAGAATGGATTTGTTTCTTCTCATTTATTACTTGCCAAGTCTAGAATTGCTCCAATAAAAGTTACAGCTATACCTCGTCTCGAATTATTAGAAGCTGTTTTAGGATGCAGACTGTTTCAATCAGTAAAAAAAATCGATATTTTCAGAAATGTACAATCTTATTTCTGGTGTGACTCAAAAGTTGTTCTGACTTGGATTACAACAAAATCTAATAGGAATGTATTTGTTTCAAATAGAGTAGCCGAAATTCACACATACAGTGACATTAACCGATGGAATTTTGTGCCTGGAAATCAAAATATAGCAGATCTTCCTTCAAGAGGTTGTGGTTCGATGGATTTGCTTCGATTCCAGTGGTGGAATGGTCCTGATTGGTTAAATAAAGAACCCGAATTTTGGCCTACTATGAATACAAAATACAATGAAAATGAAGCATATGAAGAAACTAAAAAGGGTGAAGTATCAACACAGTTAATATATGATAATGATTTCAATTCTTCAGAGCTTATTACATACTTTTCTCAATATTCAAAAATTATATGAATGATAGCATGGATTCTTAGATTTTATAGAAGGACTCATGAAAAGGCTGAGGTAATTATATCGGATTTAACATATGAAGAGTATGAAATAGCAGAAATTCGACTCATTAGAATAGTGCAGAATGATAGTTTCAGCAAAAAAGACAGTTTTACCAATATACAAACTTTTAAAGATGAGAAAGGATTGTTGAGAGTTAAAACAAAACTGATTTTTGAGGAGGAAACTGATAATTTTATGTTTCCCATTCTGATGCCTTCCAAACATGAAGTAGTAAAAAGGTTAATTGTTGAGCAACATAAATATTTAATGCACGCAGGTGTCCAAACTCTTCTTGGAAAATTGAGGAATAGGTTTTGGATAATCAAAGGAAGAAAAATAGTTAAAGATGTTATCTACAATTGTGTCATTTGTAAAAAATTCAAGGCGAAGGCCCTAGAAACACCTTTTGCCCCACTGCCCAGAGAAAGAATCAATCATGCTGCTGCCTTTGAAGTGACCGGAATCGATTTAGCTGGACCTTTATATTTAAAGAATGGCGATAAAGCATGGATTGTCATATTTACGTGTGCATTATACAGCGCGTGTCATTTTGAAGTGGTAAGGACACTCTCTACTCAAGATTTTGTTCTATCAGGAGGAGATTTATTGCTAAGGGGAAGAATTTCAGTTATTTATTCTGATAATGGCGGTAATTTTCTGGGAGCCAACAATCAGTTGAAAATTTTAGACTTGAACGAAATATTGAAATACTCTACAGTCAACAGAATAAAATGGCGTTTTAATCCTCCTACCGCAGCATGGTGGGGAGGATGGTGGGAGAGGATTGTTCGGATCATAAAAGAGTTACTTCGGAGAAACTTAGGAAAATCATGTATATCTTATGATGAGTTAGTAACTATCATATGTGATTGTGAAGCAATCATAAATTCAAGACCACTCACCTACACATATGACAAACCCGATGAATTGATTCCATTAAGACCTTCTTCATTCATTCAAGATATTCAAAGTACGGAGACTCCAGATTTGGACATGATGAACAGAACCGGTTTGGAAAACCATTTCAGATTTCTCCAAAAATTAAGAGACTCTCTCAGGCATCGCTTCAGAAACGAGTATTTGGCGAATTTAGTTCATATAGGTCAGAGAAAACATGGCAAATTGAAAGTTGGTGATATAGTGTTAGTTGGATCGGATAATACAAAACGAATCAGTTGGCCAATGGGACGAATTTTGGAAGTTTATCAAATTGTCTTCAGGAGGAGATGTAGTTCGTCCATTCCAGCGGATATTCCCGCTCGAAATTCACAGCCCCACTGAAGATCCCATCATTTCAGAGCACCAGAAAACTACAGAAGATACCAGCCCAACCGACCATCGAGGAAAGTTGTAGAGTGAGAAGAATGAGCAAATAGTTACAAGATATGGTCGATCAGTCAAAGCTCCCAGTCGTTTAGGTTTTTAGTTTGTTTTGCTGATGCAAAAGGTGGGAGTATGTTGAAGACTGAAAAATGACTTGCTTTTAATATATTTTAAACACTATGTATTTTTGTTGATTTGTTGATGGTAATGTCAGATTCAGATTTTTATTGTAATTTGTCAAATAGATAATTTTATAAAAGGGAATTACAAGTTTATATTCTTTCTTGAGATTACTCCGTAACAATGATGGCCACTTTGATATTTTTATGAAATTGGTTCTATTGCAAAATTCATGCGTTACTCTAGGAGAAACAATAATTTCTTATCTGACCTTCAAACGCTACTAACGAAGATAATCCAAATTAATTTACCCGAAGAGATAAACTTCATGCTATACTCAGTGTTTTTTTTAATAGGTTGCAGAATATTTCAATTATATTATGCGATACTGAAAAATTTTTTGCATTTATTCTTCTGTACAAGTAAATGAAAAACTTCAAGAGAACAAAAAGTTGTGAAACTACTCATTTTTCAGAATAAATCAGTGTCGACAAAAAAAATCAAAAGGGTTAAATGAGGCATGACTCTGAAGAATAGGATCCTTTTGAATGAATTTACTTACCCAATTTGAACAGACAAGTATCAAAAATATGGAAGTGATTTATAATGAACAATAAGAAAAACATTTCCCTGTATTTCGAAAAGCAAGCCTTTTGGGACATATATCATGTTTACATTTCTCATCCTGAATTCTCTCAAAGATTCACCTCTCGAAGTTTGTCCACGTACCTAATTATCACCCTATACATGGCAATGCTCTAATCCTTGAAGAATGATCTTGAATTTATCTAAATGTTCTAGAAACTTGAAGGATGTTTCATAATGGTAGACGATGTTCTCAAATGTGTAAACTGAAATTTTCGAGCTACATCATATTCCACATTATTGTCATTATCGGCGTCTGTGCAGTAAATTCTTGCCTTCCCGGGGTGGTTGCGTTGAAATATCTTACGGTATTGATCCCTAAAACAACGTACTCTGTTATAAATTATTGACAGAAATCATTGATTTCGCTAGTATATTGAACATATTGTAATAAAAATACACTTTACTGTAATCTATTAATTTATTCAAACTTGTAACACATAACTCCTGATTGATTTTGACCAACTATACTAAATTATGTCACTACCGCTAAGCAAACTCTGTATTTTTCACTTGTAAACTCTTGAACTCAGACTGTCTGTAACTAACCGTCATCTCTGGTCAAAGGTACTACATTTACACTCGCAATGAATTTCTTTCAGATTTTTCCGTGAAGGCCGAGGGACGAGGAGAGAAGTCGTTGTTATTTAGAAAACAACGGCAATATGTACCGTACAGGTCCGGCTCCTGCTCGTTACAATACCCATGTGATGGGGTTGGTGAGGAGATATGAAACAAATACAAACGTGGTATTCCATTTAACAAGTAAAACTACATATATATTCTGAAATTCGTTGCTACTGTGATAATTAGAAAAACATGTTTATTTTTTCGTATGAACAATGTGTTATTATCCTTCTCAGCTTCAGTGTCACCTTCACGAAAATTTTAAACACGTGGGATCCGGTGGTTTCTCATTTTGAAAATACTTTTCATGCCTCCTACATCATTAACCTAAAACTTATTTGAATTGGAGATCTCTTACATTCTAGATACTGAAATAAAACACTTATTCAAATTTTGACTTGAAATGATCTGCTTTTCTTCGAAAGTTAGTTCCTTCACTATGGTTAGTAAATGTTAACAGACCTATTTCCTGATATTGATTTGATGAAAATCCGTTTACATCAAACCCTTAATACAGTAAAAGACGAGCATTCTCGGGCATCTTGTCCTGAAAATCAGGGGTCTTCTTTTTATTACTGTCAATTTCGAATGTTACAAAAAAAATATGATGATTGATATCAAAACCAACAATTTTTGATCAGGATAGATCACCTTCCCACTATGATATATCCGATTGAAATGAATAGGAAGAGATCGATCGGTAGACGACGTTCGATCTATTGGTAGAACAAATATCCAGATTTGATGCCACTCGACCTTTTTCATAGCATCACTTAGAGTCAAATGATTTAGGCGAGCTGAGGCTGCGGAATGTTCGAGATTGCTGTATTATCGCACAAGAGTGTTGTAGCCATTCGATAACAATTTGGACAACGTTCAAACTTCTGTCCGCAAGTTATTAGTAAATTTTCGAATGAACCTTATCAGTTGTTTGAAAGTTTTAGACAATGTTGTGAGTTGATTTCACTGCGGACTTCCATTGTCTAGAGTTTTTTTCTATGAGCACGACGTTTCAATCGGTTTAGTATCTCCGATCGTTATCAAGTGTCAAACTGATCAATTATCAATTTTATTATCAATTGTTCAATTAATTGTTTGTTTTGGCTAGATATATAATCATATTTCAGAGTAGAAATCGAAACGGACCTCATTTTCGATTGATCCAAGTTATCCTTGAAAATGTTGAAGGGATGAGTATACATAAAAGGGGAAAAATATACCGGAGATGAATGTTTCGATCATTTTCCGCTTACATTTACCTATACAGTTCACGTCAATCATGTTGGAAGAAGTAACCATCACACTAACTGCTTCCTGCAGACATTGAATGGATGTTATTTCAATCGATCGTGTTTTTCCAATTCAATTCGACTGAAAGAAATTGGAATTTTTGCGTGGGAAATAGTAAACTCGAATTGGAATATGTAATAGGTTGCTGAAAAGACCTTCTAAATGAGGTATAATCTCGATTTCATGTGCCATTTGAAATTTTTAAGTAGATGACCCTGGAAGCAAGGGAGATAATTGAACATTGTTCCTCCCTAGCTCTGAAAATAAACTTCCTTGAAGTGTTCCTTCCAATTGAGATACATATATCATTCAATGATTTTATTTACATAAAGAATAACAGAACTGATAGTCAATAATTACAGTTCAATGTAGTTCTCATTAATAGAACTTATTAGTGAAAATGTTATGCATACAGATTAATTCGATCAGTTGTTATTTTAAGTATTTTTCTTCAAATATTATAATACGAATTCATCTATCTATATTTTCCAAAGAGATTGCTCTGGAGGGAGCGAAGACAGCTTTTTTTCTTGCCCTTATATTCATCGCGAATCGAAGTTCCTTGATCAATGCTTCCTTCGGCGTTAGCTGAAAAATATTAAATAGCCTCGTCAATATTCTGTATTAAATATCAAATAGAAATAAATTTGGGATCCCAGTGAGATATAAGTTGAAGAAAAATGTGTTGAATGAAATAATAGTTCATTGTCTGTCACGTCATTGTCCAGGGAACTTTAGTAGTGAGATAGTAGTAGTACTTATGGGAAGGCTGTTACGACAGTCAAGCAAGTAGGTCCCCATGGTCCCTTTTTGCCATCCCCTGCTTTCCTCGTGCATGGTTTTCTCAAAGTCTAGAGGTATGTAGTGTATATGTAAGTGCTTGTCAGCCCTTGTAGGGCTACCAGACCCGCAGTATCCGATCCGAGGCTTTTCCTCGGTTTCGATTAGAGACTAGTTTTCCAGTTCTCGCCGAGAGTTCATTCGATCTACCTCCTCGTGAAAGTTCTGGTAGGGATGGTTCTTGATCGGGCAGAGTGGCGGACCGCGGGCGATTCATTCATTCATTCATTCAACGATTACCAGTCCCGCAGCATCTAATATTAGGTTCCTCCTTGGCTACCACGGAAGATCATGTTTTCTACATCACGCAGCAAAGTTTCTTTGATCTGCCTCTACGTGAACTGGTTTTCAACCGGGTGGAGCAGCGGCCTCGGGTGCTTCATTACCGGCTACCAGTCTCGTAGCATCCAATTCGAGGTTCCTCCTTGGCACCCACTCAAGAGAAAGATTTTTTGGTTCTCGGATCGTTCTGTAATGTGTAAGTGGGTATATGTTAGTGTCGGGGAAACATGTGTGTTTTTGGCGACGGTGTACGGTGAGCTAGGGTCCACGGATCGCTACTCCCGTTAGCTGCAGCTCATCCACCCTTGGGGTGGCCAGGGAAGTAGGAGTTTACCCAGCAGATATTCATTTAAAAAATATGGAGGGGAAAATGGCATTTTAAGCGTATCATGTGACTCTCGATAATAGACTCTACTTCAAGTTTCATTTTAGAGTGGTGAAGCTTTCCAGGAATGGAGCTGTGACTGGCTTATTGCAAGTCACTAAGTTCTTGAAGCGAGAGTCTGTGAATGATATGACCAAAGACATCGACGAACGTAAATGTCGTCAAATTCACCTTAATGAGGAGAGGCAAATACCTCGTAACTATATGATACAGAAAGCACTTTTATCTGTGTATCTATGTTAGTAGTTGTTTTCCGTCGGATACCTGTCTGAAAATATATAGTAAAAACGAGAAAAAAAAAAAATTCTTTGGAAAGTGACATAAATGATAAACGAATGCTGTGAATGACTTTATCATAATTTTTTCTGTAGGTCTTTCATCAGTGTGCAGATTATTGTTACCAACCCATTCACAGATAATACAGTATATCTTATCATGACTCGTCAATTCAACATAATTACTGGTTGGATTGAAAATCACTTACCGATCAGAAGGCAGCAAGTAATTCACCAATCGAAAAACAGTATAAATTCGATGAAAGTCAAAGTCAAAATATACTTTATTGTCTTATAAAAACTTGTAGTTTTCGATTAATATTAAAATTGAATTCAATTAATTAATGATAAAGTATAATGGTGATACTCCCCACTATCTGCATATCATCCCAGATGAAGGAACACCACCACTATATGTGCTCCGGGGCGACTTGAAAATTTGATAGCGCATTTGTTATTTCAACTGCAGGAAAACCCCGGAAAAACCTACAGTATCACCATTTAGTCCTTAGCGAATGAGGGAATGAAACAAAACACAATACATGCTCATCCATTATTACACCAAGGGCTACTTTATCTCTGCCTCTCTCTGCAATCCCAGCCTGTGATCTCCAGTTTATGAACAGATGAAGAGTGAGAACTATCACTTCGATCACAAGAAGTGATTTTCCGATCAAATATTTTATTTGTTTATTGTTGCATGAAATGTGCACAGACACACTTGTTTCTAAAAAACTCTTTCAAAAATGCTTTTAGATCACCAGTCCTTGCTTTTGAGAAATCGTGGTGTGTGATCTGCTAGCTCTTTCATAGGATCCTGGCATCCTCGTAATAGAGGAAATAGTAAAGTAATAGATGATAAACTATAAAACTGAATGAGAACTCTCGAGTCTTGCTTCCGATTGCTTGCTTCGATTCTCTCAATAAAAATAATTTCGTTTCATAGATTTCAGTCGATCAAAGTTTTTGATTTTTTTTTATTTAGATAAAGTCTGGAATTTTGGAACTCACCTTCTCAACTACAGCCACTTTCCTGACGTTCCAAAGAAATTCACAAATAGCAATTATGAAGGCCAAAGTGATACCACCGGCAAGCACCACAAAGACACCCCCAACGTTGTCAAGCCCCATTTCGTTTGCTGTTGCGTCATCGCCGGTTTTGTCTTTCTATAATAATAAAAAACAATGTTTATAAATTGCACTCAGTTCATTGAGTTAGGAGAACATATATTGATATTTTGTTAACTTAGACCGGTTCTAGGAATGAAAAAACTCATTTCAAGTGTCGTTGTACAACTTTCACGTCAAAAATTTAAAAAAAGGATGTCGACGGACATTATAAAAAACTGAAGTAACAAGCCATCTTCAAGTGACGGGATTGAGAGTTGGTTGAAAGGTAAGTAGATTTACTAAGATATGTTTAGTATCGTTGGTGATCAATGTCCTTCGTATGTGACTGTGAAAAATAGGATTGTAAGCTCCAAAAGAGGTAAATTTTCCATTGAAGATGAAGAGCTAACAAGAAGGCCAATTTCTGTGTCTGTTCCTGAAAATATCGATGCAATTCATGACATGATTTTATCATACCGTCGAATTGGACTAAAACTATCTGAGGCAGTGAATATTTTATATGAATGCGCCCATCATATAGTTCACGTCAATTCGGACATGGAAAAAATGTCTTGCAAAATGGATCTTCAAATGTTTGAATGTTGACGAAAAGCCTGAAAGGTTTAAAAAATATGTTTACTTCTCAAAACGTGGTCTCACAATGCATGAAACTCGGGCAACAAAGCAGCAATCGATGGAATGGAGACACTTAGGCTCTCCAAAGTTCAAGAAGTTTCGTGCTCAAAAATCTGCTGGAAAAGTTTTCGCTTTATTTGTTTGGGATTCCATGGAGCAATCATATTTGATTATAGAACAATAACTGGAAATTACTATTGGACGTTACTGATTACGAGAAAAAAATAAGGGAAAAAAAGACATGAGCAGTTGTCCAAAGGTGTTTTGATTTTTCAGGACAATGCCTCTGCATACAAATCGCATGTTGATGTTGGGGTGGGAAATTTTCTTCCAACGAAAAGTTTATAGAAGCTGTAGTGTCCTGGTTTGGAGAGCTAAATAAAAAAAAAATCCAAGGTTTAGAAGCGTTGCAGGTTCGTTGTATAAATGTATTAAATTCAGAGGAGACTATTATGAAAAATTTAATATTTTGACTCCATAATTTTTTTTAAACGCATTCAACACGTATTTTCTCAATGAATTTGTCGTTCATTCTGAATTGCCCTACATGTGTTCTTCCACAGTTTTTCTATATTTTTGTGTGTATGTTTCAACATTTTTCTGAATGGCATGGGTAAATAGTATTTCGTTCACGTTTGACATCTATACCGATGCGCTTTACTGAGCATTTAGTCCATTTGGAAATTTCATTAATTTCCATCGGTACATTCTTATACCAACCTTCAGAGTTAGATTTGGTGAAAGAAATACTTTGTTATAAAAGTGTCTCATTTTTCCATTAATTTTTTAAATAAACGTATTAGGCAAATATCTCCCTCTAAATTATTAGGCATTAGTATAATATAAAGCCGTAGGCGAATGCTGCAAATCATACGAGTGAGAAATGAGCATTCCGTGCTAGTTATACACTATAATTTTTCTACGGCCTTAACATATAATAGCGAAATGATTTTACAACAGAATTGTAAACTTTAAATTTATTTAACTAAATTCCAAAATATCAAATTATAATTTATTTATTAACAATATTCACAGTTATATTGTTACAGTGATGTTATATTTGAAGCATAAGGGCAAGGCAATAAAATGTTAGTATTTTCCTTGTGCTCCAGAGTATAGGATCTTGAAGTAGATGGCAGGTTTTCAGAATCATTGATAGAATTCAGTATTTTATTGGCGACATCAAATTTATTTTTCATAGACTCGTCAATGAAATTTTTCGCTACCCTGGTTGATTTCCAACCTCCATTACATTCCATGGAAGACGTGATAAATTGTAAAATTAAAACAGACTCCATTGTGTTATTAGGTAAGAAAATGGAATTGAAGACATACAATGTACCTCATTGTTTGATCAAAAACAGTTAGGAAAGAGCAGTATTATGTTATGGCCGTACAAAAAATCCATTTGCTGTCACATAATTTATTGTTTGTATAGGATGGAGGATTATACTCGATACGTCCAGTTTCGTTTTCATCATCTTCAATTTCAGATACGAAATGAGTGGTTTTGCTGTAAGCTGCTTCTCCTCCCCGCCAAGCTAATTCAAACGCCTTAATGTGATAAATATTTTTTGAAGTCCTTCCAGTTCATTTTCGTCATATAATCTCGCCATTGCAAATACTTCAGATTCATTAGGAGCTGATGCACTATATTTCCTCTTTTCGGGTTGTGCTTGTAGGATTTTAAGTTTAGCAATACGTGCAGCTCGTGATGAATCAAACTGAACATCGGTGAAAGAGTTTAATACAATATTGATTACGTTATAATATTTACTTTGTAGCATTTTAGCGGTGGTGTTCCAAATTGTTTTAACTTTCGCTTCTTTGTAGTTTTCTCCGATACTTTTTTGAATATTTAATGCCCAATATTGCAATATTACATTCAATTTCTCGATGGAAGTACCTGGCTCATTTTTTTTGCATCGCAGAACGTAGAAAATTGTCGCCAGATTGATGATTGGATGATTGCGTAGCAACTGTACTAGTAGGCACACAGGTAAGTACTGACAATTTGACTAATTTCGGCATTCGTAGTGCTAAATTCAATAAGTTGTTGACAAACTTGTCTATTTGTTTTGGCAACCAACACCGCGATAATTAATAAGTGAAAAAGCATTAGTATATTTGTCGGTGTATAAAGTTGCTGCTAACTTTTACCGCTGCCAAAGTGACAATTGCACTCTTGCTTATGCGATTTTTTAAACATGAGTTGAATTGTTATCATTCATATTTTTCCACATAAAAAATGCCTAATGTTGTTGTGGGTTATCTAGATTCATTCTCAACTAATGCCATTACGATCTCAACGATTCATTGTGACCAAATTAGGCAAAGTATCTTTAATAAATTTGTTCTTATTCACGCAAAATATCTATTTATTTTTGTTCTGAATTTTCTGAATTTTTTTTCTGATCAGAATTTGTCAAAGCCATAAATGTCCCCATGCGGATAGTATGACAAGACAAATGCGCCTCCCACGTTGTCAAGCCTCATCTAGTCGGCGGTGTGTTTGCCTTTCTGCTCACAAAAGATATGTCTAACTTGTTTTGAAAAATATTAATTTATCGACTAAACTAGCCGCGGCTACCTCACTTAATTTCTCTTGGGGCCAGATAAATATTTTGATTTATTGTTTCTCGACTATACCATCGATAATTTATGTTCTGATCGGGCCGGTATAATATGCGGCACTGGCGGAACTGAAAAATTCCTCGGAAAAGAATTACGGCTGAATTTATGGCTCCTATAAAACGGTTAATTTAATATTTTCGATGAGTGAATATTTAAATATACCTTTTAATGTTCCTTTTGATAAATTATAGTTTGGGCTGTAGAACTTCGTTTATTAGAATGTTTTTATTAGTCGTAAGAAGAGTGTGGTGCTTATAGATTGGGAAATTGAGAGGAATATAAAATATGTTGACCTTAAACTGAATCGCAAATCAGTAATGATCCTGAACAATACAGTAGTGTCCCATGTTCCTGAGATAGGCCCATCATTCTGTTTTATTAATGATTTGGAAAATTTCGTTGAAAATTTAACACCGCTAATCTAAGATGCCTAAAAACCCTGGTGTGTCGACTGATTAGATTTTGTTTAGATTTTTTTGAAAACAAAACAAATGAAATCATGGTCTATTTCTGTAATCGGATCCAGAAATGGCGCCTCGTCCTCATGTCAATATTCCAGGGTCATAGTGATTGTGATTGTTGTTGATTGAATTTGACGGAATGTCAATAAACTTTTGAAATGTCATTCTAAAGCCAAATAGTTTCCATATTCGAAGTAGAAGACCAAATTTTTGGAAAAATAACACCACACAAAATGTGTTATTTTTTTAAATAATGTAAATACCGTTTGAAAGTCAAAATAGTTGTGGCAGAATCAAAAATTTCGTAGTGCAATATTATTGACTATTAATGATGTTCGTTTCTTTATTTTTCTGTATTTTATAATATTTTTCTAAATAAGTTGACCATAATCCGTTTTTGTGTGGACAAAATTTAGAGAGATACAACACAATAATTCATTATATCTAGTACCGAAAGTGAGTACCTACTACTTAAAATTCGTAAAATATACTTTGGAACCAATTTGAACCTTACATTTTATTTCTTAACTCGTCATGCTCTAATAAACATTTTTTCAAATAGATTCAATCAACTGGGTGCGTGTTTTTATACCCTACTGTTTCTCTAAATATTCCATAAGTTCAAATTGCGAAAGTTCGTGACAAAGTAAAAAAAATCACCACTTTTGCATATATCATCAAGCTTGTTTAGGTTTTCTTATTTTACCATTCGTTTTCGTAAAATCTTTTCAGTGTGGTTAGATCATCCAAAAATAAATTTTCTGTCGAGAAAGAATTGCACAAAAAAGAAACATCTTTACTATTACATGACATATAATAGCGATGAAAGACTATTGTAACACACAACTCATCACACACATATCACTTCTGAAAAGCAATTAAACTCAAAATAAGCTACAAAATTATATCTGTAATCTTTATTATAGAGAACTTTAAAAGGAAAACTGGGATACAATGTTGCAGATACTTGCGCATGCGCATGTTGGGCAGATGTCAGATAGGCACAAGCACAAGATTGACAGGTTGTAATGGTGAATTTCCATGCAGCTGAATTTCAATACTTCAGCATTCTGTAAATTAGGATGTTCGGGATCGTTCACTTGTTCAGGCTGCATTGTTTCTTGTTCTTCTAGGTTTTGTCTAGGATGTTGAGAAGATGATTGGACAAATGGTACTATGGTTGAGGTTGCTCGAAGGATGGTGGATTGTCTTCATTGGTCAAAGGTGGATCCTTTGAAAAAGTACCCATTTTACTAGGGACTAGAGTTTCTTGGATTTGGTCAATATGGCGTTTCAGGGAATAACCATCATCGAGTTGTACTTGATAATGAAGTAATCCATACTTTTTCGTGATAAATCCAAATTTCCACAGACATTTGTTTGCTTCATAATACCTTACTTGAACCCTATCTCCCACGTTTAAACTTCTTGTACCCGATGAAATATTTTCTGATCTTATGTGTTTGGGTGGACGTAATGCATCCAATTTAATTCTTAGGTTTCTTTTCAGATATAATTCGGCAAGCTAAAGGAGTTGCTCGATACTTCAGAAGGATCTCTTGAATTTTTTTGTTCATTGGAGTACGCTCGTTGGACATAGCTTTGAGTCTCATTTTCAATGTTTGCACATTCCTTTCAGCCAAGCCATTAGTTGCTGGGTGTCCTGGTGCAATAAATTTCTGAAATATTCCATGTTGTTTTGAATAGGTTTTGAAATGTTCACTCACAAAAATTTTGGCATTGTCTGAAACCATGACATGGGGAAAACCATGAAAAGAAAAGATTTCTCTGAGTAATTCGACTGATTTTTCTGAAGTTGGTGCTTCCCGAAGAATTTTTATTTCGGCCCATCGTGATTTAGCATCGACGACGACTAAAAAATAAAACCCTTGAAACGGTCCTGCATAATCGATGTGGATACGGTCCCAATTTTCTGCTGGTGGATCCCAAAGGTGCAGAGGTGCTTTTGAAGGAGATTTTCTAATTTCTGCACAAGGTTGACAAGATTTAACTATTCTTTCGATATCCTTATCGATGTTTTTCCAGTAACAGTAACGTCTTGCTAACTGTTTCATTTTTGTTATACCAATGTGAGTTCTATGAAGTTCAGAAAGAACCAATGGTTGAAGTGATACTGGAATGACAATTCTTTGTCCTTTGAATAAAATTCCGTCGAGTAGAGTAAATTCATTTTCCGTTTGAATACGAGATTTTAAATCGGATTTAATTTTCGATAGAACTGAATCATTTTCTGTAGCAATTTGAAGACTTTCATAGGTGAGATCGATGGTTGATATTTCTTTGATTGATGCAAGACAAAGTTGATTCACTTCTTCATTGATGAATTTTTCCATTGAAGTTGATGGTTGGTTAATGGAAGCTCTTGACAAACAATCGACGTTTACATGTTCAGCGCTTTTTCTGTATTCAACTTCGTAGTCGAATCCAGATAGAAATGAAGCATACCGAAGGAGTCTGGCCGAGGTCATCGATGGTAATTTGGAGTTTTGATGAAAAATCCTGGTTAGAGGGCTGTTATCCGTAATGAGCTTGAATTTACGACCATAGAGGTACATGAAGAAATGGTTGACGGAGAACATAATGGCAAGTGCCTCTCGATCTAATTGGCTGTAGTTTTGTTCACTCGTACTTAAAGATCTTGATGCAAATGCTATCGGTTTTTCTTTACCATCTATAATATGAGAAAGAACCCCGGCTACCCCCGTTGGACTAGCGTCGCAGGCTAGTGTCAAAGGCAATACTGGATCGTAAGGAATGAACACTTGATCGCTGGCAATTTCTTGCTTCAGTGCAATAAAGGCTGACTCACAGGAACGGTTCCAGTTGAATTTTACTCGTTTCTGCAATAATTTACGAAGCGGATAAGTTTTGGTTGAAGCATTCCGAATGAATCGGGTGTAGTACATGACCATGCCCAGAAATCTGCGAACTCCATCAACATCAGTTGGCCTTGGCATATTAAGAATTGCTTGTACTTTCTTAGGTGACTTCGAAATTTGATTCTGTACAATGAGATGTCCCAAGTACTCGGTGCTGATTTCGAAAAAAACACATTTCTTACGGTTTAAATGTAAATCGAATTCTTGAAGTCTTTGAAGACATGCATCAAGGTTTCTTTGACACTCTTCTCTAGTTGATCCATGGACAATTATGTCATCGAAATAAGAGTGTGTTTTTGATAGGCCGGAAAGAATTTGATCTATAATTCTGTTAAATTCGGATGGAGCAGTTTTGATACCAAAAGAAAGTCTATTCATTCGATACGTTCCTCTATGGGTTGATATTGTTTGAATGTTGCTTCCTTCTTCATCTACTAGCAAATGAAGGTAGGCTTTGTACAAGTCTAATCGACAAAAATATTTTGAATCCTTGAGACTGTTAAGAATGTCTTCAATTTTCCTTATGGGATAGTTTGCAGCTATAAGCTTGTCATTAACACCAATTTTGTAGTCCACACAGAGTCTCACGTTGCCATCAGCTTTAGGAATGACGACTAATGGTGAACCCCAGTCACTATGATTCACTTTTGTTATTATTCCTGCGGCTTCCAGACTATCCAATTCTTTTTCAACTTTTTCTTTGGGTGCGTAGGGTACTTCTCGCTCTTTGAAATAAACAGGCTTGGTATTTTCACGTAGATGAAAAGATATCTTGAAATTTGGCACTAATCCAATCCGTTCATCGAAAATTTTTGAATATTTGCGAATGAATGCTTCTTCTGTAGTCGGTATAGTATTCACCTGATTGACATTTGATGAAAAGTTATCAATCTGCTGAAGGTTGATATCCAGATGTCTAATCCAAACACGTCCTAATAATGGCTCAAGGTTATCTGGTACGATGTAGAATTCTTCATTTGATAATTTGTTTTGATATCGAATACATGCTTCTCCTTTCCCAAGTGGATAAAAAATATTTTTGGTATAGGATCTGAATGCAATATCCGATTTTTGTAGTTTAATATTAAGATTCAAAGCTCGAAATTGAGATTCAGGTAAAAGAGTGAATCCTGCGCCGGAATCTTCGATAAAAACAGTTGCGAAGAATTTCTCAGTGTCTTTGTATGCGTGATTTTCAAAAATATCAACAATCCTATTGATGCTAAACACATCGCCATTTTCTGGTTCACTTTCTTCTTCGAGGTGATTGGTAGAATGCTTAGCTTTGCTTTTCTTGGCCAGAAGGGTGGAAATGCATACCGATTTTACATGACCATATTTTTGGCATGCGTTACAGAACAGTTTCTTGGGATCGATTCTACTTTCTCGATAACACCTAATTATTTAACGAGCATACAGTGGTTGTTGATATAGGCATGCAAAGAGGATCTGGAAAAGAAAATCTGATGGTACATCGGGGAATTGCAGACAATAAGAATGCTGACGAACTTGCTAGAAAAAGTTCGGAAAACGATTCACATTCATGAACAGACTACAGAATTACTGAAACGCACAGCAAGAGAATCTGTGCAAGATTTCATTCTGCAAAACCACAAGGAATATTGGGAAACAATCTCAGGAACAAATACGGAAAAGAGCACATCAAAGGACCGTGTTATGTATACCTCACATGTGGACTGTGTAGTGTGGATCTTGGAACAGTAACACATTTACTGGGCAGATGCGAGGTGATAGATTACAATATACAGTTGATCTTTGGACATCCAACTGCCGATCGAAAACTATACAGTTATCACCCAATGAACGACTTGTTTTGTATAAGGCACAAAATTACTGAAATGGGTATGGTGGTTAATCAACACAGAGGTAAAATATGAGACAAAAGGCGAGAGTGTCACTGGAGGCCACAGCCAGACCAAAAAGTGGTTTTTACTGAGTATACCTGATGAACAGATTCCCACAGCTTAACGTCCCCATTAAGGGTTTCCTTCACCTCCGCAAAAAAAATATTTCTATTATTCACGCGAATATTGTCACGAAATCACAACACGAGTGGTAATAGACGAGTGCCGAATTACAGTGATTAACAGTTAAAAAAATGTTTGTAAAGATTGAATTTGTTTTAAAAATAGCCGACATTTTGGGAACCGCAGACTATAGTCAACTGACCTCAGTTGATTGAATCAAATCCGTGAAAAAACACTGGCTCCTTAGTTGGTTCCTTAACCTACCCATCGTGGTCAGTACCCGTGGATACTCCCAACCCTAGCTAAAAACAATAAATAATTCAAAAAAATGGGAAATCTTGAAATTTTCGATGTTTGTTGGGGTAAACGAAAAACTTTCTCTTTTGTTTTCTTGATTGAAAAACTCACAGTACATTGTCCTCCGCCATTCATTTCTTTCCACCATTTATCTTTCAGTTTATGCAATACGCCCATTTCCTGCATTTTTAGAATAGCTTCATTGATAGATTTGCGATAGGGAGCATCTGAAAACAAGTAAACTTCGTCAAAATAATATTGAGGCCACTTCCTACTACCTCTAAACTAGTACACAAGTAAAATACTCTAATTTACTAACTCACCTCAAGTGCCTATATATAATTTTATTCCATAATACAACATTCAGTATGAATAGTATTCCATAACTAATGACCATCGTTATATAAGTCCTATTGATAAAAGAGGGTGGAGTGGGGAGATGCGTTATTCTAAAATTGAGTAATTTTGAAACGAACTCAACTAATGGACTAGGTTTATGGAACAGGGCACTCATTCGTAGGCAAACTATTTTGACATATCTATTGCTATTTCTAGAATCTCGAACTCATCGAGTATTCTTTGGTTATGTAACGAGAGTTTTGTGCACTCAAATTGCCATGAAGCAAAATTATGAAATTATAAAACTTATCGACAAACTATTACAGCCACAATTTGCGATATTACCTACTTTTGAATTATACTTGTACAATCACCTCTGACCATTTAGGATAATTCATTTCAGCTCGAATGGAAGTCAACGTAGTAATAAACTCATGCCCAAGAAGTCAAGGTCTTCGATCTCAGGTATAACGTAAAACTACGGGACCATAAATCTCCTGGGATAATGAAGATTTTCAAAAAGTGACTTCAGACAATCGAAATAGGGAACCGTTCAAATGACAGCGAAAAGATGGCAGGTAAAAACAAAATATAGAATAAAATGGAACCCATAAATTGCACTGAGGATTAAACCCGGTTTTTTCGTTGTTTTCCGGGAATTCCTTAGGACACTGAAAACCCGATAATAAAAGTCCAATAAGTTCATGTTTTACATACGATCCAAGAAAACCCCCCGCATACTAGGATGAGGCGGGGAATACACCACTGAAACTTAGGGCGTACGGCAGAAGATAACCTACATAACAGCGTAGGGCCTGCCATTGAGCAGATATGAGCAGGTTTGCCCAGCCCTCTGAAACACTCAGATGGGCAGGAGCGAACTGTCCCTGTAGAATGTCAAACTCCCTCCTTTACCCCATACCCTGTGGCGAAGTGATAGTTTTACGGTGTTTTATTTATTTATCTGTTGTGATATCGCTATACAATTTTATGAAAACGTTATTAATATACCCTATTTGCCTTTTGCCTTGCACTGAGGAGCGGAAAGAAGCTGTAACTCCAAACGTCAAGAATATGACAGTATTGTCAAAATATGAATCCACATTACTGAACAAGAAATTATTTATCTTTACACATTACGAAGTTGTGAATCTGCAACACAGATTATCATTCAGTAATATTGACAGGAAGGTGGAAAAATGCAAATATCTGACAGAAAAACAACTACTTTCCCCTACGGCCATAAAATTGTGTTCTGTCAGATATTTGCCATATTTTTCCACTGTGGAAATGTGCAGAGAGAAGGGTATTTTCGGTCGTAGTCGGAATTATTTCTTTTCATTTACATCTGTGGAGGTTCTCGTTGCGTAACTACGGCCGAATTTCAATCATTCCGTACTGTCTTTTGCCAGGGTGTAGTAGTAGCCAGAACGAACTCTAAAACTGCAATGAAAGATGATTGTGCAACGCTCTTACGGTAGTCGGCTAGGGTGGGAATGATCTAGATTGATTCATTGTAAAAATAACAACTACCTTGACTTGTCATATATGATAGTTCATCTGTAATTAAAACTATCTACGATGTTGGCACTTTTTAATAGAAATTCATCCTGTTCAATAGATGAAAAGTGTTTTATATCACATTCAGTATTTGAAAATATCGAAAAAATATATCTTATGTATAGACAAATCAGAAAGAATAACAAGGAACGCAATTATATTATAATACCACATAATCAAGAGAGATGCAATGCTGTTTTCCCCTCCTGTCACCCCACTCGACTCTCTGTGTAGTGACGTCGAACGACAATTTGTTACCCCTTCTTCGAGCTATTCGAGGAGAAATTTTAATGCTCTCTCAATATTTAGCAAGCTATTATTTACGCTTTCATTAAATGGGTTGACTGAAAGTTGCTGACCAGATATTGATTAATTTAAAATTCAACAATTTTTTTTATATTTTATTTTAGTATTATTTCCATTAATACTCTTTATTGCTCAGAAAATGTGTTGATACACTTTCAAAATAACTGTAAGCAAAAGGTAGACATATGGCTAGGTGATTTCTACCTACCGACTATCGTTATATGTATTGACAATGTATTGTGATCGAAAATGGCTGGGAAGGGTTTTTAGTGTGACTGGGACGACTGTTTGATTGATTTTAATGATAATTTAAGTACAATGAATTCGAGCTACGTTAAGTCCTAAAAAGACATTTATGTGCAACTACATTCTATCGAGTGGAATAACTGAGGAGCAAACTAAATTCACCAAATATGGTTTTTAACAAATTATCATAATATAATGTAACAATTTCGATGCCGGCCCTGATTGCCTCATTAATTATTCGACCAAACAACGCGTGATATCACCTCCGCTTGCTGACGGGTCAACTATGGCTCATTACTTCCGAGAAGGAAAGATAATTATCTCGAATGACATCGTTGCATCAAGAACCATGTGAATGAGTCGCCCTATAGTCTCGATAGTTCTGCTTGAGAATCTGCTTGTCGGTATTTAAGACGCTCGACATAAGAGGGCGGGCAGAGTCATAGAATTTCAGTTACAGATATAGTTCGAGATTCCGCAGGCAAACACCGACAGTGAAAATAAATTGAAAAAGTTAGTGCAGTCAAAGTTTTAGATAAATAATTGTTTAAGAAAAGTTTTAAATACATTTGCGAAATTAGTTTAGTATATTTTCACTACAATCAAATACATCATGGAATAATGAGCTATGTTGTAGTACAATTGATAAAATAGAGAATTGAGTCATTATGATTTTAATCGATTTTTATTGTACGAAGTATAGCCATAATTGAGAAAATTTTGTTTTCCATCAGCTTTACTATGTCAAACTTGAAGCACGCAGTATAAAATAATGTACTATCTTGAATCCTAAACTAATATTTCTGTGTAACTAACTAAAGTGTAAGTAACAGCGAAGCGAAGAAAAACTGCTTATAGAACAAAAACATTTCTGCCACTTTTGGTAATTTTAATTTTTCGTGCATTAAAAAATAATTTCTTGGAGTAAAAACTTTTTAATTATTCCTCACCTATGGTTCGAGATAATTTTCAAAATATTGTGACCTCGAAATCATTTTCCGAAATAACTTATCCCCAGAAAAAGAAGTTGACCAAAAATTGTGTCCAAGTTTTCATATAATTTCAACAAGATTTCCTGACAACTTCAGTTATAATTACATCGAGTTGTCGGTAAACTCACTAAATATAAACCATCTCTGAGAAAACTTGCTGGTAGTAATTTGGAATCTAATTTTGCTGAAAATGTGCAGTAATATCATATTGTTCAGTGGGGCTAACCTGTTTACACGTATGTTATTACAGCAGTATGGAAAACTGAAGCACTTGCCGATGGTTTTTGATATTTAGATGGCTATCCAATGCTTCTTCTTCGGAAACATCATTATTTCAATTAATATACATATACAGTGACCGTCAAAAAGTATGTACCATATCGTCGGCTTAGTGTGTTAACCTGCTAACTCCATTTGAGTAAAATTTACCAGGGTAGGAAAAAACTGCAAATAAAATTTAATACTAAATAGAAGAGAATGGTTGAACGCATCAATAAGAATGACTGAATATCCATTTATTAATAACTTAGCTGTTCTTCACAGTCAATGAAGATTTTCTCTCTCTTTTTCATGGTATATATAACAATTAATAAATTGTCGCAAATTGGAGTTAGCAGATTAACACACTAAGCTGACGATATGGGAAAAAAGTTTATCATTGGAGTATTGGGACAAATAATTTGGGGAAAAGTTTGTGCATGTCCGTTAACCTAAAAATCGATTTTGCAACATGTCACGTGATCGCTAGTATGGCGGCAAATTGAAAAAAATTGCAACGAAAATGCGAAAAGTAGGGTAATATGGCCAGATATCAAAAAAAGTTATTTCAAAATGATACCTAGAATTCAATATTATGCACACACATTTTCTTTGAATATTTTCCCATCTATTTAAAAATATCAATTTTTTTCTTATGAATAGCTTGACTATACCGAAACATTCGCATTTCAATAATAATGACAGAACATTCTCATTTTCTCCACACCAGAGGGCACTATATTCAAAAAATAGGATTGTGTCAGAACCCTTGCTGGTACATCTGTTCGTATCTAATAGTTATATCAGAATTCCACTACATTTCTGATAACATGATAGTCCGAAAACATGGTGTTTTCCAGATTATAATCAAGTTCCGATGATAATCGTGGATGAGCGTTTCACTTCTCACATAAATATGTGAATTGTAAGTCTCACTATTCAATCTGAATACTTTAACAGTATTTTTGGGAAATATAAACATCGAAAAAAATCCATACAGAAATGAAATCAGGTTAATTCAGTGATCTACGTCGGTGTCCGTGAACATATTGCATAATAGTACCTACCTACCTAATTATTTATCACAACAGGATTCTATAATAGAAAGGCATAGATGAAATTCCTTATTTTTCACATAATCAAATTGCCAAACATGCTTTCTTGAGTATGAATGCACCAGAACATCAAATTTTTATCTCTTGAAAGTAGTCAGTGTTTAAGTATAGCATCAAAATTTCACTTATATTCCATCATAGATAGCCAGGGATTTCATTTGACAGAAAATACGTAAACTTATTGCAACAAAAGTATAAGTAAGAACTCCATATTTATAATATTATTCTACTATAATAATAGTGACATTGAGTATACCAGCAATATTTTGGTTGATTATGTCGAAGTTAAGTGTGCAAGAAAAGATCGAATTAGTTTTGATTGTGGGAGAAAGTTACAAAGGCCATAGAGAAGCCGCAGCGATTTTCAACGGGAGGCATGCAAATAAAATACTGTTTGAAGAATCATTTCCAAGTTAAAAAATACTGGGTCCGTGAAAAACTTATTCCGAAGACAACATAGGCTCTGGGTTACTGCTGAGGAAACAGAGTTTGAAGTTATACAGGGTGTAGTTAAAACTCCAAGAACATCAGTTAGTAAGTTGTCTGGGAATTTGGGTATATCTTCAACTTCTATCCGAAGATTGCTCAAAAAAAAAAAAAAAATGCAAGCCTTATAAACCAAAATTTATTCACATGCACGCTTAAAGAGAGAGACTACGATCCACGCTTGTATTTTTTTTCCTTTTGACTACAAAGACAAATTGAAGAAAATACAATATCATTTACGAAATTCATTTTACTTATTTAGTGATGAGTCAACATTCACTTCATGGTATCGTTTCATCTCAAAATTGTAGATGGTGGTCGGATGAGAATCCACATTTTGCAGTACAAGCCCGTGATCAATATTCATTTAAAGTGAATGTTTGGTGCGGCATTTTCAATGACAGAATAATTGGACCATTTTTCTTTCGTCAGAATTTGAATGCTGAAAAGTACTTAGATTTTTTGAGGAACTATTTTTATAATGAATTAGACAATTTCACGTTAGAAGAAAGGCGAAAAATGTATTTCCAACAGAATGGGGCTCCCATCCATAGTACTTTGGCAATAAGGAAGTGGCTAGACACCACATTTACTGGAAAGTGGATAGGTAGGTTTTAAGAAATTTTTTAGCCGTCACGTTTACCGGACCTGACCCCATGTGACTTTTTCTTGTGGGGCTATTCAAAAGATATTGTTTACAAATTTAGACCTTTTCGAAATAATGAGCACTTGGAAGGAACTATACGTCATTGTGCATCAGAAATTTCTCAAAATTTTTTGTTGAACGTTCGAAAAGATATATACGATTTTATATATAGAAAGAGAAGGAAGGCATATTAAGATATGAACTGTCATTAGAAATAGTTGGAAAAATTTTCATTTAGAAAATTTTAATGAAAAAACCTGTTCTGCAGAATGTCTTTTCAGGACCACATCTCATCATTTTGAAGTGAGTTATATATTTGTATCTAACACCAATACTTTGCCATCAATTAATGCTGAAAAAACTATGAAGAATATACTCAGAATTTCTGTTTTAGATTAATAGTGCGATAAATTAAATAGTTGTCCAGTTTATGTAAGAACTGAAATGCATGCACGATTATCATCGGAACTTGGTTATAATCTGGAAAACACCATGTTTTCGGAGTGTCATGTCATCACAATTGTCGTGGAATTCCGATATAACTGTTAGATACGAACCGATGTACCAGCAAGGGTTCTGACACCCTATTTTTTAAATATAGTACCCTCTAGTGTGAAGAAAATGAGAAAGTTCTGTCATCATCATTGAAATGCGAATGTTTCGATATAGTCAAGCTATTCATAAGAAAAAAAATTGATATTTTCAAATAGATAGGAAAATATATTAAAAAAATAGCTATTTCCAATTTTTTCTAATTAACTTCGTTTATGTGTATAAAATTGAATTCTAAGTAACTTTTTCAAATATTTTTTTTTTGATATCTTGCCATATTACCCCACTTTTAGCATTTTCATAGCAATTTTTTTCAATCTGCCGCCATACTAGCGATCACGAGACATGTGCCAAAATCGATTTTCAGGTTATCGGAATGCACAAACTTTTCCCCAGAATATTTTTTCCAATAGTCCAATAATAAACTTTTTTCCCATATGGTACATACTTTTTGGCGGTCACTGTATACAATTGGGATTTCTCCGAGTTATCTGAAGAAATCCGTTCTAGTCCCATTTGGTCTTGTGTTCTCGTCTCTTAATGAAAAGGAATGCAACCTCTACCAAATATCCGAACATTCCGCCATATTCCTCGAAAGTCGGTGTCAATAACGTCCATCTGAAAATTTCACAAATACTTCGAGAACCAATTAGCCGAGACACTTGTGGCATTTTTCTATTGATTTGCAAAGCCACTTAGGATCTCAAATTTCTGGCATTTTTTATAGATATATCCAAGGGAAATTTATCGAGCAATCAAGCAGAAGACGTTAAACCATAGCGTTCAACAAAGCGACCATAAAATGTCGGAACTATTGAAGAGGTCGGGTGTCTGTAGAAGAGGAACTGCAGGGGTTCGATTGTTTCGTATGCAAAGAGATTCACCGACAAATGCTTTACGTTCCTCTGTCAATGGAGCGGGGCCTGGAGTTATACTGAAATCTGGGGCTTACCGTCTTCAGTTGCAATGGGTGACGATATTTATTTATTAATTCCATACAATGATGCACTATTTCATAATTTAGAATACCAATTGACTGATTGACATCTGCGGGTCATTTCTTTATTCATTTAATTATTGAGAAAATACATCCACCAGGTCATGAGACTAAATTACAGGAAGACATAATACAAAATGACGAGCTTATATTATTAATGAGAAAGAAAACAAAATCCTTATTTGTTCTAAAATTTGTTTTATCCGTCAACTGGCTGTATCCTCAGCAAATCCTCAGAAGTCTTCCAGAGACGTATGCAAGAAAGGCAAGACGAACGTGTGATTTATTGATTCATTTGAAAATGACAAATACAATGTCTCAAATATAATAAAAAGTAATACATTTCTCATGGAAATATTATCAAATAAGTTAAAAACTTATCCATGATCATGTGAAATCAATTAAGAGAATTAATTATATTATCAAAATATATAAAAATAGTGAATAATCATAATATACAAGGCTATTCAAATTCGAGTCTATGCATGGAGATCTCGGTAACGATAGAAGATGGAAGGGTGGTTGAATAAGGGCAAAGTTGCGTATTTCAGAGGTCAAATACCTGAAACAAAAAAATCTGATCTAGCTGCTTTTGTTCTGCAGTTATACAGGAAAAATGGAAAATTTCGTAATTCTTTTTTTGCATATATCTTTTTATTTTGTGAAGATTGTCTGAAACTTTTGACACTTTGCCATAGCAACTTTTTGTAGACTGTCCAAATTACAAATGAAAATTATATACAAAGTATCGTACAATCTGGGCCACCCTCAACTTTTTATTTTCATATACGAACCTGTAATTTTCATTGCATTTTTGCAAATGTCAAGAGTCATATTTCATATTGGCGTAGTAATTTCATCTGAGTTACAGAGTGTTTTGGAAGTAGTGAACTATTAGCAGTAAAATTATTATAATTTTTTTTTCCATAACAATGGATGGAATTGAATAATGTTGATTCTACTGCTAATAGTTTACTACTCCAAAAACACTCTGTAGTTCAGATGAAAATACCACACCAACATGAAACACGACTCTTGGCATTTGAATAAATGTTATAAAAATACAGGTCCGTATTTGATAATAAAAAGTTGATGGTGGCCCGGGTTGTATGATACATTGTACTTACCTTTTAACAAGATGGCCGACGGCGAAACACGTTATCCAGAACGGTCTAAAAAAGTGTGCAATTATTGCAAGAAAAATACGAACAAAGGGTTGTTGCACATAGTAGTTGTGCAACAAGAGTAAACACTTGTTGTGATATAGCAATTACAAACCAGATACAACTTGAGCCCAGTCAGCAAAACGAGGTAATTTCAGCAGAATTATTCATGAAAGAAGAAAATGAACTTCTGAAACAAACTATCGCAGATAAAAACACTATTATCAATGATAAGGAAATCTTTATAAAACTGATGAAAGAAAAAATAGATGCATTAGAAACAAAATTGGAAAATGCAAATCTCGAAATTCAGCATAAAAGTGGTAAACAGTTGAAAGCAAAAACTATCGAGATGGGAGATAAACGACAAGGGACAAAAACAGAAGCTGGTCCAAAAAACAAACCAACCAATTCCTATGAGGAAATTGTAAACAAACAGAATAATGTATTGAATCAGCTGATACACTTACAAGATGATATCCCGCAGCAGGGTACATCCAAATCAAAAACTCAAGACACAGAAGATAATGCTTTTGAGACTGTTACCTATGAACACCATAAAAGGAACAAAATTAAAGTGTATAAAGGAGGGCAGAAACCAATGAAGAGGATGGATGTAAAAGATTTTCAGGAAGGGATCAGGAAAAAAAAAATGTGGTTATTTATATCCAGAGTGAAAGACCATGTTACAGTGAATATGATAGAGGAATATCTAAATACGAAGACTATGAATCAAAACCATGTGACCGTTTCAGAGATTGATACCTATAGGAAAACTAAAGACAACAGGTGTTTCAAAATTGGTATGGACTACGATGTGAAAGACATAGTTTATTCAAATACTTTTTGGCCCAAAGGTGTTGCAGTGTACAGATACGACTTTAGAAAAGAAAATTTTAACAATAGAATCAAAAATGAAGATAATGATATATTGAATTTTCGAGGTGGACCAAGTCTAGAAACGCAAACTTAGTACAGTGTGATAATTCACAGGAGAGGCATAAAAATACAAACCTGGCTCATTTAAGGTACAAAACAATCAATGAAGTATTCCATTTAAACATAAGATCTCTGAGAAATAAGGTAGGGGAACTTGAAGTATTCCTAAAACAACTTGAATTCAATTATGATGTTCTCAGTTTTTGCGAGCACTTTCTGACAAATGATGAAATTCAAATTCTTGATTTATTAGAAGGCTATAGTGTCTCTTCCTCATATGCAAGAAGCAGACACATACATGCGGGTACATTGATTATGTGTAGGGAAAACACGAATTTTGAATATAGGGAGGATTCAGTTGCAATGAGTTGTGAAATGAACTGTGAGATTGCTGCAGTAGAGTTGAAAGAAATTAATTTTGTTATTATTACTGTATACAGACTACCAGATGGAAATTTCAAATACTTTTTATATCATGGTTCTACTACTCGATAAAATATTCAGTTCAAATAAACAAGTTATCATTAATGGTGATTTCAATATACATTTCAATCAAAATTACTCAAAAATTATGAGTTCATATGGTTTTACTCAGATGGTGTTCGATAGAACAAGATCAAATGCATGTATAGACAATATATTCATCAATTATTATCGTCATTAAACTGTGAAACTAGCGTTTATGATGCTTCTTTATCTGATCAGAGGGTGGTAGATATAAAAACTAATATCACTCATTTATCACATAAGAATACAATGAAAGAAACCTTCTTCACCAGACCTTTCACTACAGAGGGGAAATTCAAAATGTATGAGCTACTGGAAAATGATAACCATGATTTCATACTGTCTAATATCGATGTCAATGATAAATGGAATATATATCAAGGTAAATTTCTGGAGCATATGAATAAAGCGATTCCTGTAGTTAAAAAATCATTCTCTAAAAACTCAAACAGGATTGAATGGTTTAATAATGAAGTCAAAAAAATTAGAAATGAACTCACATCACTTAAAGATTTGTATGCCGCTTTCAGATGTGAAGATCTAGCGGTAAGAATAAAAAACTGCAGACATAAGTACAGGCAGGCTATAAACAAAGCAAAACATCAAGCAAACACTAATTTCATAAAAAAATCTGATAATATTGCAAGATCCTCTTGGAAAGTTATTAATAAAGGCAGATTGAAAAGAGCTCAGGAAGGAAACAGAAATATTAGTTCAAACGATCTTAACAACGAATTCATTAAAGTAGCGAGTGATATTGTAACGATTTCGAGACCGGCCTCTAACGAAGGTTCTGGGGACATCTAAGAAGTCACTCGGTATTAGATGGCGGGTTAGTCAGAGACTGTCACAGAGTGTAACCAATGTAGTTCCAGAGTTCGCGGATAGAGACAGCCACAGTAGATATAAATTTAAAATAGTGAAGTAAATGTTTTAGTGAATAATTGTTTTAAGTAGTGTTTTAAATAAATTAGAAAAATTAGTTAAATGCAGTTTTACTACATTTGGGGTCAGAATCGGATGTTTAAAATAAATAAGTGTTTAAGTGTTCGCCGTATTGAAAAACTGAAAACGTTTATCGCGCCCAATAGACTGACATTTTTGCCAAAACACCGGTAAGAATTGAATCGTCGAATTGAAAGCTACGCACAGCAACAGGAGAGCCGGCAACTGTGTATGGTGAGCTTCCAATCGAACTGACTTTAGGCAGCACTAAAGTGAAACACCGGGCTCTAGTAGCGGATATTGAGGATGCTGTAATAATTGGAATGGACATCATGAATTCCAGAGGTTTCGAGCTGAATTTCAAAGATGGCGTCCTACGTGTGAACGGAGAAGAACTGGTACTTCATGGGAGAAGTGAAGAAATGGTTCCTGTCCTGTTGGCTGAAGATGTGAGCGTACCGGAGAGGGCTGAAACCATTTTGAAGACTCGCCTGGATGGGGGTGCGAGCAACGGAAATGTGGTGATGTTCGAGCCCAAGCTCCATGATGAGAAAATTGGACGAGGAATCGCACTAGGGAAGACCTTGTTGCGTGTTAATAAATTTGTGCCTGTAAGGGTAATGAATGTCAATTGTTACCCGGTGACTTTGAAGAAGGGAACAATTGTGGGGCATTGCTCGTCAATTTACTCTGTGATTAGGAGTGTACGAGGAACTGTTAGCCAAGCCAGTAATATGCCAGCAGAATTGGAGAAGTTGGTTGCTATCTCGTCCAAGGACATGGGGCCAGCACAAAAGGCCAAACTGAGGGAATTAGTCAGGCAGTATCAGGACATCTTCGATACCGGAGTAGGCAAAGGTGGTAGAACAAAGGTGGTTCAGCATAAGATCGATACTGAGAATGCTCGACCGATCCGACAATCAGCCAGGAGACTTCTCCTTGCCAAGAAAGAAGAGGCTGACAAAATTGTCAGTGATATGGAAAAAGAAGGTGTTATTGAATCATCTGATAGTCCATGGTTCTCTCCAGTAGTACTGGTAAAGAAGAAAGATGGTTCAACCCGGTTTTGCGTTGATTATCGTCAACTCAACAAAGTGACGAAAAAGTACAGTTACCCTTTACCAAGAATCGACGACACGCTAGACACGCTGGCTGGATCTACGATTTTCTCGACCCTAGACCTGGGGAGTGGATTTGTCGATTCAGCGTTCCGTTGGAGCTGAATTCGGATCAAGGCAGAAGTTTTGAGGCGAACCTGTTCCAGGAAATGTGTCGGATGCTAAACATCCGAAAGACGAGAACCCCAGCTCTGCATCCGCAGTTAGATAGAATGGTGGAGCGGATGAATAAGACAATAAATCGCCAACTGGCCAAGGTAGTCTCTGACCACCAGAAAGATTGGGATTAGTACCTCCATTTGTTCCTGATGGCCTATCGTTCCATAGTTAACGAGTCAATCGGCCAAACCCCTGCTAGTGTTATTAGGGGCCGTGAGCTGCGACTTCCATGTGACCTGAAGTTTGGGACGCCACCAGGACAAGACACTGCGGGAGATGACTACGTCAGCAAACTGCGACAGAGAATGGACGACATCCATGAAAGGGTCCGTTTGAACATCCAGAGTACCAGCGACAGAATGAAGGAGACCTACGACATCAAGGCCGATGCTGGTGGCCTTGTCTGGCTATACAACTCTAAACGTTGCCGTGGACTATCACCGAAGCTCCGGAACTCGTGGGAAGGGCCATATAAGATCATAAAATGAATAAACGACCTCGTCTACCGTATATATAAGCCACCACGAGGAAAACCTAGGGTAGTCCACTTCAATAGGTTGTCCCCTTACACCGGAAACCACGACCAAGTCCGCACCGTCAGATCACCGGAGGACGAAATGACGTTCCAGAGGTTCATGTCCCTGTACTCGAACGAACAGAAAGTTCAATATGGGGTAACCCGAGAGGAGTCACGAGATCTTTTCAAGGTGCCTGCCGATACGCGTCAGCTCACTGTGTGGCAGAAGATCTCCAAATGTCCAGATGCATTGCCGTAGTATTCTCCAAGAAGTTCAGTCAACTCCAGGAACTGCGGGAACAGAACCCGAAAGTTGGAGGGGTGCTACAGCTGAGGAAGGGCCAGAGAAACATCTATTATTTGGTTACCAAGAAGCTTTCTCGAGATAAGCCGTCTTATGAAGATGTCTGAAAGAGTCTCACCAGATTGAGAGACATGACAATCCCAAAATTGGTCTGTGGGATTGATGGGCTGGACTGGAGAGTTTGAGGAGCTTGTTGGAGACAATATTCAGATCCAGCGGTGTCAAGATTCTGGTGCTGCAATCATCTTCCTCGACCCATCTCGAAGACTGTGGAGTGTTACTTCCATCGAACGTCCAGGTGCAGATATGGAGAATCTTGCAGATATCTCCACACTCCAAAAATTACATTTCGGGACGAAACGTCTTTAAGAAGGGGGCAATGTAACGATTTCGAAACCGGCCTCGAGACCGGCCCTGATCATCCAATTAACTCGAAATGTAAACATTGTTATCCGCTGACAAACACATACATCACGTGGAAAAATCGCGAACCTTCTAACGAAGGTTCTGGGGACATCTAAGAAGTCGCCCGAAAGGCTCGAATGGTCGAGAATTGTAAATACGAGTATATAAGCCACTGGGTATTAGATGGCGGGATAGTCAGAGACAGTCACAGAGAGTAACCAATATGGTTCCAGAGTTCGCGGATAGAGACAGCCACAGTAGATATAAATTTAAAATAGTGAAGTAAATGTTTTAGTGAATAATTGTTTTAATTAGTATTTTAAAGAAATTAGAAAAATCAGTCAAATGCAGTTTCACTACAATATTGTAAATAAACTGGGTATATCTAAGACCAACTATTAACAGTATTTAAAATAGACCCGAAATACTAACCTCAGTTTTTATTTTAGAGGGGTAACATTCATAGAAGTTAGGGATGCTGTAATGGAGTTGAAAGCAAAACACAGTAAAGATATATATGAAATCAATATAACTCTTATTAAAGAACTCAAAAATGTATTATTCATTCCACTTACGAAGCTATACAATGAATGTATCAAAAAAGGTGTGTACCCCTCGATATTCAAGCTTGTAAAAGTAATTCCAGTTGTCAAGGAAGGAGATAAGGAGGACACCCAGAATTATAGACCCATTGCGTTGATACCAGTCTTCTCTAAAATACTTGAACTACTGTTAC
Organism: Chrysolina americana; assembly: GCA_958502065.1. NCBI lineage: Eukaryota > Metazoa > Arthropoda > Insecta > Coleoptera > Chrysomelidae > Chrysolina > Chrysolina americana. Next base: position 84,495,817 of record OY293413.1, read on the forward strand.
AGAAACAGTTACATTTTTTTTGAGACTAATAAAATTTTAATATCGTAAATATTTGGTTTTAGAAACGGTAAATCAACATCTTCAGCAATAAATCAGTTATGCGAATTTATAATTGAAGGTTTTAAGAATAACCAGATTGTGGGATCTACCTTCTGCGACTTATCAAAAGCCTTTGATTGCATATCACATGAAATTTTGTTACAAAAACTCAAATGATATGGTCTCGATCGTTTGAGCCTAAATCTAATGTCGAGCTACTTAGTACATGGAGTACCGCAAGGCTCCATTCTGGGACCGTTGCTATTTCCAATATATATATAAATGACATAAAAACGGCTCTACCACATAGCTCTTTAGTAGTCTATGCTGATGATACAACTATTACAAATACTAATGATGAACTAATCAACTTAAAATCCAATATGAACAATGCAATGTCTGATACAACAGACTGGTTTACAGCTGGAAGAGTAAATCTGAATATCAGTAAAAATTAAAATATGATATTTTCTTTGAAAAAAATTGACATACCAGAAAATTTTATTGTCATGTTAATTACATAGCAAGCAAAGTTGGTAAGAGCATTTATTTACTAAAGAATCTCAGACCAGTTGTTGACCAGAGTGTTTGTTTAATGGCATTCCATGCACTCATTCAGTCTGTTTGTATTTATGCCATATTAGTATGGGGACACTCTCCTCATGCTTCTAGAGTATTCGGCCTTCAGAGAAGAGCAGTAGGTGTACTGACTAACCTGGAGTATCGTGCTGGGTTAGAGATAAATTCATTGAATTAAAAATACTAACCATTCCATCAAGATATATATATATATATATATATATATATATATATATATATATATATATATATATATATATATATATATATATATATATATATGAAAACTAAAAGTTCGGGTTGAACCGCGTCTAGAATTTGTTGAAATTCGACGTTTCGGCTCCGATTTTGGAGCCATTTTCAAGAACTGAAATAGAAAGAAAATTAATGAAAGGATAATACGTAATTCTACGCTGAGGTCTCAATCTGCCTACTCCTCAGGTATAATTACGTTAGGTTTTTGTGACTTGACGTCGGGGTCTCAATCTGCCTACTCCCCATGTCTCGTCACTGGTTCTCTCTAAGGTCTCAATCTGCCTACTCCTTCGAGAGAACAGTTCTCTCGAAGGAGTAGGCAGATTGAGACCTTAGAGAGAACCAGTGACGAGACATGGGGAGTAGGCAGATTGAGACCCCGACGTCAAGTCACAAAAACCTAACGTAATTATACCTGAGGAGTAGGCAGATTGAGACCTCAGCGTAGAATTACGTATTATCCTTTCATTAATTTTCTTTCTATTTCAGTTCTTGAAAATGGCTCCAAAATCGGAGCCGAAACGTCGAATTTCAACAAATTCTAGACGCGGTTCAACCCGAACTTTTAGTTTTCAAATATCTGACCGCGGAAACCTATCTGAACATATATATATATATATATATATATATGAGTGTATACTATACGTACAAGACAACCTAGATCAGTACATAACTCAAAGCAGCATACATAACCATAATACAAGAAAAAAAGAAAACATAAGAACAAGTAGTCTAAGGCTTCAGAAATCCAGAAATGCCACATTACATTATGCTCCTGATTTCTACAATAAATTACCAACTCATGTGAAAAATCTTGAGAGAAATAAACTGAAAATTGTTTTAAAAAAATTTCTGATAAGTAAGGCATTTTACAATTATGACGAATATTTCAACAGTAACATCATAATTGAAACATATACTGTTCCATTGAAATTTTGTGTACATTTAGATATGTGTTATAGTTTTTAACGTAATATGTAACAATTCATTTAATTTATATACTGTATCTGTATTTTATATTTTAATATATGAACTTTGTAAGTGTATTAATTAATTTATTTTGACTTGGGTAAAACTTTATGTTCAGTAGTAAACCTTGTCTTGTCTATATAATTTTTAATTGCATTTTTGGATTGTCTACAAAAAGTAGCTACGGCAAAGTGCCAACAGTTTCGAAAAATCTTCACGAAATAAAAAGATATAGGCAAAAAAATGATATCGAAATTTTTCCTGTATAACTCCAGAACCAAAGAAGCTAGATCAGATTTTTTTGTGTCACGTAATCAACCTCTGAAATACGCAACTTTGCTCCCATTTAACCACCTTTCTATCTTTTACCGTCACCGGGATCCCCATTCATAGACTCGAATTTGAATAGCTCTGTATAAATATCAAGAAAGAATAATAGTAAAAATGAATATTCGGTTACAATTCGAATATATAAAAACAATGGGCCGCAGTGGTCATGATGGTAGAGCGCTAGTCTATCAATCAGAGGGACGTGGGTTCGATTCCCCGCATGGTCACTGGTTTCCTGCTAGGAATCGCACGTTTAAAGGTAAGACCTCGTTAATCCTTAGCTCGCACAAGTTTCGACTTCTGACGTCTGTCGTTCGTAAAGGGATGACAGCTGCTTAACGGAAAAAACAATTTTAATTTAATTTTTTTTAAAACAATGACCTACTCAGTGATGCCATGCATTACATACCATGTAACATATACATTCACATGTAAGTATCAGTTCAAATCTGTTATGTAGTACATCATACAGGGTATTTATCAAGTACATGAACAAACTTCGAATGGTAAATCTTCTACTGATTTCAAGATCAAAAGTTATATGAACATGTATCCACATATGTGTTTATTAATTTTTGTAACAAAATTTAGTGAAAGGTATTTTTTTGGATGAGAAATCAAAATTTGTTATTAATATAATATAATTGAACGAATCACAGAGAAATATCCTTGATATCAGTCCAGCTAAAGTCTAGAAGTAATAAAAGTCAGAGTTAATGCATTCCTTGATAAAAATAAGTCTCAATTCGGATTCCGGAAACATGAATCTACTCAAGATGCGATACACTCATTAACAAACACAATTTATGATAGCCTACATGAAGGATAATCAGTAATAAGTATTTTTCTAGATTTGCCAAAAGCGTTCGACACCGTTGACTATTCTATTAATTCTTCCGGAAATACTAGAAGAAATATTTTTGTTGAAATTGTTGGTATTGTTATATCCGTCAACCGATTGCACCCCTACGTGCAACCCTCAAAAGTCAGAGACTTGCGCGAGCTAGGGGAAGACGTAGCCCTTACCTTTTGATACGTGTGATGCCATGCACGAGACCGGTGGCAATGCTGAGATTCGAACTCATGCTCTTTGGCTCATGGAGCGAGCACTGAACCCACGGGCCACCGCGGCCTATGGGAATGGCACATTGTTTATTCAAAAGTTATTTAGATAATCAAAAATAACAAGTTGAAATTAAAAATGAATTCGGCCAAAATTAAAATATAACATGTGGTGTGCCTCAGGAAACTTTGTTGGATCCGTTGCTATCCGATATTCATTTGAATAATCTATTTTTACTGAAGAAGGGTTGTCCAAATAATCAGTTTTGCCGATGATAGGGTGGTAATATATAAGGACACGAATTGGTATGAAACTGAAAATTGAAAATGATTTCACAAAAATAAAGTTTGATTACAGGCTTTTATCAAATATGAAAACAAACTTTTTACTTCCATTCAGTTATTTTGAAACTTCTCTTTCAAACTATGACATAAACATACAAAATTCATTCGCTATGCGGCTCGTAAATAAAATATTTAGAAATTATGTTGGATTGTTGTTTCAAAATGAATGAAATATCTATGTTGACTATCTGATACAAAAACTAAGATGCATAATTTACAGATATATGAAAATAGTAGAATATCTGAATCCAGAAGAAAAAAGTATAGTGTATCAGCGTCTATAGTGGAATCACATTTGAATTATAGGATCATAGGCAGGGGGCGGTGTCTCAAAAACATATTGTAATTCGTTACAAAAGTGTCTCAAAATGAATTGCTATGAGAACCCTACTGAACAAACATCGAATGTACCCCACGGATTTAGTATTTTCTGAAACAAAGCTTCTTTAATATTCAACAGTTATTCTATATATGCAGGTCAACATACTGCAACTCGAACAAATCCAAGCTACAACGCAACGTTCAAACTCATGAATTGAGAAATAAGCAGAAATTTGTTGACTCACTATATAGAAACATAACGCACAAAGGAGTTATTCATACCTGGCAGTGAAATTATGTAACAATTTACCAGAACATGTCAAGGGTGGATACTGTAAGAAAATTCACATCAGAATCAGAAGTAGATCCAGAAGAGACTCGTGAGTTGATTGAGATCCAATAATGATAATGATAATAATCATAAACATACTTGAGTGGATTTTCAAAATAATTTTTAGTAAACCATAAATATCCCCAAGGGTGGCTGAGGCGTTGCAGCCAACACACACCCACTCACCCAGAGGGATGCGAGAACTTGAAAATCTGCTTCCAGTGGGAGCTGAGGGGGGGCCTCGGATTGGGTGCTGCGGGACTGGTAGCCGATGGAACTCGCTGCGGGAACTGGAAAATCTGGTCTTCGGTGGGAGCCAAGGAGGGGCCTCGGGTCCGCAATAAGTATTTTTTATTTCTAATGATATCCAAGTTACCATTTTTCTTTGTTGTTCAATAAATAATCAATAAAACTTATTCAATACTTCACGAATGAGAAAAAAAACCGCTGTTGTAGAATGAGCCTCGGCTGATCAGTCACTTATTGTGATTCTTATAACGTTAGTTACGGGCCATACATTCATTCTTGACTACGGAGAGCAAGAGAGATCTGGATGTATTCAGGATAAATGATCCTTCCGAAAACAAGTGGATTTTCATTTAATTCTCCTGAAAACCGGGATTTCAAGGGTGTTTCAGATTTGGGACACCTTTGAAGAAACCCTTGATTTTTAATCTTCATCTCTATATATTCGGAAAGTAACAATTTTTCATTTAGCTGGAATTTATCAACAACACAAGTTAATATAAAATTGAAGAAATTGAAGATTCACTAATACAATTAGTTGTGTGACGGTTTCGAACCGAATTAATGTAGAAAAGAGTCTTCAGTATTATTTCGATTTTGAGAGGGTTTTGAAGTACACAGATAATAATTTCATTTCATACCGTAGAACTTCATGATGTTGAGGCAATGAAATGAATCAATTCTGGCTTTCAGGAACTATTTATTCCACTATTCCAAATTTTGGAATCGCACCGTATAAACACTGCCAACGATTCGAATGACAAATGCTACATTTAGTATTCGAAAATAGTCCATACACTTCGTTATTTCGTGTGCACGTAAATTCCACAAATGGCTGATATGTGGCATATTTCAGCTTGTCTTTTATTTTGTGTAGTCGAAGTAGAGTTTGGTATTCAAATTGGAATATATCAAAACGTTGCAGAAAATAACACGATATGCAACATATGGTTCGCGAGATAAACTCTATTCGAAGCGTTTTATATATTCATCATTTTAAATTTCATAAAACCGCTGGAAAAACAAAAGGATTAAGAACGAAGTAGGGGACTTTGAAACCTTCGTTTTCTTCAAACCAACTGCACTCGCTCGAAATTAAAATAGTGGGATATATCAAAAATCTTAGGAAGATGGTCGGTAACATTTTCGTAGGACTGAAAATGTACAGTACGACGAAATATTTATCCACAAATTTTACCGATTGAGGAATATTCTGATACAACTGAAACTTTTGATCTATGATGCTTTATCTGAAACAGTAATGAGTTAGATAATGTATGATGAGTTGATATAGTTCAGATAAAACTGTATCAAACAATATTCAAGGTAGTCGGGTACTTTAATAAAAATATTATTTGAAAAATCGCTGGCATACATACATACATACAATATCAGAACTAATGCCAACCTTTCTGACAAATTCCTGCGAAGAGCAAAAAAAATCAAAGAGTAATTCCTCAACTATTATTTGTCAGAGAACTATTCGCACTTCCAGTCGCAGTCACAATTGTCATGGTCATCATGGTCGTCATTGTCGTCATTGTCGTCATCGTCGTCATGATCGTCATGGTCGTCATGGCCGTCATGGCCGTCATGGCCGTCATGGCCGTCATTGTCGTCATTGCCGTCATTGTCGTCGTGGTCGTCATTGTCGTCATTGTCGTCATTGTCGTCATGGATGAAAATTAAGATGTTCTTTATCATCTAACAAAAAAAAATTCGGATTATTGTTCTTGGAGCCGTTTTCGCATTAACTGTTTGAGTGAAATTCAAGAAAAAGAATATCAATAAAAATACAATTTTGTGCCCGTTTAAATGCTACTGGACTAACTTGAACCCACTTTCCATTTAAAATTTTAGCGTTGTGACACACCCTCGCTAGGGGGTTAAAAAATTGTTTATTAAAATTGTTTTTTTCCGTTAACCAGCTGTCATCCCCCTACGAACGACAGCCCTCAAAAGTCAAAACTTGTGCGAGCTAAGGATTAACGAGGTCTTACCTTTTAACGTGCGATTCCTAGCACATATTGAAAATTATATCTAAATTGTGTCTTCCTCGAAAGCGAAATCTACGTGCCCGAGTCTTTATGCTAACAATTTCAAAAAAGAGGAAAATGTAAGTGTATACTTTTCGTTGGACCACTCTGTATGCCGGACTTGTTACATCTAAACTGAAACTTACTAGTAGGCATGGCAATTCCATATCCCTTCGAATCCAGATTGTTTCCTACTTGCATTAGTTCGCAATTTCTTTCCATTTCGTATTCGATGGAAGAGCTTTCCATGAGGAAGGCGTATTTCCTTTTACTGCTTAGAACACGCTTCACGCCGTCTTTATTATTCGACTCAAACACACTCGGCTCTGCCGATTCCATTTGCACCCACATTCGATGGTACGTCGAAAAATTTGAGTCCTTGAAAAAAGATGATGTTGAACCACCTGAAAAATAACTAATTTATTGAACTTTTACCTGTGATATCTACAGTTTCATGAAATTCGTATTATATTGATAATAACAGAGAAATGTTTTTGGGCGTGAAAAACAGTCTTTCATCTCGTCTCGATTTCGAGACGAGATCGAGACGAGACTAATGGGTTTTTTCGAGAACAAAATCGAGAAAAACACTTCGAGATTTTTCGAGATCGAAAAATTATTTCGAGATCGAAAAATTATTACGGGATCGAAAAATTATTTCGAGATTTCTCGTTCACGAAATAATATATGTGCTGCTATAACCCACAGCTCTAAATACTCCCAAAGATTAGTAAACAAACAACCCCCTTGCACCCCGCTACGCTACTCACGATACCTGATCAGGCGGTCAATGTTGCCAGGTCGAAACAAAAGGGAGAAATGAGAATGAGATCAATGATTATCATTATATTTTTATTAGATTTAAACAATAATTTTAAAGTCTCTTACAATTTTATATTTGTCCATTACAATAACTAAAAAAAAAAGTTTGTTGCTGGTGCTGGTACATTCTTCTCTTCACGAACGAAGAACCAATTTTTAACTTTTACCTTTCGTACCTAGGTTAATTTTAAATGTATGTATTAAAGATTAAATCAAAACATGAAGGATTCGTTTAATTTTCATTTTTTGGAACAATATTGTTTATTTTTGTGCTGATACTCGGCGGTTTTTTGTTATACGTGGCTTTTAGTTCATAGCAAATAGCCTCTGTATTTAAACGTATTTTTTTTATAGAAAAAATGTAATACCCTTTATTTTGGTGCAGCCTTGGCCTTGTGTTTTACGATATAGCATTATTTAATAACATTCAGTTTTTGTTTTCGAGACTCTCGAAATTTCGAGAATCCCGAATCGAGATCGAGAAATTGTCTTCGAGAAAAACATCCAGACGGGAGTTTATTTATATCTCGTCTCGATGATCGAAACGAGACGAGAAAGTGCCTTCGAGACGAGATTTCTGGTCTCGATGAAACCCTGGGAAAATTGCAAAGAAAATTTAAATTAAAAATCAACCTATCAGAAAACTCTCTATTATTTATACGCTTATTTAGCGCACCGAAAGGTGAAGTTACGAAAATTCAATTTCACATATTTTACAGATCTTTGCCAATTTCCTAATCGTGAGCCAAGCTCCATGAAAGATACTTTCTACCGTAATATTATACTTTCTGAACTTCTACGTGTTTCCTATCGAGCCCTTGGGGGGACAAGGAATTATATTCTTGATCAAATTTTTCGATGGTCCGATGTTTTTCACAATTTTTACGGATTTTCCCGATTTTATTTCCACTAGTTTTCTCAAGTTTTTTCTAGAAAGAAGGTTCTAGCCTTTCTATCATTCTTTTTGTAATTTTCTATGTCCGAAAACATCAGAAATTTTTCCGAATACCAACGCCTTAAGGGGGACTGAAGGGTATATTTTTAAAATCAAATTATACAAGTGTTCAACGTTTTTTTACTATGTTTACACATTATTCCAATTGAACTTTCATGAGGCTTTGCAAAGACTGCCAGAAATGTTCCGAAAGTCAAACGTATTTTCTGTCTCACAATTTTTTCTTAAAGATTTTTCATATTTTTTTTTTGTTTTATGACTTTTTTCGGAGAGTGGATTCCAAGCTCCCTAACCAACAATTTTTTATTAAATTTTTCATGCCTAAAACCATCAAAAACTTTTACTTACGAATTTCTATGTGTTCTCTCTATCTAATTTTTGAAACTATATTATTTGACAATCCAATGTTTTTCACTATTTTTACAGATTTAATTTTCACGAGACTCCACAACTTTTGTCGAGAAGGAGGGGGGTCCGAACCCATCGACCAAATAATTTCTACGCGTTCTTTATCTAGCCATCAGTGGGATACAACACAATTTTTCAAGAAAATTATCCTATTGACATTGGTTCTTGATATGTGTGCCAAATTTCAGCTTAACCGCATGACGACAAGTGCTCAAAAAATGGATTGCAAATTTTCAATCGAAAGAACAGGCCGATAGACATACCAAAAGCTTGTAAAATGTGAACACTCGTGGCTTGATTCCGGGCCGCTCAATGTTGAGTCAAGTGCACTAATGAACTATGCTAAAACTCCTTTATTTGAAAATACGCTGCTCAAACTCTTGATTTAGCTTTTTATAAGAGTCAGCGACGATGATTGTTGGTATGATGATGGTTGAAACGATCACTCATGCATACCAAAACAGACAGATGCCAAAATCCTTTAGAACAACCAACAGACACTGTCAGAGCAGTGTTGTGGTACACATGATGCAGCGTAGAGTACAATGTTTTTTAAGGGATTATTGGTGACCAAAAAAAAGTAAGTGATTTCGAAAATTGGTTATTGGATTCGAAATGCATGTGGGGATAACAACTACCTGTTCTAGAACCGTTTGACGATCTGCCTCATCGATTCTGGAATTTGGACTGTTGTTGACAGTTTGAACCAAATTACATCTTATTATTTCAGCTTCAAGCTGCATCAATGTTCTTAGAGCTAAAACAGTGAATACATTTCTCACACGGTTCTATAATGAATATTTTTCCGAGGTGATTCTTTGTCGGTTGCTGTGTCTTGGCACAAATAATACTTCTTCTGTTCTGCCGGGGTTTTCAGAGCCTCCCGGGATACTGTCACTGGTCTGGAGACACTTATCATATCAGAGCCAATATTTGATGAAATTCTGTATCACTTCAATTCTAAAATTATGAATAATTTGAGTTTCATGATCTCTGACCGGGCATGTTTCTTAGAAAAATTAGTGAACAGACCTCTGTGTCCTCTGCAACTTTTATTTAAGTTTCTTGCCGAAGGAAAATTAACTCGATAACTGTGTCAATGTTCAGTTCTGAAAATTACACAAATTTCTTGGCCACATGGGCTGTGATCTTGAAAAGAAATGCCCTACTCCCTGTTTTTTCATTGTGACGAACCATACACAGAGAGTAATAATTGAAACTGCATTGACCACTAATCTGTTGTGGGATGAAAAAGCGATAAACTGGCAATTTCAGATGTTAACTTATTTCAAAATTTATAATTATTTGAGTTTTCACGTTACAACTCTTCCTGAGTCCATTTCACCATTTGAAAGGAAACAGACTAAGCTCGGTGTTTCCATGAGAGTTCAGAAGATGAGTGAGTCCGCTTTAAACAACGATACAATATCACGACCCATTTTTTTTATTTTCAATCCAGAAATTGCCCCCATTTTTCTCGAATCATAAGTTTAAGATTCCAAAATATAGAAAACCACCATACACTAACACTGTCAATTTCAGTTGGTACGACTGCTGGAAGCTTCAGTCTGACGTCATCTTTTGCTGAACAGATTATTTTTGTAGCCACCTGATCTTATAATTTATATTATCACATATCAAACTTGACATGCTTTGCGTGCTTTTGATGAAAATGAATATCATTTCAAACAATCTGATGACAATTTGAGTGATTATTTTTTGACAATTCTTGGAACCAATCGAAACCATCAATTCAAAGTATTCATGTAAGTACGTTCAAGCCAATCACAGCAATATTATAGTGGGAATTTTCTACCTTGAAAATTGCCGCGGGAATTTTTTGTGGTATTTTGTTTTCATTGTGTAACAACTAATACTTTTGATTTGACGTCTGTCATCAGTTTGCATGAAAAGTGAAAAATGATTCGAAAACGGTTTAGTACATCATGCATGTAAATGCATGTAAGAATAGTATTTTGAGTAACGTGTCAATTTGGAAACAATTTCAATTGATAACCTAAGGAACAGAGAGAAAGCAATAACTTTCGATCCAACAGAAAAAAACAATGTTACGGAATCCTCCGCCAAGGACAAAACATCCATAATAATTGTATATTTCATGCTGAGTACTTCAAATTTCATACTTCATTCTGTTTAGAGTGATTCAAGTAAATTGTTGAAATAAAAATGTTATATTATAGAGAATGGGTCTATGATTGGGGTATCAAAAAATAATCTATCGAATATCACACGAGAGTTCGATAAAGTAGAAAATAATTCTCCAGATTTTGCCATTTGGCAATAGCCACTCGAGCCCTTCGGCCTCTCGTGTCTATTACCTGGCAACAAGTTTTCGAAAAATCTGTCAAATTATTTTCACTTTATTCTCACTCTCTTGTGATATTGCAACTGAAAATGAGACGACTCAAGAGTTATGATCTAAATTCCTGAGCGAGGACAACTCCAAGATTGTAGATATTTTTGTCGGCCAACTGAAATCTACGTTGAAAAATACTTACTGAGTCATTGTTCAGTCACCTTCGATCTATTTTGGTATCTTTCTCTACCAATTCCATAACAGGAAGTGACTTTTTGGATGGTTAAACCAATGTTCGTCGAGCAAAGTCGGAAGGAAATGCACAAAATACTTTTCGATCTATAAACTTTCAAATATTTCATTTGAAACGATTTTCTTATCGCTCATTGGAGACACACTTACGCAGGCACATGAAAGAAATGAATTATCTAAATCTCTTGTGAGTGGGGAGGCATATGTTCCCTTCTACGAGCTGTAGTTAAAATTGTAACTATGTGTTTTACCAAATAATACCTATTTTCGATGGATAATTAACACACGATAGATATGCTGATTCAATCTCCAGAAATGAAGTTTTTTAATCGGCTTCAATCAGATAATCGATCCTTACCAATGAGCAATTTGAATGCAAAAAGTTATACTACCTCCTAAACATCCATATTTAATTTTCGTTTGGGCTGCTAAATCGTCCGCACTTTCTATTGTGGGGCCCATCCGAGACATGGTCAAGAAGGCGGTCATATTCGCAGTGTAGCAAGCAGTGATTATCAAAGTGAAAAACCACCACATAGCAGCTACCATCCTTGTTGAAATTCCCCTGCAACAGAAAATTAATGGGAGTCAGTAGTACCGTAAAATGCCACTCTATACCAACTTGATTCATATCAGCTAAAACTCTATCCCAAATAGATTATGCAGACTATTTAACTCATCTTAAAATTCTCACATAATCTGACCAATCGCAAACCAAAGACAACTCGTGTTATCGATAACACCAGCTGTCTTTCAATTCTGATTGGAGGATCAGCTTCGGTATTTTCAACGACGTAACCATGGCAACACAAAGTTTTGCAGTTCTATCAATAATAATTGTACCTGACTGTGTCAAAATGAGTCGCTTCGGTGCAAGATGCATAGAAACCCTGGTGCGATCTCAGATTCGATTTTGTTTCTACCAAAGTTGTTTATACTGTAATTGCATTGATACCGTTGGCTTCATTCGTCGATGGATGGCGCAGAAGTCGAAAATAGCCGAGTTTCCAACATTCCACGGTGCTTTGATTTGTCATTTGATTGTTTTTGAATGTTGACATGACACTTGTCGCTTGTCCAACCGTCAATCGTCAGTGACAACATTAATCTTTAATTTTGCCGCTAAAGAAGTGAAAGTGTAATAATGCAATTAAATAACATGAATCAAGTAGGCCGTACATCAACACTTTTGTATGTTGGTATCACAGGAATAAGAGATCACACCAGGGTTTCTATGCATCTTGCTTCTGTGCAAATTCAAATGAAATTATAAAACGGAACATTATATAATTGACGATTTGAAAAATTTGTTTATGACTGTTATAAATTCAACTCGTGATTGAATCTGTCTTTTATTTCTGAACTCAACTGAATTGTTTTTAGAAAACACCACTCGTCCTGCGGGCTCGTGGTGTTTTCACGAAGCAATTCAGTTTCGTTCAGAAATAAATCGACAGACTTATCGCGAAAATTCAATCACTCGTGATATTAACTATCCAAGCTAAGATGTCTAAAAACCCTGGTGTGTCGACTGATTAGATTTTGTTGAAATCGCGGTCTGTTTATGTAATCGGTTGCAGAGATGACGCCTCATCTTCGTGTCAATATTCCAAGGACATAGTGCTTGTGGTTGTTAATTCATTTCACGGAATGTCAATAAACTTTTCAAATATCATACAAAAGTAATACCTCCGATAAAATAACACAACCTAGATGAGTAACTCGCCGCTCACACCTATAAATTTGTTTGCAAGGGACATCTTCCCTCACCGGCAGTGTCGTGCGTTGTTCACAGAAATATTGAGGTTTAATAAAATAGAAATGATGGAAACCCAATATGGAATGGAAACCTGAAATAATGTAGGAAGAATCTCCACATGATTTTGAGAACAGCCAATACTCTGATTGGCATGTTTTTTCATAATTCATTAATTTTACTCTTTTCCAATTCGGTTTCCCTTTCTCGATAGTTACGACACTGGTAGCTTACCTATGAAATGACATATTTTGATTTCCAGCTTCAACTGGTCTTCTACAGATTTTACAATGCTTCACCATCATTGCCTAATAATAAAAACTAACGATAATTTTACACAAGTCAACTCAGAATTTGCCCTTCATTCACGAAAAAACACTCCAATAAGCCAAATACGAAAACAAACAAAACTTTTTTGTTGTTGCTCTGTCAAATATCAAATGCAGCGTTGCCGTACTGACCAGACTATATCGACAACGAAGAATCTCCGTTTGGCGATGGAAATAATTTAATTTTTACATGTTCCTAACAAGCTGCAATGAACGTCTCAATTGCCTTCTTATTGTTATATATTTCATATAAGACAACATTTTTGGGTTTTCGTTGCCATGAAAATACTCGACAGAAATCAAAATCTAGCTGACATGCTTATTGTATCCTCAAAAAAGTGCGACAATGCAACAATGTCATGATTTGAGAGATTACGTTATGAAAAGATGTTACCTTTAGTACTTATTGAGTATTACTTATCTAGGTTGTGTTACTTGAAGAGGAAAACCAAATTTTTGAAAAAAAATAACACCACACAAATTGTGTTATTTTTTTAAAATAATCTAAATACCGTTGAAAGTCAAAAAAGGAAAGCAGAATCAAAAATTTCGAAGTGCAATATTATTGACTATTAGTGAAGTTTCTTTAATTTCCTGTATTTTATATTATTTTCCTAAATTTGACCCTATTCCGTTTTTGTGTGGACAAAATCCAGAAAGATAAACACAATTATTTATTTATATCCTATACCAAAAGTGAGTACCACTTAGAATATGTTACCTACTTTGGAACGAATTTGAAACTTACATGCTATTTCTAAACTCGCCATGCTCTAATTGACAATACTTCATGGCAAACATTTTTTCAAATCGATTCAACCAACTTGGTGCGTTTTTATAGGTACCCTACTATTTCTTCGAATCTTCCATAAGTACAAGTTGTGAAAGTCCGTGATAGAATAAAAAAAATCCTCATTTCTACTGAAATCTATCAATTTTGCAACTCATCAAGCTTGTTGAGGTTTTGATTATTTTTTCGTTCGTTAGCTAATCAAAAAAATATTAATGTTCTTTCTAAAAAATTGTTAAAAAAAGAAATATCTTCACTATTACATTAGATTAAGAGTTTAAAAAAAGTGAAAGAATAATGTAACACACAACTCATCACACTTAGGTATCACTTCTGAAAAGCAATTAAATTAAAAAAAAAAACTTCACAAAGGAACATTCGAATAAAATTGTGCAGATACATTCGCATGCTTGGGCAGATGTCAGATAGGCCAAATATTGACAGGTCCTAATGTTGAATTTCCATGCAGCTGAAATTCAATACGTTTATGTGGAATGTGTGATTATTACTCATTTATAATAATAATAATAATACTCCCTCATAAACACTCGTTGAGTGTACCCAAAGGCATAGCCTGGGCGGGTAGAGGACGGCTATTATTATTATTTGCCGTGTCGCACCGGGGCGGCTTACTGATGTTTCAGGTGATGTATTCACTTTTCAGCTGTAAGAAAACGCGGAAAACCTACAGCACCACCTCGGGAGGTTGGTGTGCGCACCAAGCTAGCACTAGACGAGATTGGCATCCAGACAACTCACAATACACTTGCTTTTTCAACAAGGCATGCTATCGCCTACCGATCCGATATAAAGTAGTTGAGAAAAATTCTCGTACCTACATCGGACTCGAACCGACTATACTATCGCTATGCTGGAGTTTCGAACGGCCTGTGCCTTAGACCGCTGATCCACGACCACCATATAGTCCAGTAAATTGCATTTCAGCAAAACAAAAATAATATATCAAGTCGAAAATGTAACGAATAAAATTGCTTGCGGATAGTAATGACGTAAATTTGAATGATTATGTTGATTTATTAATTTCATGCTCATGCGCAATGAATACTTGAAACTTCAGTTCATGAAAATGTACCTTAACCAGAAAACCGACGGTAGCGGTTCACGCAAATATCGCGGGGTATTTTGAAAACATCACGTGATTCATTTGTTTTCTCGTAATCATGCTGGCGAATGTTTTATTCTACAGTTTGACAGGTATTAGGCCGCTTCCTTACAGGTCAGTACAACATCGGTACGGCAGCGGTGCAACATAAGTTGTTCCGATACTGTACTACCCTCTATTCCCTAACACCTCGGCATGTTTTCGGCCATTCCATGTTTTCGGTAGTTCAGTTCACACCCGCAGTAATGTCTTGTTTTTTGGTACCACTAGATGATGTCTTCCAGTGACGAAGAAGATATTGTTTTTTACATGTATTTAAGATTGCGGAGAAGAAGGAAACGTTTTTGGAGGTATCCATAAATTGAAAGTAACATACACTGTAGGTTGTTTGTAGCAGCAAAAGAATTAACTCTGAACGATGAAAAATTCCATGCGATGTACAGAATGATAAAGAGAACAATTCAAGAACTTCTTCATACTCAAGAAACAATCAAAAATCATGTAATGTCGCGCAGTAAATGCTGATCTACTGACTTGAAATGTGACGATAGGCTGCGATACAGACAACATGCTGACTCCGTATCGCATCGTGCAGATTCGTGTGCTAGCAGGTATTATAATATATGGTGTCGACATTGGCTCGGCATACCGAGCGCTTACCGCGTCAGTGCCGTACCGATGTTGTACCGACCCGTCAGGAAGCGGCCTAAGTCGGCACACCAATCTTATCAGGCATCTTAATGCGAGCCTGTCACTTTGGCACATTTGAGTATACTTAAATCGAATTTAGGCGGATAACCACAATTCTTTGGTATTTACTGCATATATACCTTGGTCTTTCATGATAAATGGCAGACGTGACGTCAACGTTTGCTTTCGCCTAAACCTTTTGGTTTAAACTCTGGTTCCTGATTATTAAAATTCAAAAAGTGTAAACTGAAACATTTGTTTCATTTCTGCCTTCTTCATCCTATTCCTTTGTTTCAATCTTAATTATTCTGGGTTTTCGTATTTTTGTATACAATAACTGTTAAAAGTATTATATTATAAATAGAAAACTTAAATAGTGTGGAAACAAAACTGAGATTTGTGTGCTTATTATTATTATTCTATGAAAATGTAGTATTGCTTTTACATTATTATATCAATTCTCGTCAGGAAGGATTTTTGCTCTCAACCAGAGGTATATCCCTCCTAATAAAATCCCGTCAACAGCAACAGAACCTTGGCTAATGGAATATAATAACTTACAGTTTTTCCGCCTCTTCCGAATGGAGAAAAATACGTTCCACAAACTTGTAGAAGTTTTAGGAAAAGTTGACACCAGCAAAGTTTTATCCAGGCCGTACACCCACTGGACATAAAGACCCATTTATTAGTGTTTTCGTGGTATATGGCCACACCAGATTCTTTGTTAAGAATTGGAACAAGTCACAGTAATGAAGGTTGTTATTAAAGTGTTATACTTCATATTGAAATTAAATACTAACTATATTCGCTTTCCAAAATCAGAAAAAGAAATAACTCAGTAAATTTATGTTGTCGCCATATCGTGAAATATGAAATATTTACTTAAAAGACCAATTAAAAATACGGTCAGAATGAGGTTAGTTTTCTTTTCGATAATAACCATAACCGAAAATGAAAAACAACTTTGGAGTTGAGTAATTACCACAAAATTTTGGTGACAACTATGACATTAATCAGCTGATTCGTGACGTCATTAGATGAAGACCAATCTAATAACCAAAAACTCCTAAACGTTTTGGTAACTACCAATTTAAATTGGTAAATACCGAAACATTTTGGTCATCCGCCTAAATTCGATTTTAGTAGTTGATATGGAATCGTACTGTTGCTTCATTTGTTTCCATATAGAAAAGTTGATTGATTGTTTTTCTGTCGTCATTTAATTGATATATTAGGAGGAGGAGATACGTTTATTACTCTTTTCGATCGTATCGATCAGGAACAACGACATGCATGTTAGTGTTGCTTGTCATGTTCTTGAAATTATCTATTCTATCTAAGTGAGCTGATGTTCATCGAATGCCAACGCATCTACTACAATAAAAAAATCACAGGTCGTGAGTCAGAAATCCGCTAACTTTTACTGCTGATGAGTCCCGCGTGAATATGCAAGCATCGTTTCATTGAAGTGCTTTAGGCATTTCAGAAGCGACGCATCAATATTGATAAGAGGCGAAATGACAGTGTTGCTGTGCATGGGGAAGCATTGGCGGCGGTATTGAAGAGAAATTGGATTTGTACAAATATACTTCAATACAGAAAGAGTGGAAGAGGAAAACCCACGATCAGAAAGCAAATATTTGTTACGATCAATTTATGAGTAGACGAATCTCAAGAAATCCTGCCAAAATAGTCTGAATTTAATGAAAGTATTAGCCAATCATAAATGGAAACATGACAGTACGACCTTGCTACGGATTTATCGAGCCTTAATCAGATTCAAAATGGTTTATGATCCATTGCTTCTGCATTACTTTTGGAGTCTCTATATGTCATCTAGAATACGGCCATAAATTGACATGAGAGAATTCTGTATCAGACCTGTAGAAAGTTTACAAGTTGAGGCGGAAGAAATTGATTCAGTCTTAACAGATAAAGCAAAAGTATCAGCTTAAAAACAATCCCAGTCCGGGTTCCAAACTCAGAGACAGAGTTTGGGTTCGTCCGTTCAGTGTCGAATACAAGACCGAGTTCATCGGCTGCACGTGTTGCTGCCTTCAGAAGAAATGCTCTAATCCCTGCTTTTCATGGTCGCAGACCAAGCAGAAAAGGGGTCTGACTGATAACTTTACAGGCTCCATCCAGTACCATTCTGTTGTCAAAAGTCCACGGCTTCCTCGTTGTCTGGGGAAGTTTGACCGTGGAACAGACGATTTAGGATGCGAGCTCCTACGAGCGAATTTTCACGTCGAGTTGTCGTAGCTCTTCCTGAGTCGATTTCATCACTCCAAAGTCCTAAGGAGCAAAGTATAATCGAAAGGGCAAGAATATTAGTTGCAGCAACTTTGTTCTTCCCGACAGTTCTGATGACCGGATCTGTCGGAGTTTATGCTGATACTTGCCGCGGAGAGAGTTTTCAACAGTTGTTACCTCTTGGGTGTGGCATTGTTCCACCCCTAGGTAAGTATACGTCTCTCCGGCATTCAGATGATGTAGGATACTTCCGTCTACGAGCTGAACGTCCTCACCATATTCTTCGCATCGTCCTCTTTTGAGATGAACCGTGGCACGTTTGTCGATCTCAAACTCCATTCCGATAGCATGTGTGTACTCTCGAAACACCCTCAAGAACTAATGAAGTTCCTTTTCCCCATGCAGAGGCATATAATTTGAGTTCATCCATGTAGAACAGAGAAGTGATGCTGGTATCCACGGATTTTCCGTTATGTATCGGACAATGGCACTAGGGGGATGCGGAAAATTACAGGGCTGAGGAGGTTTCTGTCTGAAACACGCCCCTTCTAAAGGTAACCTGATCTGTTCGAACTCTGACTCGACCAGATATTATGGTGAGGCGAGTCATTCATTTTATTTAGTTATTTTTTCAAATTTGTAAAGGAAAAATAGTTTTTATAGTGATATAAATTTAAGAAGATATTTTACACGTTGAAAGAAGAATTTGAAGGAAATAACAGGTATTTTAATCAATATTCCCACAAGAATTTTTCTGTTGACATTAAGCAATTTTGTCATAAAGATTTTTGACATTTGCATTAGGATTCTTACAGTGTGATATGAAAATTATTCAACTAAATTATGAACCAGCACCAAAAAGTGTAAAATCATATAAAATCGAAATTTCACATCTAAGAAACATTATTGAACATAGAGATTCACTAATATGTTGCTGTAAAAATGAAAACACAGAACTGAGAAACCAGTTTGATTCCAACACTTTGTCGAATACGATTTTGTTAAAAAATGAGGAGCTGAAATCTGTTGAAGATGAAAATATGATATTAAAGAACTACAATCACATCCTGAATTCTCAAATAGAAATTGTTGAAGATCTCTGTTACGGCAATAATCACTTCTTCCTAAACATTTCTCATACCTGTCATTCGACCATTATTTATTTGTACTTCGCAATCGATGTCCAACCATTTTTTCAGTTCGAAGGTGGATTCTGGGAAAGTGATCTTCATATTCACTATCTTAGCAATATCTTAAACTGAGTGCACTCGGAATCCATCTGGACCGAGATTCCCTCTTCCCTCGGTCAGTCCTTCAATCGCCACCTATGGATCGAAGTCGGCGACGACTACAAAGCAACATTCTGAGAAGCGCGTGCCAAGATGGCATGGCATGTGCCTGGTCGGTACTCATGCCGGTCATAGTTTATGATGTATTCTGCCGCTTCCTTGCATAGCAAAGAGACTTCTGTTTCAAAGACGCCGCTCCACTCTTATCATCGCAGTATGCGAGTATCATATTCCTCTGTTTGATGATTAAATCTCTGTTTAAAGAGATATTACAAAGGTTTCTGGCCTAATTACGGAAGACGAGAGAAGTTGTTCACTGCTTTCACTTTATGAAAATATTTCAAAATGAGGTATGAAAGATTCGTGTAATTTCTTCCTATAGTCACATGTGTAGTTCATTAACAGATTACAAAAAACAATAACAGAAATGCAGATATAACTAATTTAATCAAAATTCATAACACAACTTTTCCATTCTATATTTGACTCTGTCGAAACAGTAAATATACCATATTTACTTCAATGTTTTTAATGTAGTAAAAAGAAAGGTCCAAAGGAACCGGCACTTCTTTGTCTGGGTGTGACAAATGACAGATAGAAGTTGGAAATGAAATATTATTTGCTGAAGTTGATGAAAAATTACGAAGCAAATCTGCAAGAATGTTAATGAAAGCATAACCTGTCTCTATAAAAAGCTTCAATGTTGAATAAACATTATTATCCCACTTGCTGACAAAGAAAATGCAACAGTTGTCTCAAATACCCTGGATTAAAAAAGCAAGCCCAATAACCTTGTCAGCCGAGAAACGTACAGAATACTACAAAATATCCAACGGATCCTGAGAAAGACCAATCAGCTAATGAAGGAATCTTTACTATCACCGAAGACGAAGCAGATCAGGAGCATTTAAACCAAGGTTCTATGGATTACCGAAAATTCATAAAGAGAGATACCACTGGGATCGATATCAAGTTCCATAGGATCACCAACCTACGACGATTTGTCGGAAGTCCAAAACGTACGTCCGAGACTCCACTCACTTCATCAAATAATTGAAGGAATTTACGTTGGAGCCTAACGATATTTATTATCTATCAATAAATGTAGCCTTCAGCTATGAGGACGTATATTTTTCTACAAGACATCAACTCATATCAATTTTCTATAACGAGAACTTATTTTCAATAAAATCAAACTTTCTAAGAACAAGTGGCAGGAGTCGTCGTCAGCAGTCCATTCTGCCCAGTAGTGGCAAATTTCTGAAGATTGGCCATCCAAACAACAACAAAATTATCGAAGCACTGGTTAAGAGACGTAGATGACACGTTCGTTGTTTGGAGCCACGGAAGAGAAGAACTTCAAAACTTTCCAAACCATCTGAACAGTTTTTAACTAAAAGACGAAGTCACCTAAGAAGGTAATCAACTAGACCATAAGGTGTACAGAGGAAATCACACCCGGATCGATATCTACATAATGGATCTAATGGCCATACAAAACAGGAACGTTCCGTCATAAACAATCTAATGAACATAGTGTTGTTAGTATATGAACCAACGACAACAGCTTACAACTGTGTTACAATAAAACGGCTACATCAAAAAGGACATAATTTGTGCTACGGCTACGGAGAAGAAAAGACACACCAGTAAAAAGCAACCCCAAGGCACTGTTCATCTTCCATACAAAGAACATTTTTTGGTGTTTCTGAATATGCAAAACGAACTAGGCGTACAACGTCGGCTTCAAATTCCTATCTGTTCTAGGTAGACCTGGTCATACCATAGTTCGAGATAGTTTATCAGTTGTACTTGGGTGGTGAGGGTTTGTAAAATAATCATTGCTTCACCCTGCAATGCCAGTGTTGATGCTACAGCTCTTTCACTTACATTCAATTCCTTTGCTTCAGCCGCATTTTCAAACTGGCTATGGTAATTTGCCTGTTTCACCGTCGAACTGAGGCGGTTTCACGAAAAGCTTCCCTGGTTCATCACTGCCTTTGGAATCTTTGTTCTATTTTCGAACCCCATCCAAGTTCAAATTCAAGTCAAAAACTGAATGTCTGTTATGTAATGTATAAATTCGGTTTTCCAACTTTCTCATTTTTTCCTTAATTTTGTTCGCTTTCTCTCTCTCTCTACAGTTCCTGTTCTAACTTTCAACCGATTCGCCATTCCACAAAGTTCTATCTTCCTCCTTCTGTGTTTTGGAGGAATCCTCAAATTTTATAGAAGCTCACTATACAGTCTCCTCGCATTAGCTTGAAGTACACTTTTCAATATGTCCGTATTTTCGTTACGCTTTGGAAATTTCTCTTCCAGTCTTCGAATTTTGTTGAATTTTTCTTTAAGCTCACTCAGTTTTTCAGAAGTTTATTAACAAATTCCTTGAGTTTTGTCGCAGTTTATCTTTCGAGAATTTGGTATTTTCATCGAGTTTGTTCATTATCGGACTCAAATAAACTTCCAAAAATATTTTGGGGTCTTTTCCATCTTGAATCAAACTTTCCGTCAGTCATTTCTGGTGAACAGCCTCCTTACCGACTGTTCCTAGTTTCCATACCTCTTGCTTCGAATTGCTGAATTTCAAGTCCACAAGGCGCAGTTTCCTCGAGATTAAAGCTTTGAGCTTCTGAAGATGCCAAATTTGTTGATAAAACGCGCGTCGAGTGAAATTGGCGTTTTTTTTTTGGTGATTTGTGTAGTTTTTATCTCTTCACCGGGTATTACTAACGGACATCGAGGACGATACATTCAAAAAAATGGGCAAAATGAATTCCAATGGAGAAGAGCTGGTGCTTCATGGAAGAAATACTCCGTTTCTCGTTGGCTGAAGATTTGAACATATCTGAGAAGGCTAAAATCGTTCTGGGAGCTCGCCTGAATGTGGGTGCGAGTAGTGGAAACGTGGTAATGTTTTGAGGACAAGGATTCTAATTCTAGGACAAGGCTTGTTATGTCCTTTGTCATTATTTTATTTTATTTTATTTTATTTGCAATCAACAGGCACTTAGCCCAATTACAGATTACGATACATCATCTAATAACTAGAAAAATATAAGTGTCACACAAAAACCTTATGAATTCTAATAAATTCC
The DNA here is from genome assembly GCA_958502065.1 of Chrysolina americana. Lineage (NCBI taxonomy): Eukaryota > Metazoa > Arthropoda > Insecta > Coleoptera > Chrysomelidae > Chrysolina > Chrysolina americana. Next base: position 84,518,412 of record OY293413.1, read on the forward strand.
CAGTATAGAAAACACAGACCCTAAATAAAGATTAAATTTGCAATATTTCATTAATTCGTTTTTTGAATATAGAAATTGTGTCAAAGAATACATCCGTGATCTCAAGGTACTTATTAGATAGATTACAGAGTCTATAAATAGGAGCATTTTCGCCTAAATTTGAATGAGGTGTTGAAAGACCGAAGAGTATAGATCTATTTCTTTTATTATATTGTGGAACTGAAAACAGTAATCTCGATAAAACTTGAGTACAGTCTATATTATCCTTCTTCAAGAGACTAGAAATTGTCTCTTGAAACTAAATTCCTCAAGTGATTCTATGTATGGCATATCAAATCTATATATACCATGTTTTTTGTAGTGCAAATAACGAAGAAAACGTTTTTGAACTTTCTCTATAAGATTTTTATATTCATTGTATATGGGGCTCCAAATGAGCGAGCAATACTCAAGTATACTTTGAACGTAAATTTTGTACAGATAAACATATGTTCTCGTATTCCTGAATTCACTTGAGTTTCTCATTATGAACCCCAAAGCTTTGAGGGCTTGATTTACGGTACAGTTTATGTGGATATTGAAAGTCAGTTTATTATCAATAGTTATACCCAAATCTTCATTTTATACTCGAGTAGAAAGGAGGACTTTTTTCTAGTGTAAGATAAAGTGTAACATTTTGTAATGTTGAAATGCAAGGAGTTTGTTGTTGCCCATTGCACTAAATTGTCCAATTGAAGCTTAAAGCAATCATCAATGTGTTAAATTTTTCTGTAAATTTTTAGGTCATCAGCAAATGATTGTAGGGTGTTTGGTAGATCATTTACCATGCATAGAAAAAGAAGTGGTCCCAAATTAGATCCTTGGGGAACCCCTGAATTTGCAGAGAAAGTTGAAGACTTTACTACTTTTCATTAAATATGACCTGCAAATACTGAAAAGGTTTCCTGTAACCCCCATATAGTTTAACTTCTTCAGCAGTATATCATGATTGACCTCATCAAACGCTTTTCCAAAATCTGTATATATGACATCTAATTGAGCTTGGTCTTCCAGTACTTCATTTACAATTTGACTGAAACACATAAAGTTAGATGTCGTTGACCTCATATTCATGAAACCATGTTGTTCTGCAATAAGGGGGCGTCCATAAATTACGTGAGGTGTTTAAGGGGGGGAGGGGGCCGAGTCAAATCTCATCTAATCTTACGTTGGAGAGAGGGGGGGTCTCGGCAAATATCACGCAATTTTTTTTCTGATTGAAACAAAAAAAAAATTATACTATTTTGGTCCATTTAATCCAGATTGTACATGCATAAGATTTAATCTTAAGCGTAATCGTAATACGATAAAGATCATTCACTAATTCGTTCAATAGAAAATAATTTCATTCATACTTCGACGTTATACATTTACTTACTGTCAAACCACCATATTTGTTTGCACGAAGCAAATTTGTTTTTTTCTTTTTACAATAACAATCCAACACGTTTACGTAAGAAACTCACATTTTGAAAAATCTCACGTGAGATTGGGAGATGGGGGAGGGGGTTGAATAAAATCTCACGACATCTCACCAGGGGGGGAGGGAGGGGCAGAAAATTAAAAAAAACACCTCACGTAATTTATGGACGCCCCCTAATTTGGGGAGATATATGAGAGTAAAGTCTGCTGTATAATATAAATTCAAAAATTTTGCTTGGTACACATATTAAAGATAATGGCCTATAATTTGTGATCAGATTTCTTTTACTTTTTTTGAAGATTGGGCAAGTTTTTGAACTATATCTTGACGACATAAACGTGGTTAGCAGCAGATCGTTCGAGAACCACGTGAAAAACTTGGTGGAGGTATTTCTGCAACTGAGAAGCTACGGATTGAAACTGAGCCCCAATAAATGTCATCTGATCCACAAAGGAGTTTGATATTTTGGTTACCTTGTGTCTAGGGAAAAAGTAGCATTGGATGAGCAGCAGATCAAAGTTTTAAAGGAAAAAGGCCCATTCGTGAATCAACTATCGCTAATACGTGCTGGCGTTCACCTTCTTTGCTAAACCACTGTCTAAATATACGGAAGGCAAACATAGTTCCAGTTGTACGAGGAATGTCGAAATTCGTTTAAATGACGGAAAATTCATTTTGGAAACTCTCGCAAGCAATATTAGAGCTACAAGAGAGTCGAAAAAATTCACCAGTTACTTCAGCGAGTCCCCCAGTGAACCGAAGCACTATCACTTTGCCACCAAGCGGGAACTGTTGGGTGTCGTCAAAGGAGCAGAGCACTTCTACAAATACGTCCATTGTGGAACATTTCTGTTGAGAACTGATCATGCAGATCTGACTGGCTTTTACAGTTCAAACATCCCGAAGGTCTTGGAGTGCGCTGAATCGAAAGACACCAAGAATTTGACATCAAAATCGAACGTCCAGCAGGGGGGACCAGCCTAAAGAAAGCAGATGTTTTATCGCGATGACCATGCCCAGGCTACTACTACTCACATTGCCCATGAGTGTAGGAGAGAAAATCGATTATTCCAGGAAAAACTAGAGAAAAGATCCGTATCTTGGTTAAATTCTACTGGGCCTAATGGAATTCCCTTAACTTGGACCATTGGTTCTGAAGTATGTAATATAGTTCGAGGATGGTGATTGACGAAGACGTCAGATACTTGTATCCATGATCAGGGGGTAGGAAATGCTTCGTAAAATCCAGGATGGGGTCACCATAGTATATCTGGGAGTGAGGAAGACCCTCCAGAAAGTGGGGCAACGTTTTCACTAGGCCAATTGCTGAGCTGATGTCAAGGACTGGTGCAGAAAGTGTACTGTATGGGTTGCCAGCAATGGACCTTGAACTCGACCTGAAAGGCCCCGATGCCTCCATACAACGTAGGCAGCCAATTTGTTAGAATTGATTGACATCGCTGGCGTGTTCCAAGAATCTGTTATATGTTCAAATTTTCATCTCTCTAGCTCATTAGGAAATTATTCTAATATTGATTGCAAAATCCCACCGGAACAGACAAACAAACAGGCAGACAAGAAAGCAAGTTGATTGAAACGTAGTAAAACAGCGAACGTTTATCAAAGTAAGTGATTTGTTCTCAGAGAAGTCTGAGTAGCTTAACGTTGAGCTATCTGCTATAATGTATATAAAACAAAATTATTAGTTGTACTTACTTGGGAAGAATGTCACAGCCTTGTGCCATAAAAGAGCCCATCGTCAGCCAAAAACAATTTTTCACATTCCAGATATTCTCCAATTCCGTTGGGCAGGGATTACATGGATGCGGATTCTCCCAATCATTAGGGTTCAATCTACAAAAATCTCATTTGAAAAACATGTCAGTAGAAAAATTTGTAATTAACTAGAAATATTTGGATAATTTTACAAAAATACGTAAACAAGAAGCATAGTTGAATTGATGAAATGAAATAAATGAAATGGATTATGTGAGTCCCTGTCTAGGTGCTCAAATGTTATTAGATAGAAACAAAAATAGTAAAGTTTAGTAAATTTTCATGTATTCCAACCAAGTAATCAAAATGGATGATTTTCATTATTTCGAAATTTGGAATTCTCCTCTTGATGCCTGTTACCCATAGCTACAGCTGAAAGTAGTATAATATTAATGATGTGAAACTAGACTTTTCAAAGTTCTTGTAGTAGTAATGGGATTCCATTGTTGGGCATCAAAAAAGAAAGCTGGATAATTTTCGATTGAGTTGTTCCGTCCATTATTGTGTTCATCTAACATTGTTATGTTGTTAGTCATAGGCAAATTAAGCACTTGCATGGTGCTAGAGATGTGATCAAATTATTATTATAGAAACCATGGTGGCCTTAGAAACCATGGTGGCCTTAACACTGAACCCTGAGAAACTCTGAATTTGAAATCACTCAAAATGGACGACTAACTGTAATCGATTGGAAAAGTAAGATTTGATAAGGTTTAGGCTACTGCTTCATTCCATTGGAATAGAGTTTATCAAGAATATTATTATTAAAAACTGTCCACGGCTCTGGAATGATTTTTCCACTACTAGTTTGACAACTGAACCTGCAGCCTGAATGAGAATGGTTGGAAAAATGCCTTTCTTCAAAATACATAGTGAAGCTCTTTTTTCCTCATCAGTTCAACAACTTTCAAAAAAATACAGATATTTTATATCAGGCGATAGGTGTCAACCTTGCCTCACATGCTTCAATCCACCAATCATCTTTGAAGTACCCACAGGGTACGTAAATTTATTTCTTAAGTAATATTATAACTTCCACTTTGATTGGTTGTCTGAAGGCAATTTGTATGAAATATCTCCTGCAAAAAGACCTGAAGATCTGTGGCAGAAAATCTAAAAAATGTATTGGCCACCTGACCAACGCTTCCAGTACTTTCTCTACTGGCACAGCCTGGGGGAAGGCTTTGAAACTTCAGTTCCCCCTCATGACACCAGAATAACTGCCGTTATTCATTCGTTAACATCCACTGGTTGATGAGAAAAAAAGCTCCAACCTTAGCCCCTCTCGAACTGAAATTCTGGCTGCACCAGATTGCCTCCCTGGAGCATTATTATCCAGGGTTTTCCATTTGATGAATCGGTAATCCTATATTATTGAAGAAGACAAAAGAAAACATTCAATTCAAGAAAATGGCGAACGCACTAATGTTTCGAATGTACGAATATTTGGCGAAGGATTCGGTGTTCAACTTGAGTGATCTTCCAAGTGAGTCAGTCATCCCGGTTTTTTCCGGGATCTAGAAGAAGGTGAATTCAACCATGGAACTTCAATAAACTGATGTACACCAAACACATCCCCCGCATAACCCGGAGAAAGCTGTATCCAAACCACTCACGAGCATATGGCCCACAACTCCCTGGGGTCTGTTCAAGGACACAATATGTGCTGGAAAGTTTGAGGGCAGGACTAAACCTCACCACCTCTATGTAACAGTAATTTTTTGTAGTGGTTTATCGTTTGTAGGAACACTTGAAACTAATGTGTCAGATCCTCGTAGCCTCTGTGAAATTTTCGTTGGAATACTAATGAAAATTTAGATCTTCCTCTATGAGAATGTTTAAGATTTAAGCCTTGTTTCGATCCTACCGATTATGAATGCACTTTATTAAGGAATACAAAATTCATTTAATTTCAGTCTGGGTATCAGCATTGAGTGTAAATATACCGAAATACATAATAATAATAATAATTTGTTAATATTTAGGTCTGTTAAAACATTCATTGTGTTAGACTTGTGATAGAAAAGTTAAAATTCAAAACTTGAAGTAGAAAGACAATTAACTAATACTAACAGATATCACTGGCTGAATCATATCCTGAGGGGACTAACGAATGTTTTCCAGACGGAAGGACTTTTGCGCAATTTTGAAGGTGTGCCTAGTACAAGACTTTTTCAATTCATGGGAAAGCCAATTGAATAATTTGAGCCCTCTTACATTGAAAAAAATATGGCAAATTTTTACAAGACAGCAGGAAATCTGTATTTTCAGAAAGCATACCTATCTGCTTTATGAAATAATGATGGTTGTCATGTATGAAAAACGTTATTGGAATATACCGGGTGACCACGAGGCGAGGTACGCCCCCCAATTTTTCTATAGTTTTAAAGATACAGGTTTCAAATTTGGTACGTCGATATATTACTCAAATACGCATATTTTGACTCCATTACCGAAAATTCACCACTACCGGTTTAACCGTAAGTGACCCCAAACTTTTTTTTTTTCAAATGACACCCTGTACAATTTTTTTCATTATCCGGAATAACACGCAATTTGAGATAACACTGTTTTTCAAAATTGAAAATCGGTTGAAAATGGCGGATATACTGTTGATTGTTCAATCGAACATAGTTGGCCATGAACATCAACCTCAAATCAACACAACTGACGAACGGCGTCCACATTTACGAAGAGGAAGAGGTAAGATACAGCTGAAAATTGAGCTTCTGATGTAATTGCAGCAACCATATTTTCAAGCAAATATCAAAAACTTCCTCAAAACGGAGTAGTACCCATAAGGAAATGCTCACAGCTGCCATTTCTCAAATGGCAACATACTCTTTTCATATTGTCGTATTGAAAAGTTATGAATCATCCAAATAATCGTGTTAAAAGTTTCGAAGAATTCTGAAAGGAATCGAAGATACAGGATGTTTCATTATGAGTGTTCTCAAAATTGAATATTCTTAAACAGATGCGGCTTGAACCTACGATAGCTAAACAGAAAATCAAACTTTTTAATTCGAGTAATCTAATAATTCATCATTTTTCAATACGACAATGTGAGAAGACTATGTTGCCCTTTGAGAAATGGCACAGCTTTATGGGTACTACTCCGTTTTGAAGAAGTTTTTGATAATTATTAGAAAATATGATTGCTGCAATTACATGAGAAACTCAATTTTCAGCTGTATCATACCTCGAACCTTCCTTTCGCAAATGTTGACGCCGTTCGTCAGTTGTGATGATTTGATGATGTTCGCGGCCAACTTTGTTCGATTGAACAATTAACTGTACCTCCGCACTTTTTTCAACTGATTTTCAATTTTGAAGAACAATGTTATCACAAATTGCGTGTTCTTCCGGATAATGAAAAAAATTGTACAAGGTGACATTTGAAAAAAAAAGTTTGGGGTCACTTCCGGTTAAACCGGAAGTGGTGAATTGTCGGTAATGGAGTCAAAATATGCGCATTTGAGTAATATATCGACGTACCAAATTTGAAACCTGTATCTTTGAAACTATAGAAAAATTGGGGGGCGTACCTCACCTCGTGGTCACCCGGTATACAAGCACGGTTATATTAGCATTTTCTACATATGAGGAGGTTTCACAGCTCGTACTTCCTAATCAACTTCCACTTAAATGAGACCATTCAATGATGATATTGCATTTTTAGTGATAAAGATTAATTTTTTGGCCAGATTACCTCTCTCAAAATTAGTCATGAAAGAAAAAAAAATTACTGAAGATATGGCACCAAGAAATCTGATGGGATGAAAATAAAATGTATGAATATTTTGGTACGAATATATGCTCAACTATCTTCGGCAAATATTTCCGTTCTTATTGTTAACGTCGTGAAGCAGGAATGATAACAATGAAAAACAGCGTATGAGACACATGCATTCATTTTCTTAGGACATTTTTACAGAAAATGTTTGTTTGAAACCCTGTACTGACTTAAAACTCCTACAGCATTCAATATTTTTTTCTAATGGAATAAATAGCAATGAACATATATTTACCTTGCCACTAGAAACATCATCATGGTTATAATCAAATACGAAGTAGCAATGTAGACCCAAACTTCGAATGAGAGGGGATGGCTGAACGACAACAGTTCTGGTGGTTCTTTAACAGCTTTCGCGTACAGAATACTGATTCCTGCAAAAGTAAATGTCTTGTTGTAGATGAATCACAGAAAGTGTGACATCCTGTAGTTAAATATTTGTAGAAAAGTATCTAGCCGGACTGTATAATGTTTAAAAAGGGCTATCACTTTCCCACCAATAGCACATCAATATGAAAATTGAATTAACAAAAAGACGCAGAGTAAAATACTTCAACATTTTTTCAATAACTCTTATATCAACTAAGAAAAATAGGTGGGTCAAAGTATCTGAGCAACTCTATATCTTTGACTTGTCCTATGCTATGTAATATGGTTTAACTGGAATAAATGTTTCGTTACTATAATTACTGTTATCAATAGCCGAATCAATGAGTGATTGAGAGGTCATCAATGTGTCTGATTCTCGTGCGGCTGTTTGAAGATTGTTTGTATTGTATTGATTATTCACTGATGAGTTCTAATACTTCGATAGGATCAATAACTAACCTAGAGTCATAAAAGGCATGGTGAAATCTACAGCTTTCCTCCGTTCATAGGTTATGGTGAGGTCGCAAATTCCAAGATCTGCTTTCTGAAAAAAGCAAGTGAGTAAAAGAAAATAGCTATAATCGGAAAATTTCTTCTTCAAATGTATTTAGTGGTACAAGACAGGAAATTTGTTTTTCCTTCCAAAACTCATATGTAACCTACTATAAAGTTATTCAAATTTTAGTGGCGGTGTGCATTTCCGAGTTTGGTCAAACGATCTAAAACTGATCGATATAGACAGTGATGACACGTACATAATCAAGTAACTCTCTGATTAGGCCATTCCATTGCTTCGTGTCCGGATCGAAGTTTCCATATTTGCCATCTGCAACTACTTCGAAGGAAAAGCTGCAGTTAAGGTTCTGTGGTTTACATATTTCAGCAATCAAATCCATAGTATAACCTTCGTACCTATCGTTTCCGAACAAAGGTCTTCCGTTCGGATCAATTTTGCGCATGAGATATGGGTCGCCTAACCTGAAAAAAAGTATGTATTTCATTTATGGCTTATTTCATAAAATGTATTCAACTACCTCTATTGGTCTATATAAATGAATCGGTTCAGTTTTTTTAAATTTCAATTTACATTAATTATCGTTTCCTTGATGTGACGGCTAATTCTAGTGGTAGATTTAATTCAGCCTTCTGTAATATACTGATCAGGAAGAGTCACCCACCATTCATTGTTTGGTGCAAATGAATAGTGATTCTCCTAAGGTGGCGTATGGAGTAAGTAATTCAAAATTTCCTAACCCTATTTTTCCATGATTATTTACTTGCAGGTATAGCACCGATGATGGCCTAATAGCCGAAAGCGCTTTGCGATTTTATTAAATTCTTACACGAAATACAACTCTTTCATTGCATTGTTTAGTAACACAGGCCTACAAAAATAATCTCAGTTGATTGTCCTGAAATTCCATCCATTATTTTTATATCACCACATTGTCGCCAAATGCTGAATTTTCTTTAAACGTGCCCATTATTTTTCATTCAATATTGCTTATACAATATTTAAACTAATATTTTCGTAATATTGAAACGTTTTTCGCCTAATATCTCTATATACCACGTATGTTTGTGTATTATTTGCTATTTTATTATCCATTTTTGTTTTAATTTGATTAATTATTAATTAATCAAATTGAATGCTTCTATCCAATATGTCGAATAAGTATGTGGGTGGCTATGTGGTACTTTTTGGAAAATTAAATTTATCCTCCTATCCTATGAAAGCCAGATAAAGAACGTGTAGGAATTCGAAAAGTTCTCCAACGGTTTAAGACCTGGAAAACCACGGCCAAAAATTTCTTCGTAGACTGCTTAATAACCGTAGTAAAATTTGCGAAAATAAAATTGGAGAAATCTGAATAATATAATTGCTGAAATTTTTATTTCCCTGCCCACCTGACCAGATAGAGAGCACGTAAGAAGTGGAGAATGCTGCTAAAACTGGCTAAAATATGATAGGAAACTCCGTTAAGAAAAATGTATCCCCGAAAGCTGCATAATTTTAATTCAAATATATCTAACCCTCTGCCCACCTGGTGGCTAGATAGAGAACGCGTAGGGATTTGGAAAACAATTTGATGATTTCGGATACATTATTGTAATATTAAGATTTCATGTTGGTTGGTTGGTTTGAGGCTGACGAACCAGACGCAGGGTTTACCCGTGAGGGTGACCCTTAACACTGAGACCAACTGGGGTCTATTGTATTCTATCGTCAGTAGTTCCTAGTTAAATAGGCCCGTATCTTTTATCAAGTTTAGTAATCTATTCACTAGGTGTTTCGGATTCATGCCTATTTCTAGGTTGGTCTGTCCGAATATTCTGTAGCGCTTGTTGTACAGCGCGTCGCATTCGAAGATGATGTGAGAGGCTGTTTCCTCCTCGTCATCACAAAGTCTGCACTCCACGGTTTCTCTGTTTATTCCCATGGTGTGCAGGTGTTTCCTAAGGGCGCAATGTCCGGTTAGTAAGCCGGTAAGTATGCGTATCTTACGTCTGTTCAGGTTGAGAATGTCAGCCGTCAGTGTTTGGCTTAAGTGCCTCACCATGTAGCTTTCATGTACTAAGTATATAAAATTTCATACTGTAACAAAATTATTGGTTTGATGTACTTCAAAGTTCATTTTCTTCTTTTTTGAGCATCTGAATAAACAATTTTCTCAATAATATTTCCTTGATAATTTTTCCTTGTTTTAGTTTATTTCTAGTGTCATAAGCTGATATCAGAGCTCTGTAGAGAAAGACTATTATAATTCACCAAGCTTTTAATCAAATTTAATATAATTGATTTTGTTGCAACAAGCCATCAACGTGAATTAAAAAAATAGTTGATACGAAATTGAATTGTAGAAAATAAGCAACAGAACGAATAAATTCACTAACCTGCTCTTTCGTGTACACTTTAGATTTTTTCGCTCCATATCCCCACATTTTTTTGGTAAAGTAAATTCATTGGGCTCCGCCTTGATATAAAAGAAAATGACCTAGCTCACGTAGTTTTGTCTTGTAAACACAAATCCGAAGAAAATTCGAGGGGGTCTTAACTAATTTTTGAGTGATATTCAAAGTGTTGTCAAAAAGAAGAGTGATTTTTTATTGAAATATTTGAGTTTGAAAATGGGCTATTTCCAAGATTCAAGAGGTATAACTCGAAAAGTAGTTGAGACCCCTAGAATTCGTGTTCAGGAGACAAACTACGTGAGTTGAGTCACTTCTTTTTTATTTAAAGACGGGACCCGATAAACTTACCTCCACCATTTTTTATCTTAATGAATCGTATTAAAGCGCCATACTATCTATACTCTTTCCATCAACTCCAAACAAGTTCGTAACATAGCATACTTGGGTAACAAAGATGATGGGGAGTATTAATTTGAAAGTTCCACAAAATAAGCAAATAATACCGTTTCTCCAGCACCTTGAAGCTGGTCTATATTTCGCCACTCACAAAACTGAAGGTATTCTTTTTCTTAATGGATTTTTATTCATCCGGAAGCAAATCTAATCTTACAGTAGTAGCAGCCGCAAGTATATTTTCAGGAATATCAATATCTGCCATGATTTTCACTATAGTTTGAAAAGTTGTGATTAAGAGTGTATTAAATTTTATGACACGCTAAAATTACAACAATAACCAACTTTCTCGATTATTATAAGTCGCATAATAATCTGTGTGAAAGCGAAGTGATGGTAAGACAAGTGCAATTTCACTTCTCTGTTGGAAATTGCTGGAAACTGGCCAGATTGACATGAAGATTGGACCAAGCGACCTCTCATTAATTTTGGCAGGTGGTAAAGCTGATAATAATGAAAAATTATACTTATCCGTAAATGAATTGAAACCGCAGCAGTAAACACTCACCTTGAGACGACTCTGAATGTTCTTTGTTGGATTTTTTTCTTCAACTCCGTGTCTCGATCTTCTTCCGATAGTTTCAGCTTTATTTCTCCTGGAAAATCAGAGTCCCATGTCCCTGTTACTCGGAATTTGGAGGAATAGGAATCGAACTCTATAATTTGTAGCTTGTACTTTTTTCTGTAACCTGATTCGTCGAATTTGGTTACTTGTCCTGTCAGTGGTTCCACGAGGAGTTGAATATCTCTCTTCTTCTACAAATTGAAATTAAAGCTACAATTTTTTATTTTAAATAGTCCTAAAGTCAATTTTCATTAGTGGTTTTCCCAACAAGACCAGAAAGCGAATCTATCTGCATGTGTTAGAGAATAAAAAGTTTCTACGAGCCCAATTTCTTACTAAATTACCTCTATCAGAATTTTCGAAAATCGCTGTCCATGTGATGAAGTCTTATTTGCTCCACAGCTCAGCGGTTCTAGAATTAATTCCTCCTCTGCATCCAGCACAGAAAATGCGGAGACGAAAACGTTCAAGGCATCATAAAGCAAGGCTGCTCTAATCTGTAAAGGAAATATGTTTTGGCACGTTCCATTGACGAAATGTCAACATTCCAAAAATACATCAAATTATTTTATATCCTAAGAATTCTTCACTTTTTGTGTTGTTTACGCAATGTCTCCCATTCCAGTTGAAAGTCATATTTCTATATTTTGTCAAGACTAAAAAATTAATCTCTATCTAATCAAACTACATTTCTCAAATGAGAGAGCCCAGTGCAACCCAATTATTTATAGTTAGAATTTTGCCAAAGAGTAACCAAATGAATGAAACGAATGAATTCGACAACGTCGAAATACCTTTCTCTCCTAGCATCGGTAGTAGGAGATTTGAGCCGATTCCGGGCATTCCCCAACACTTCGACGTCATCAGTGACCTTCAATTGTATGTCTGGAACATAGGTGCTATTGTGTGACTTTGATTTCGAGATGTCCTTGCTGATCTTTGAAAATTATGTTTTGATCTTGATGACTGTAGTATAATAATTGTATTCATAATTTGTGTTTGACCTTGAGAAGTAATTGGTAATAGGCTGAAGAGATACGAGTTAATGAAGATGTTGGTTTGGTAATGTTTCTTTTCTTAGTATTCATGAGTGATCTTCAAGTGTTACTTTCATGTGTACTCAGTTCAGAGTACATACAAAAACCATTTCTCTATTATAGTGATAGTCATGTGTGACCTTCATCTGTACTTTCAACAAACTATTACGTTTGTGAAAGAGTACTATAGAAGACATTGTAGACTGATGAATGTAAGTAACATTTATGTGCCCTCACTTCAAACTTTGTTATGATATTTCGCAGAGAGGATACATACCTGCACACCATGACATACCAGCCGGGCCGTGTTTTTCTTGGGCATGGCAAACCTCTCCTAACGTTGCGAGTGGTAGTGGGGATGTATGTGACGTCACGACGATGAATCTTGCACAGGGATATAGAAATCAGTAGAGATGAGATTCAACAATTCCAGCCAAATGAAGGATAACCTTATGTTCTCATCAAGAATAAATACATAGATCACATTTTCACCGATCAGTATGACAATGAAAGAAGAAGACACCATATAAATGATGACCAAAAGAAGTGTGAAACATGTTTATATGGTTTCAACATTCTGGAGGTTACTCCCATTTTCCTTTTATGAATGTAACTCTTAAGAAACTCAATTGCCACGTGAATAATCCAAATGTTGAAACACAAGTAATCTATGAAGGAAAAAATTGTAAGAATATTATTATATTCTGATTCATAAAAGTCATAACTGATCAGAACACTTTGGAATGGATCATAAGGAATTCAAAACAAGTGAACAAGGAATGGTAGATATTGATGGAAACAAAAGAACGTAGTCGTGGCTGCTTTACATCTAGCGTTGGGATAGATTCAGTTCTGACAGGATCAGCGTGGAGGGGGGCATGATCACGTTATGATTCTTCTCGATTTGAAAATTCAACGTACATTCAAAATTTGAAAAGTGAAAACTTCATTTTGAATGTAATCGGAGTCGAACATGCACCGCGCAAAGTTGAATCTGTGATAGAAGCAGATATTATTTTCATGATATTGATTTATGGCCATGATATAGTATAATATAGTTTGTCGTATTATTTATTCAACGGGTATAACAATGTTGATGACAGAGAAATGGTCAATCAGAATGTCATTGAAGTACGTATTATACTTATGTCAAAGTTATCCCTTTGTTTATATTCTTCAACCGAGTGAACAGTAAAACTATTGTCGGTATTAGTCTTACCGGTACATTTTTTGGGAGAATCTCAGCTATGGGATTCAGCTTTCGATAGGTTTCAAGTTCTTTCTGAATGGCAGGGTTCTGTATGTTTCGTAAAATATCGATCTTCATTATTTGATTCCATACCAAAGCTGCATGCTGAGTACTAGAGCTTTCCGGATCCACCAATCGTAGTGCAGTTATGTTCGTTCTGATATTCTTGAATTCTGACCAGTCCAGTGTATGGGAATCCTGGAAATTAATTTGTTTATTTGATGTAGGGTATCAATGAAGTAATTGAGCAATGAGCGATTATACTCTAGTTTTGAGAACTAAAAAACCTGAAACCAAGTCTGTCTGCGCTGAATGATATTTTTTTCGACAAGAGACTACAGCTTCGACCATTGTACTTTGTTATAATCCCTGAACTCTCGACAAATGGTACCCAGCATTAGTCTGGAGTTTCGAAAAGAAGCAAAAGAGGTTCAAGGGGACCAGTGAGTGAGCTGGGGGTAACCAATGCTATGAGTGGAGACCGTACGAAACACCACTAGCTCAACTGCAGCTAATAGCTGAGGGTCTCCATCGCCAACTAGAGGACGTGATCACTTTACGAACAATAATGAGAGCTCGAGAATGAAGATCATTCCTAAAATAAGAAAGCGAATAGTAGTAAAATCTATCAACTTGTCAAATCCAATGAAGCAATTACCGATTTCGGGTGAAGTAGTTTCCATTAAGAGGTTGTACTCAGTACGGCATTTCTGTTGAGACTAATGAGATTGTTGGAAGTTTTAGACAATGAAATGGTGTGAATTATTACTTTTATTACGGACTTTCATTGTCCGAATTGTTACTATGAATATGATGTTTCAGTCGGTATAGTATATCGTTATCAAGTGTTCTTGAGTGGTCATTAACAAATCCGAGAAGGTATATTTCTGAGCTAGTTGAATTTGTAGATGAATTTACGAAACCTGACAACAGTGCAATTAATATCTCCATTGTGGTATTTTTGGTGACAAAATCATCCATTTGCAATTTGGATATATTAAGGATTGAACTATCTAGAGAACTCCACTGAGAGAGCCCTAGAACACTACGTTGGAAGGTTATTGATGAAAATAATGAAAAACAGGGGTCCAAGAACTGATCCTTGCAGACCCCCTGTGGAAACATTCGCATATTCAGAACATGTGTTGATAAATCATTCTCTTTGTCTACTCAAGTAAGGTAGCAATCCAATTCAATGCTGGTACCCATACAAGTTTTAGGTTTGTATTATAATAAATTATGGTCAACTAGGTCAAAAGCTTCATTCATGTCAATGAATAATGTCAATATTTCATGTTTTCCATCCAGGGCTGCAACAACGTATTTCATTAGAGCATCAATGGCATTTCCAGTTGATTTTTTACGTCTAGATCTATCATGTTTGGGACTGAACACATTGAAGTTTTGAAAAATATAATAGCAAGTGCCTCATTATTTTTGTTCTGAATTCACGGAAAAACATTTTCAAATGATAAACTATTATTCGTTGTCAAATGAATAAAAAATGCAAAATGAATAATTGAGGAAGAAATTGATATCTCAAAGTCCTCGACTAAAAAATCAAGACTCGTATTGAGAATGTTTGGCTTTTCAATTGCACTGAATTCTCTCTAATCCCTTTGAAATATCCCATTCATGTGTGAAAACAACGGAAAGAGAAACAATCAGAGCGTAGAACCCCCCGGGAGTGAGATAAGAAAAATAAATGCCTGTGGTGAAAGAACAAAAACCATTCGGACAGCGTGGAAAGGTTAACAAATTTGTGTCCGGAATTCTAATGTCCCATTTACAGGCGAAATATAGCATAAATCTCTTTTTTAATCATCTCCATATAATTTTATATTTTGGTGGTCTGTGAACTTCTTCTATTCCATATGAGAAATGATGATTGTCTGCCCTTCGAATACCAGGAGAGTACGGTAACTACCCAAATACAGGTCTGATGAATGGAGCGAAATAATAGTATTTTATTCAATGAGCATGTAATTATTGCCATGACTCATAAGAATAGAGTTTGCGTAGAACATTTGAGAAAATAATAGCCACTAGATGGCAAAAAACTATAATCATTCTATAATTTTTCATTAAATTTAAACAGATGTGTTTCTTCTGGTGAAAGAAAATAAAAATTAAATGCATTTATATTTTCATCTAATGAGAAATCAATCAAACTTCATTATCACGATACTCTTCATCACAATAAAACATATAATAAATGCATGTACAGTTTAGTGTGGCATTAATATAGACAACAGTCACAATCATCTTATGCTGCTCTTCACTGATCACTTTGTAATTTTCTCTGACTCTTAAGCTGACCTATCAAAAAATCTCCGTATACTCGGAGGATATCGTGACGGAAATGGCATTTCACTAAATAGTGATGAAACGAAAATCGTTCAATTCTGCCGATTATCTGGCCAATAATACATCAAATTTATTTTGAAAAATTCTCTTATCGAAATCACTAATAGGTACACATATTTTAGAATTACCTTCATGCCATCTTCATCCTTTCGAGAAATGGCCTCTTCATCAGCGGAAAAAGTTGAACAAGCAATAGGAGCAGAACTTCCTTCAATGGCTGACTTGGTATTGACAAATAAAATTATTCAATCTCTTGTAGTGAGCATTTTAATAAACAGTATCCCAGTGTGGGGTCTACGATATTCTGACGTATGAGAAAGAGTTCAGCTCAAATTCTTTGAACATCTCCTTCTTTTACCAAGCAATACCCCGGATTTTGCTGTAAGATTTGTTACAGGTCCTGTCAAAATGTCATACACAATACTCAAATGTACTCTCAATCTCCTTTGATAAACTACTCCGAGAGGAAGATCAACGCCTCCCGTAAACTATGTAGACACTAGGTATAACTGGGTATTACAATAAAAAAAAGTTCGATTCAATGAGTTCGAAAACAATACTCACAAAATAGGAAAGTCATTCACTCGACATACTATAACAAGCTCTATGAGTCTAATCTATATCTATCTGCTCTATCTGCTCTGACTTTGTATTGAAATTTTCGAGCATTACCGTCTCCCCAAAAATACTTAGTTCTGAAAGTATATACATTGCGGCTTTTAATAGTCTCTCCCTGTTAATTTTTGAACAGTTTGACGTACAAACTTAAAAAAACTGTTTGGGGGGTTTCAGCGATAAGTACTTCTTTTTGAAATAAAACACATTGTGATTGCTCGATAGATGGTATGGGGAGCACATCAGCTAAAAAATTTTGAATGGCATAGGGGGTCATGTGTCACATCGTTGGAAAGATAATTCAATTCTCTTTACAACCATCTAACATTTTTTGAATTTCGTTTCATTCAAAAAAAATCTGTCCCGTTATTTCACAACAAACCATTCAAAAGTTATCGTGGTCAGGTAAGAAAAGGGAATTCAGACCGCCAGATCCGCACTTATTCTGACATTTCAAATGCATATTGTGTAAAAAAGTATTAACAAAAATCTAAAAAATTTAGATGGTTGAAAAGAGAATGGGATTATCTTTTCAACGATGTGACACATGACTACCCATGCCATTGATTTTTTTTTTTGTTGATGCTCCATCGATCTAGCAATCACAATGTGTTTTATGTCAAAAAGTAGTATCGGTGAAACCCTCCAAACATTTTTTTTGAGTTTGTTCGTCAAACCATTCAAAAGTTAACGGGGGGACTATTAAAAGCCGCACTGTATAAACATTATACGACCTCTTGCTCAAATAAAGATGGCTAGTGAGTATGTCATAAAACTAACATATAATGGTAGTACCATCGAGTAACCCCAAACGATATATGAACAATGTGTAATCAAAATGATCCCGAAACATTGCAAAATATCTCTTCGACTGCCCAATATATTTTTCTCTGCGATCTCATTACGTTTTTTAAGAATTTTACTTCTGCTGAAGCATAAAAAAATTAAAAAAATGTGAATATTTGTAATATACTGAAGCTCTGATTATTTGTTCTGAATGAATAGATATACATTTAGTACTTTCGTATTTTTAAGATTATTATTCTTCTATAATTCATATTAATATTTTGAAAAATTTTCTCTTACGATTCTTCGTTCTGTACAATAAGAGTAAATTTATATTCACTATACGATATTACTGCATTATACAGTATCGAAAAATATTTATCTTGTGTATAGACAAATCTAGAAGAGTATCAAAGAGCGCAATTATATAATACCACATAATCAAGAGAGACGCAATGATGTTGCCCCTCCTGTTGCCCCACTCTATTCTTCAACTGACTACGTCACTATGCCAGTTCGGACGGCTATTAAGCCGCTTCCTCACTGAGTCGACATTGTCGATCGACGCTGTCAACCAACGAATGGAAAAGACGTCACCTGTCCACACCAAGTAGACAGAAAGTTGGTCGATCAGTCGAAACGAAAATGTTTAATGAAGAATTAATACGATATAATTGCTTGTACTGCATTATTTGTTATTGTCGCGTCTAAAAAAAATGAAAGATTCGCATAAAAAAGATTTTAGGCTAGATCAAGCCTGGAATGTACAGCGGTAGTAATCTGATGGGAGACCCAAAAAGGTGGGGAAGATATCGACAAATTGAACCTTCAATACAGATGTAATGGTGGATTCAGAATTTAGAATTTATTTTCGAATTTCTGATAGTAAATTTGAATATTTGTTGCAAAAACAACGTAACACGACACTCTCACATTGATTACAGTCTTTCCGCTGATGTTTAATGCCGAATACAACGTCCATACTCTGAATTCGACTCGACTACCCTTTGATTTTACCGACAGTTTATGGAAAACCAATCGACAGATTTGGTCGATCGACACACTAAATCGACATTGTCGATAGACAGACTCGATCGACAATGTCGACTTAGTGAGGACGCGGCTTTAGATATAGCTTCGAGCTATTCGCGGAGAAATTGTAATGCTCTCTCAACATCTAGCAAGCTATCCTTTACGCTCTCATTAAATCATAATACCCAAGATAAACTATTTCCAATACTGTATACACTACGCTACTATACCATACTCTTAGTAAAATATCTGCAACTGCTATGTGCTTGAAGCATTAAATGTATTTATTGATGTTTGAAAATCTATTAGTCGAATTTTGACCCAGATTTGTGCAAGTTTCAAAACATCGAGATTAAAGTGCCACATATCTTAAAATATTTTAACAGCATAACCCTTATCAACGATAGTAAAGTACCAAATTTTAAAGTTCGGGTTACTGATATTGGGGGTATACTCGCTCTAAGATGCCACCTTCTTCATACAGCGTGTTAGAATGCGGGTCTTTAGATTATTTTGGGGCTTCTGTGCCATAAGCATCTACACCGCGACCTTTGCAGATCTATTGTGTGTGATGCGAGTCTTAGTTTGTGGTGTCGTATTCCCTCTCCAGTTCAACTCCATACGAAGTTTCAATGAAAAGAAATACAACAAGTCAATCTACCATATTTCATTTCAGTATCCTCAGAAACAACGAAATATTTTTACCGTGCCTCATTCCATTTTCACTCCGTATAAAGTGTGAAAATGTCCCAGAGAGTTTCTCTTCATTAAACTACAAATTCTTCACAAACTTCACAACCCTCGTACGGGCAGTTTGTCTCCCGAATTGCACCCTTTGAATCTCTTTTTGCGCGCCGCGGTCGGGACCATTACTCACCAAGTTTGTCAGTATATAGCTGTGGAATTCCGATAATAATTTTAGTTTCTTAGCCTGCCGTAAAATGTCCATTATGTGGCCTGCCTCGCAGTCTAGTATTAGATGTAATACGCCAGAGCTTTTAACTTCTTTCAGCACTGACCTGGAAATCAATAAGCTTTGTTAACGAGGTTGGAATAAATTTCAGTCGTTAAATGTGGAGGAGATTGATGCTGAAAAATGAAGTAAACGATATTTGATTGATGGCAAGAAAAATTAGTTAAGTAACGAAGCATCCGTCAATTTTAGCATACGGAGTATTTGTTCGAGAAAAGAAAAGGTGCTTTCGTTTAAAAACTTTGAACCTTGGCTTCAGCGGTAGTGGTAGCCACATCATTAATTTAATCTCTTCATGTTCACATGAATCGGGCAATCACTAGGTATTTTATCAATACGGTATTCATTATTTTCGATTATTAAAGTATTTCAACTCCCAGACAGTTTTTTGTTGGTGAGTAGATTCCTGTTAAGGATCTGAACGTTCGGTTGATCTTGAAGTGTCCTCAAATACTCCGGAAGCAAAATCCTCTCCATACCATCGAATAGACTATGGATTCAATTTTGTACCCGCGGACTTTATAAGAACATCAGTGGCATACACCATGACCGAAGAAAAACCAAGTAAACTGCTTCACCAACAAGGCCCACATGTCAACATGCCCACATGGTTAAGAACTCTATTCTTGATTCAGATTCAAATATGGTTTTTACCTTTGCTTTGACACTAATACATCTTCATGATAACGCGAAGTGAGTTTGGGGGTCCGGAAGATTTTGATGTGAAGTGGTTCGAGCTGACTCATACTAAACAGACAAAATTTTTCTGCTGTCTTCACCTATCGCCTAATAAACCAGAGCCCTAGGACCAGATCATATTTTTTTGAACTAGAACATGTTCATGGAGAGAATCGAACTCTTGAGAAAAAAAATCGTGCAACGTCAAGATTCCATTGAAGCATGATCAGTATGATAACCTTTCTCATTCATTTTGGTCTTTTGCCCAAGCTTCAACTTCATTTCCTTCCACAACCGAAGAATTTGAACACTATCGAAAAACACCTAAGAAAAATTCCATCTTGGATTAATTGGGAAAACAACCTCAGAACATCACTCTCAGTGAGTCATATGCCTGAGATTCCCTTTCGACAACGAACCATTAGATGCATTTTTCTAGATTTCAATAATAACAAACACCTAGGGTGGCTGGGGTGCTGCAGCCAACGGGATTAGCGATTCGTGGGCCCTAGCTTACTTTACCCCTACTTCAAAAACCCACATGAGCCACCGGCACTTATCACATGAGCCCCCGACACTTAACACATGCTTACTTATTTATTTTAGAGTAATATGAGAACTAGAAAACCTGCCTTCAGTGGGAGCCGAGGAAGGGCATCACCAGTGCTGCGGAACTGATCGTTGGTGAATGAATTGGCGGCTGCCACATCACCAAATCAAGAAACAAACCTACCAGAACTTCATGAGGAGGCGAATGAAAGACTCATTTGCGGCTGTCACGCCGCTCGATTGAGAACTAGCCCTACCAGTATATTCGAGAAGGATTGAAGGGACTCGATTTCATGACAAGCACCTACATACTTCCTACCCAAAGACTTCAAGGAGAGCAGGTGGAATCGCTAGGCAGGCAGAACACCATGCATGAGAAGAGCAGGGGATGGCAAAAAAGGCATCAGCGTCCCCATAAATACTAACTACGTAACACCAACAATGCTGATGGACGGAATTCCGCCAATTATTACCAAAAAGTGTACTCCCGCACTAACACCAGTTCCTTGTAAGTTATTCAATATGTCTTATGAACTGAAGGTGTTTTCGTCCAACTAGATGATGCAAAAGTTCAACCAGTACAAACCAAAAAATTACTGTACGTCCTATCGCACTGCTCTCTGTTATCTCGAAGGTCATGGAAACCCCAACAACTCTGAGCTCATGAAATATTTGGAACATTCAGGAACTGTGACTGATCAACGATGTGGTTTGCTCATGTATGACATATAATATGGCAGCTATCTATCTATTGAAAATATGTTGAAACTTTGGCAATATATATGGCATTAGATACATCCAAGGCATTTGATCGCGTTAGATACCAGCTTTCATCTTAGGGCATGACCCTCCAGTATTTCTTGCTACATAGCTTTTTTTCATACAGATTTCAACACGTGATGGTTTATGGAGTTTCATTCTACCCCCTACCAATACATGCTGGAGTTCCGCTGGACCAGCTTCATCCATTTTAGTACCAACACTGTTTCTTCTTCGAATCAATAAATTTATTGAAGCTCCTTCATGCCCACTCCACAGCTTTGCGCATGATATTGTTGTTGTTTTTGTGGAAGGGCCGAGAATTAACGTGAACAATCTAAATATAGCCTCAGCAAAAATTTGGTGATGGAGGTCCAACAACTAGGTTTAATTCATAGCGAACAATACCCAAGCTTTCCTTTCTTCAAAAACACCGATCTCAATAAGAAATATTCATAGCAATGATTATTTCTATACCAGGTATCAACATCAGCAGAACCCTTTCATGGAAAAACATGTGGGGTCCAATACTTGTTTCCTGTTTCATGCTTAGATCTATAATCATAAGGCCCTTCTCCTGATATAATCTTCCCTCATATGGAGTGCAGCCCCTGAACACACATTCAAACTTTTTGTTTCTATCTGGAAAAGAGCCAATAATCAAGTCGCTGATGCTTTGCCTACAAGCTTGCTCCCTCTCTGGAACATCGCAGAAAGGTTTGTGATCTATCTATGTTTCATAGATATTTTTAAAAGATGCTGTTTCAAAATATCATTAATTCGCGAAGTTAGGGATGTAATTAGCACTGGAGATGTTCTCTGTGGATTAAAGCCTGCCTTAATTCAAGAAGAACACCCATTTCCACGTTTATTAACTAACTCAGAATAATAATGACAACTCTTGATAAACTTAATTTATTAACGGAGCAATTATAACATCACATGAATTACCATCAACTGATAGATGCAAATTCATATATCTATAATATTACTATATTGCAATATGCATATTCAGGAAATAATTCTAAATTTGGAGTATAACATTATTTCAACAATTTTTCGTAGCTGTCATAATGTTTTCTTAACATTGATTGATTTTTCTTTTCGTTGAAACTAAAACATGAAAAAAATCGATATCTTTTGGTTTCGAGCACTGTAAGTTGATACGCGACTTCTGGTTGAAAGTGGATCACTTCTTCTCGATATGCGAGGTCTTCTGTGGAAGATCTTCCTTGTTGAAAGCCGATCACAGTAGATAGACAATACAACTATGAACATCAAAAAAGTGACATAACCTCACTTTTCGACTCCCGCCGACTGGCCGTGCTTTTGTGGGGCCCCCATTGAGTTCTCGGCGTCGGAGCTGGTGCTGCAGGACGGGGGCCCCATCGAGGAACGTCCCCACAGAAAAGGAGGCGCGCTAGAGCCCAAGCGGGTCGAGTTTTCGTCAATTTAAATTCTTGATTGTCATAGTTGTATAGAATTGGGTAACTGGGATCGGCTGGGAAAAAGTGCGGGGGGCTGGGGGCGTGGGCGAAGAGCGCCGGGGGCCGAGATATTTCGATTTTTATTTATTTTTTATTTTTCGTCGATTTTATAGTTGTTGACGCTGGCACTGGTGATTCGCCGCCACTGGACCGGCTCGCTGGTGTTGGGTGAGCAATACGCGGCGGCACATCAAAGGAAGGTTGTTTACACTTAGAGGATGTAACGTCACATTCTAAGAATTCGGTGAGTGTTTTCCATCAAGACTCAGTGTGTTGTGTCGGAAATAAGACATGATTGGCATCTCACTCTAACTCATCGTTTTTTTTTTCTGTCTTTGTCTCTGAGAATTACGCGGTTAGCTGCGGGCTGGGTGCTACGGGCGGGGTGGTGGGGGAAGGGGGAATTCAAACGATAGTTGTTGGAGAGAACGCGCTGCATACGTCATTTTGAAGAACACGCTTAGAGTTCAGACGTACCTGCTGGTGCTCAGTGAAATTGTACTTGTGATTTTGCCGGTTTAATTGCAAAGGTGAGCTTTTGTCTGTACATAGAGTAATTGTATGCATGTCAATAGAAATCGTTTGAGCGTTTTGATATTGATATATACAGTGCGTATCAAATTTTCCATTTCATATACAGTGTGAATGAACATAAATATATTGTTTGAATATTTGAGTGAAGTATTTCGCAGATGTCTCACATTGATGAAATTAACAAGGTTAGTTTGGCCTGCAGGAAGGAGTTGAAGAAGTTGGGCGAGTTACCGTTGGACGAACCCCAATTGATATTAGACGCGGAGGTGAAAACGACTGGATTCGGAGAGGCAATCCTCGTCGAGTTGGCAGATTTCAAAGTATTCCTGCCAAACAGAGCCACCGCTGCCCTCAAGAGCAACTTGAAGAAGTTGACAGAGTCTCAGCATGAACTCATCTACAGGGGCGAACACAAGTCAAGCCTGAATCAGCACCTTCAGCAGCTTTCAGAGATAGCCAAGGCGTAGTGTCCCTTTTCCAAGCACAAAAAGTGAGTTTTCTCGATTTTTCATTAAGTTTTCGCATATTTTTGTGTGTTGTATTTTTTGAATAAAGATGAATTCTGATGCTATTGCTAATTTGGCCGCTGATAAGATCAAAACTTTGAGGAAGGTGGAAAGAATTTTGTTAGAAAAGTTCACCGCCATTGCCATTACGAAAAAACTGCTGCTTGTCTTTTGACTAGTGCCATATCTGCTGAGGACTCGATTCAGAGACTCTAAATTTTGGCGGGCCATTTGAAAATTAATCGTAATTCCATCAAGAATTTGGGAGCTCGTCATGTAGTCGAAGGGGTTAAATCAAAATTATCGTCACGAGTCAGGTGGGAGGATTTGAAGTCTGCATCTGCTTCTCGTTTTCGTACAGGTATAATCATAAATTTGGTCCATAAAGATATTGGGCAATTTTTCCGAGATGCTTATACCTTATTCAAACGACGAGTACAAAATTTATAAATAAAACAGGATATTATTAAAGTTAATGCGACATTTTGTGGGGAATTTGTCAAAAATAATTTGAACGAGGAACATAAAACTGAATATAAATATTTCAATACCAAAAACGCTGTGATTGACAGGGGTACTGATTTGGAAGGGTGGTTCGTTGAAAACGTTGTAGATCAGGTACAAAACAAATTATCCAAATTCGCCGAAAAGGAGAGCGGCTGGACTCTCCAAAAAATTGTCAGTTTGGAAATAAATACCAACAAATCCGGCATCGGCAACGGTTCGTCTTACATCGAGTTGCCAAAATCCATTGCCAAAAAACGAGCTTGCATCAACATCAGAAATGATGATGATGCATGTTTTGCTTGGGCCATAGTTTCGGCTTTGTATCCATCGAATTTCCGTTGACATTGAGGCAAATTGCCAAATTCGAGATATTGAACAACATTTCTGCGAATGTGTACACTTTGGAATTAATCCAGCCTAAGCCGGATAAAGAGGCATTTTTCGTGACAGTTCGGAGTCGACTAATCAAAAATTAGATCGACACGTCAATTAACTCCTAATTCAAAATGAATATTACCAAAAATTGAACGATTATGAAGCGGTACCAGATATAGACAACGAAAGTGACATCCGCTATCATTTTTGTTGGATTAAGGATTTATCTCGGCTACTCAATACACAACTTGGTAAGGATAAGTATAAAAAATACATTTGCGACAGGTGTTTGAATTATTTCAGAAGTGAAGAAAAATTGGACAGTCATACGTTTGATTGCCAAAAAACAAACACATGTAAAATTTTGTTCCCCCACTACGATCACGTGGAATTTCGGGACTTTGTACATAAAGAAAAGGTAGGTAACCTTTGTAATATATGCGGATTTCGAGTCTATTCTGGAACCGTTCGAAGATGCCGGGTGCACTTCTCAAACGGAGAAGTACCAAAAACATATTCTGTTCAGTGCCGGATTTTATTTCAAGTGTGCGTTCGATGACACTTTGTCATTTTACGATAGCCATCGAGGTTTAGATTCGATGGATTGGTTTGCGCAGCGAATGGGGGACATAGCCAAAATTATCGAAGCCAAAACTTTGGATATAGTCCCCATGACCACATCACCTGATGAGGTGAACGCGCCGTATTGCCACATCTGTGAAAAACCATGGAAATCTGACGACAAAATTGTTAAAGATCATAATCACTACATTGGTGCCTTTCGCGGATATACGCATGCGCAGTGCATCTTGTCATACAAAAAGTCTTTTGTGGTGCCGATTGTTTTCCATAATTTATCGGGATACTACAGCCATTTTATTATTCGAGATATAGCAAAGAGGGGGCGAGTCAGTTTGTTGCATGTAAACAAAGAAAAATACATATCTTTCACCCAGTATGACGACAATACAGACATCAAGTACAGATTCATCGATTCGTTCCGTTTTATGGGCATGAGTTTGGACCATTTGGTTCACACTTTGACAGTGCACGATTTGAAAATATCCAAACGCGAATTTGCACATCTGACAGACTCGCAGTACGAACTACTCACTCGAAAGGGCGTATTCCCTTACGATTTCGTCGATTCGATGGAAAAATTGGAAGTTGAATTTTTGCCGGCGCTCCATCATTTCTACAACACGTTGGACGATTTTCATATTAGCAAGGCAGAATACGAACATGCGTAGAACGTGTGGCAAACGTTCAACTTGAAAATACTGGGCGAGTACTCCGACTTGTACATGAAAACGGACATATTGCTAAAATTTTCGAAACATCGGCCACGAGACATATGGCCTGGACCCCGCGTGGAATTACACCCTACCCAGCTATACGTGGTCGTGCATATTGAAGTACACCCAGTGCAAATTGCAAATTTTGAAGGACGTCGACATGCTCATGTTCATCTAACGAGGAATTCGCGGAGGCCTCAGTCAGTGCAGCAACAGGCGCTCCACGTACTTAGAAAAATTCACAGAGTTCTGCAATTCGACCAATCAGCCTGGCTCAAACCATACATTGAATTGAATACGAAATTACGCGCAAAAGCAAAAACCACTTTCGGCAAAATTAACTACAAATTAGCCAATAACGCAGTATTCGGGAAAACGATGCAGAACATACGGAAACATCGTATAGTGAAAATGGTCTCAAAATGCGATATGGCGTTATGGCTCGAATTTCAAGAATCGCACTATTTTCGATGAGGACCTTGTCGCTATCGAGATGGCAAGGACGGATCTGTTATTCAATAAGCCTGTATACATCGGAATGGCGGTACTTGACATTTCCAAGGTGTGCGTGTATGATTTCCATCACGGCTTCATGATGAAAAAATACACGAGCGATCAGTGCAAGTTGATGTACACGGATACTGATTCGCTGATATATGAGATCAAATCCGATGACATTCATCACAATTTATTGAAATTAGACATTGAAAAATTTTATACAAGTGATTACCCCATCAACAACCCTTATGGTATTCCCCTTGCAAACAAAAAAGTCCCCGGCTTGATGAAAGACGAAGCGAATGGCCAAATTATGACAGATTTCGTGGGACTCCGTTCAAAGCTGTACACCTATAAGATACAGGGTGGAAAATTCGTCAAAAAATCCAAAGGAGTGAAATACAGCGTTGTCCAAAATAAAATCACTTTTGACGACTATGTAGAATGTTTGGAAAATCAGCGTGAGAAAATCACATCTCAACGCTGTATTCGCTCTTTTGCGCACAACGTTTTCAGTGTTGAGCAAACAAAAATCGCTCTGAGTCCACATGACGACAAACGGTATTTGATTGCCGGCTCTCATGATACTCTGCCATGGGGGCAATTATGAATATGTAAAATTGTTTCAGACCCCCACCAAGGCACACTCTATGCAAAATTTGTGTTATCAAGAAATCATCACTATCCCAATTTATTGAGACTTCACCTTTGCCGTGGTCCATCACGGAAAATATTGTCAAAATGTGATCCACCGAAAAATGGGGAGAATTAGTAGACCAAGCTTGGGGCGATCGACCTTTTTACAGTTTGGCGCACTTGATGCCACAGACAGAAAAGACGCACTCGCCACCGAAGACTGGTCTATACATTTCACTGAAGATGTCTATTGCGTATGGTTGAACCAGTACTATATTCCGAACTACGGATTACGTCTGTGTTATAACTGTTTCAAAGCATTCAGAAAAGCCATGCAACAACATACATTTCACAGTATCAGAGACCATAAACACATCGTATACAATTCGAATAACTTGAGCGAATTATATCGAAATCCTTCATCATGGTGTCACAACAGATTTGACGAGGTACTATTCACGCTGAAAACAAGCGATTCCTGTCATTATGACTTACATTCATACGATTACAAAGGTCATCATTTCGAAACGCCTCCTCCATATAACCGATTTCTGGCTCTGGCGATGAGGATTCTGATCTCGATTGAATAAATGCAAAAACATACAAAAATATGCGAAAAATGAATGGTGGAATTGTGGAAAGCTATAAATGTATTATTATTATGTTGTGATTATTATTATTATTATTATTATTGTATCAATAGACGAATAAAATAAATTTTCTCGACTTTTCTTTTGTTGGACGAATGAGAGAGTGTGTGTTAATTTTTCAACTAAAAAATGCATCGTTTTTGATAGTAAAAATGAGTGCTTTTTCGATCAAAAAAGTACCTATTTTTAGCTTAAAATCAGCACGTTTTTCGATAAAAAAGTAATGATTTTTGAGCCAAAAAGAGCACGTTTTTCGATCAAAAAAAGTACTAATTTTTTAGTAAAAAACAGCACTATTTTTGATAAAAAAATACCCATTTTTTATAAAAAAAAGTACCAATTTTTGAGTCAAAACTCCAAATTTGACATGGTGGTCGAACTGAGAAAAAAGTTCAGTGAAATTCAGTCAAAGTTCAGTCACTGAATTCATTGAGACTCAGCGACAGAAAAATTTCACTCAACCGAAATTTTCCATGCTTTTATTATGTGGCCTGAAAATTCAGTGAATTTCAGTGAAATTTCAGTCACTGAATTCAGTGGCACTCAACTGAGACTCAGCGACTCAGCCACTGAAAAAAAGCACCGCCACCATATCAATTTTGGTGTGTGTTTTTTCACTCGAAAAGAGCATCGATTTTGAATCTAAAAATGAGCACTTTTTTTACTCAAAAAGAGCAACGTTTTTGGGTCTAGAAATGAGCACATTTTTCGCTCAAAAAGAGCATCATTTTTGAGACTAAAGTATTTTTTTACGATCAAAAACGATCCATTCTTGAGGCTGAAAAGATTGATTTTTATTCGAACAGAAAATAAAACAAATAATTAGCTAAGATACATATATTTTGAGAAGTGTCGTAATGGGTGCTCTACAAACTACGCATGTGTCGCACAGAACGGCACATCGTGAGCAGCACACCAAGTGTCTACATGGCATAAACAATATACAGAGCTCATTCACAAGACACACACGACAAATCAAAGTGTTCTATGAGTCTGCGACACCGCTATCTGTCATCGGTGGTCGACTGTCAAGTGTCACTACTGGAGGCAGATCAACAGCGCCATTTTGAGGAGGTGTGTCATCTGTCACTGGTGGTGTCATCCATGTGTCATCTGTCACTCTGCTAATGACATCTGACGCTCTTGGTTCTGGAGGGACATCAGCGCCATCTGTCGTCGGTCTGTGCCTGATCACCTGATTGTGCTCATAGTAATTATGGACGAAATCACAATGGGGGCTCCATTCACGATGATCAGCCATAGGATCGTCATTAGGCTGCCATCTAAACCCTTCTACTTGGCACGAAGGACATGCAACTATATCTTCCGAGCCGGTATACGTAAAACCAGCTTCGGCTAACTTACTTGCAGGAAAGGCTGAAGTCCAGCTTCGAAACGAGTCGAGTCTTGTTTCGTACTGCATCTATCTCTCTCTACAAACACACAGACACACAGCACACTGCATACTGAATTGAAACGCTACCTCTGTCCAATATATGTTTATTTCATTTCGTAATCAAACAATACTTTGTCCGTTAAATCAAATAAACATTCGCGGAAACATAAATTTTTATCTTCTTTTGAAAACATAGTGCACAAGTTTAAAGCCTCATCAAATGTTAAAGCATTGTTTCTAGCACTAGCTAATATATCATGATAAAATTGACAAGAGTTCATAATAAGTAAATATTCAAATCTTCCCGCCAACACTGTCGCATCCAGATGCAGGATTTCCAGAATTTCGAGCTCCATTAGGTATAAGTAGGTGTCATCCTTGGAAACTCGCATTTTTGTTGTCTTTTCATAAGTGTATTCCAAATCCATGACATCGACCCGTCAAGTTTGATTCGGGTGCTGTTGGCTGCATTCGGGTCAGTTGAGCTATTGTACAGACGATTAATGTCCCCCACGAATGTGCCCCATTCAAACATGCTGAAAGACAGGCTGGAGCATATGGTGTGGACCTTGCACACAAGTTTCACTGCAGGTACGAAACTCCGAGCAAAACTTATTCCGCATTGAGCAGTGAGAATGTCAGTGATCGCTATCAGATATTCGATCAGGTCAATTGCGGTCATTTATGATTAAGATTTCTCTACGGCCAAATAAGTCAAAAATGAGCAATACCAGTTATAAAAAAATGGCGACCTTCAATGAAGAGTGTAATACGGTTCATCATATGGTCGTGTGGCGATTTGCATACAACGCTTCACGCAAATCGGATTGGGAACGCCTGGCCTTGGACAGGATTCGTGTCGCCAGACGAATCGCAAGCCTTTCCCATATAATTGACCCGATTTTGGATATGGAGCACAGGCGACGCAATTGGGAGTCTTTAAAAGAAAGTGTATAATCTCTCCAGTGTCAGTCATGTCTTTGCTGTTCACCCTGACAGGTCACACTTCTACGCTGACTGCAGACTTTGCTCCGCCAATTCAATTGGACGAAGATAGCACTTACGTCTTGGCTTTTATTGGTTTTCATTCCTACAACACTATACCGAACATAAGTGGCGGAAAATTCTATAATTTTGCCAACGGAGCGCCATCTGTTAGCATCATCCATATACCGACAGGCTGCTACGAAATCTCCGACATTGCCAAGTTTATTCACAAGCACATCGATAAACCGAGAGAGAAGAAGAAATATAAAAGAGAGGCGAACGTAGAGGGAGACAAAAACACCATCGAAGAGGCAGTGTTCTCTCTCAAACCCAATACCAATACGCTACAGTGCGAAATTTACAGCAAGTACTATAGCATAGACTTTCGTCCTGAGGATTCCATCGGAAGGCTATTGGGTTTCTCGCCTAGAGTACTGGAAGCTGGAATCGTTCACTTGTATGACCTGCCCGTCAACATAGTCAAAGTTCGAACAGTTCATATTGACAGTAACGTCACATCGGCTGCCTTCTTCAAAAATCGTCCATCTCACACCATATACGAGTTCGCCGTGAGGGAGGACCCCGGCTTTGCCATCGACGAAACTCCACCAAATTTGATTCACCTGCCTATGAACAAGAGCGAAATACACAACATAACCTTGAATACTTTCGATCAGGACTTCTGCAGCGTGAATTTCCGCGGAGAAACCATCATCATAAGACTGGTGTTGCGCAAGCTGTCAAATGGGGTTGGTATTTGATCAGGATCAAGATCACGAGCATAAAAGTGTCGAGAATGCAGGCGTCAGTTCAGTCGCCCAAACGCAGTCATTGAGAGCACACCACACTCTTCATAATCATACTCTCTCTTTGTCAAGTTTACAGTTCCTCAAATCTCAAGGATATCATGTTGTCAAAACAAGTGTTCGACGTGTACATTCATCCAAGTTTGAAGAATCCATCCAAAGAACACGAAGGCACCACCCATATGTCAAGTCCTTCCAGAATAGTGACATTGTTGAAATTGTCATTCAGTATAGTGACACATGGATACTGATGAACGACGCCATGATATGCATAGAGGACACTCTAAGCAGAACCGCAGGAGAGGGTAATGTTCTATTTGTCAATAATGCCGTAGCATTCTTCTTCGATTCCATTTACTATGAAATCAATGGCAAAGAGGTGGACTCTGTTCGCTCGCCAGGTATAGTAAGCACCTTACGAGGCTACACCTGTTATGCAGATGCTGACACTCGACACTTGGCCACTGCTGGATGGACGTATCCCGCCGGAGCTATTCGCAACGCAAACGATGGAGCGTTCGCCATGTGGATTCCGCTTAATCATCTGTTTGGCATATTCCATGACTACAGATATGCCACAATCGGATGGCAGTGCATTCGTCTGGTGAGAAGCAGAAACGATGACAACTGCATGGTGATAAAGGAAATCGCGAATCTGCAGGCGGCGACCACAGCCGCCATGACAATCAACAGCATCGTGGTAAGAGTCAAACACGTCGTACCCAATGATGACATTCGCTTGCAGTTGCTGCAATCCATAAAAAATTACGCTGCACTCACGCCAGGTTCCACCAAAGAAATTTGGGCTGTCAAAACTTGTACGGCATTGGAGAGTCCTCGATTCGTCATTATCGCATTTCAAACAGATAGAATGGATGCAACATACTTCGACCACGTCGACATCACAGACATACGTCTGACTTTGAACAGTGACAATTACCCACATGAACGCATGCGATTGGAATTTGACAGAAACTTTGTGGAAGCTCATTGCGCCTATACGAAATTTTATCCAAGCTTTGCAAATTGTTCGATGAAGCGCCCTCTGCTGGATTACACGGCTTTCAAGGATCGCGCCGCCATTTTCGTAATACACTGTTCCCGCAGAGCGGAATTTTCAAAATCGTCCACAGTCGATGTTAAGCTTGACATCGAGGCCAGAGTTGGATTTCCCGCCAATACTCGAGCGTATTGTATCATCATACACGACTGTATCATGGAACACTTGCCCTTGAGCGAGATTGTACGTCGTCTATCATGAAAAGTGACATACAGTAGTAGCAGTGAGTAGTGGGGGAATCCACTCTGTTTGTCTGAAATGCAGGCTTCGACAGGTCGGGAGTGTCAGTTCGCAGTCAGACTTCCAACAAGATGGAACTCTTAGCGTGCGACATCCAAGGTTTCTGTATCGGTGGTGAATTTCAACCGAAAGAACTCGCAATCACCGACGGGCCGGGTGCATCGATTTTGCCGAATCCGCCGAGAGTGTGCTGCAGCCCATCGCCAAGGCCGACCTGATTTACGTGAAGAGCACCAGAAATTCGATCTCTTGAAGGTACGTCGACACTTTAACTTTAACGAGGAAGCCCCGCATAGTCGATATTGGGTCGGCTTCCGCCACCACTTCGAACGCCTCCGCCCACCCACCTACCTGAATCATACGGCAGCAGCAGCAGGCAGCGAAGTCCATTGTGCGCTAAGACATTGTTTTGTTATATGGTCGTGGGTGTCTAATCAATTGATTTGGTGAATCTGGCACCCGGATCCACAAATGAGTGCCACCATAGATTCACACCTCGAAAAACTGAGACAATTCAAATCCCAAGTGGCGGACTACGAGCAAAAAATTCAGATGTTTGAACGTTTCAAAAACATCTAAAATCGACGATGGCAAATGGTCTGCCGTCTTTACCAGCCCGCAACGTTTCGATACGAAAGGAGCCGACATCAGCTCACCACAGCCACCGAAGAGACGCCGACTCGACAAATAAAATTATTGTTATTACGCCTATACTCATTATTATTACTATTGTACTCATTATTATTCATGTAATAATAGATGTATAAAACGAATTTTCTCGAATTTTATTATGATTATGAATGAATGGCTGAGAGAGCGAGAGAGAGAGAGAGAGAGAGAGAGAGAGAGAGAGAGAGAGAGAGGGAGTGAGTCTATGTTTCAAACTTATTTCATTTTGGGAAAAAAACACACAAGTTTTCCTCAAAATGAAATCAGTTTGCAAGATAGGCGGGGTGGAAAGCAGGCAAAGACTTTTCGTTTGCGAGAGAACAATTCCTGTTCCAAAACGAAATGACTTGTCCAAAAAATAAAAAGAGAATGTATGAGTGTACGCTGAGTTGAGTATTGCGTATATTTTTCTCTCAGTGTGTATATATGTGAGCGATATACGCAATGTTTCTCAGTGTACAGTAATTCATCATGCTGACAACAACAACATATATGTGATTTTGACAGCTGTCCTGTCAAACGAACTGTACATCAGCCCACCTTACGAGGCAGGTGAGGTTCATGTCTCTTTTTTGGATGAAAAAAATCGCTCGATGCCCACCAACTGGACGAAAATGTCCCAGGCTTTAATGAACGACCAAAATTCCACCGAATTCGAGTGCATACAAGCTGAAGAAAGTATTTCGCAACAAAACTTGCCGAGAAACCGACTGGTTTTTTTCTCCAAATGTCAGCATCTCCGGTAGTGGAGGAGGTGACTTCTCGCACGATGCCTGCAGTGTCCCGAGTATCGATGCCGACGACAACGACGTCAAGATGCCTTACAGACGCCTACGATGGATTCATGTTTTTTGTATTTTTAGCACTCATATGTCAACTTGGCGAATTATTGTACAAGCTATCGCAATCAATTCGATGAAGATACATATTCAACGATTCGAAAAGAAGATGGTGAATATTACCATGGCACTGAAGCGTAATTTTCAAGAAAAAAAATTAATGATTTTTCACTGTATTTTTGTATTTTTATTTCAAGTCTCAACACGAACAAAACAGTCTTGACTTCCTCGAATTTGTTCGTTAATTCAATATCTAGCGTTCGAATTCCTCTCTCCACCACCACCCCGCCCGTAGCACCTAGCCCGCAGCTAACCGCATAATTCTCAGAGACAAAGACAGAAAAAAAAAACCGATGAGTTAGAGTGAGATGCCAATCATGTCTTATTTCCGACACATCTTGATGGAAAACACTCACCGAATTCTTAGAATGTGACGTCACATCCTCTAAGCGTAAACAACCTTCCTTTGATGTGCCGCCGCGTATTGCTCACCCAACACCAGCGAGCCGGTCCAGTGGCGGCCTATCACCAGTGCCAGCGTCAACAACTATAAAATCAACGAAAAATAAAAAATAAATAAAAATCGAAATATCTCGGCCCCCGGCGCTCCAGCGCACCCAATCTTATCTGGGGACGTTCTTCGCCCACGCCCCCAGCCCCTCGCACTTTTTCCCAGCCGATCCCAGTTACCCAATTCTATACAACTATGACAATCAAGAATTTAAATCAACGAAAACTCGGCCCCCTTGGGCTCTAGCGCGCCCCCTCTTCTGTGGGGACGTTCCTCGATGGGGCCCCCGTCCTGCAGCACCAGCTCCGGCGCCGAGAACTCAATGGGGGCCACACAAAAGCACGGCCAGTCGGCGGGAGTCGAAATTGAGGTAATGTCACTTTTTTGATGTTCGTAGTTGTATTGTCTATCTACTGATCACGTTTCTCTCCTTGGTATAAATTTTGTACTCCACTTCGCTTGGGTAACTTTTTGCGCGATTTGAGGAAAGCTGTAGTGAAAAGTAGTTCTGAATTAGCTCAAGTTCTTATACATTTTCATTTGTTTGAAATCAAATCCTCAGCAGGCTTTGCTAGGAGTCAGATAAACATTGTTTGCAATATCTGATTTTCCATGAACCGCTGAATCTGAAGTTAATCCAAGACCTTGGAGATATGAATGAATATGGTTGTGCTGCTGGGTGACTAGGGATATCTTCCCAAGGGATGCTCGCCAGTGCAAAGTTTTGAGTCATCACCCAGTCTTCATTGATGTTCTAGACTTTGTTGGAACAACCCTCTCCACTTCTTTCTTGATGATTTTTCATCCACTTTCTACATCATTCGTTCTTTTTAAAGCAGGTATGATTGTAATGACAAGAGCGGCAGTTTGTTTTATTTGAAGATGCTATCTTAGTTACAGTAAACCATAACATTAACAGTACTGTATGTAAAGTAAATCTCTCAAAAACGAAACATTATCTGTTGAATCTTAGTTATTTTTTATGAATTCAACATTATCTCTTCGTCCTCAACCGATGATAAAAATATTTATACAAAAAATATTATTTCTGATATCTGAATAATAGGGTCTATGAAAGAAGAAAACTCTTTATGACTCAGTATGTTGGTGTTTTCAAGTAGGTATATAGCAGCATAATGTTGTTAGGTGCATTTCGTTATTTGTGTGTATCATAACAATTATTTTTCCTCTCAAATAGCTATTTATGTACCAAGTGCGTGTCCGGAGGGTAACATTTACGAGGGCCTTTGGCTCGAGAGATGAATGTTGCCCGATGAGCGTTAGGATCTGGTAACGCTTGTGGTGCATACAAGATTTTATTTTTCACGAAGAAATTATCTTAAACGACGTTGTTAACTTTAAATTTTTTTTATTTTTCATGAAAAAATTATCTTTATTTTTCATCAAAGAACAAAATTGCTAAAATGATAGCCCATTCCGTCTCCGAAAAAGAAAATGTTAACGTTCCGAACGAAACCGAATGCACATTGAGGAGTTCATCATCGGTCAACTCACAGGACTTCAAACTTGGTAGTAATTTTTCAGGAACATTTGAAAATTGTAATTTCTATTTGAGAGAAAATAAATAGTCCTTTTTTTATGTACAGTTATAAATAAAACTTTTCTGAGTAACTAATTTATTGAACTACATAAAAAAATTGCGGGCGGTATGATTCATAATGCCCTCCATAATGCCCCGGGCGTTATGTGTTTGTTTGTAGCAACCGTTTCCAAGGTATTATAAAGCAGTAATGGACAAGTGAATATCTTTAGGTATCTACGACACTGGTCCTCGATTTCATATTGAAGATAATATGTGAACAATACATATTTTGTGAATTGTTAATTCCCTATGCACCTTCAGAATTTTTTAGCACGCCCTTTTGTACTCATATTATATTAAAACCATTGGAAGTCTCTTCTTATTCTGAATAATGTTGAACGAGCGTTGAAAGTCGAAAAGTATTTACTGATGTTACCATTCCAGTGGCCACGCCCCCCTCTTGCCAAGATATTTTATAATTGGCATTTGTTTATTCAATAAAGTTTATTCTTATGATATAATGCTTCAGCCCCCTCCCGAAAAATAATCCTGGATGCGCCCTTGTTTTTAACTATTCATTTATTCAAATTGGTTTCTTCGATTCAACAACTCCAATGTAAAAAAAAACTTCAGTCATCATAACAAAGGTTGTGAAAGATTACACACACACTGAATCATAAGGAAATTTATCATAATATATGAAGGAATGAAAAACAATTATATTATACAGATATTCCAAACCTGTGATTTTCTCTGGGCCCCAACGCTCTGAAGGCTACAGCAGGATCAGCAGGACTTCGTTGCTTCAGGGCCTCCTGCAGCCGGAGAAGACCTTCGTCGTTCTCGTAAATGATAGTATAACTTTTCCAGTCGTTCTCGCGAACCAAAGTCGCTAACGCTTGCGATAAGGTTCTAGGACTTGGGTGCAAGTTGAAAATTTGATTGGACTCACTTGGATCTACTAACGGCTTCCTGTTGATCAATAAACGTTTAGATGACATCAAGACACTCATATTTATAATCATATCTTATTGAAAATCGATTTTGTTTGTTGTATTCAGCTTGAGAAGTTGCTGAACTTTTTCAATACGTAGGGGAAGTTTGCGTAAAAAACCCTAATTACTTATATTTTGTTGATTCAAACTTCATGTCAGTGCACAAGTAACTTTAAGCAGTTTGACAAAAATCGTGACTCGTTCAACGCCGCTAATAATATTATTGCACTAGTGCAATAAAGTTTTTATTACCCTTATCTGTCATTCTACTTCAACGTGCTGACATCATGATAAACATAAACGTTCAAACCCGCTACATATTTAGCAGATATTCTGTGAGATTGACCATACGTTTTAAACAGCTACATATTTTATATTATTTTGTATTAATGTTGGCAGTCAGAGTTGAACAAACAATGCCTTCCCGAGAATAACTCCATAATCAAAAACCGATTCGCTATGTTCTAAACCGTCTACCTGTATAGAGCAAACTGTCTGTACTATGACCCCACCTTGTGATAACATACGCGCTCATGGCTACTATGATTTTGATTCTTAAAATGCAACTGTGGTTATATAAACGTCAGGCAAAATTCAGTTATGACAATTACACAACTTGAAATTTTAAAATGAGTAATATTAATGGAAAACTAGATGATGGTGATGAAATCGATAGTAATAATTATTTATTTGAATTGCGTATTTCATTTTCCTTCACCTAGTGCCGCACCAGAATAAATAATTTTTTGCTTTTTGCATGAACGTAAAAAAAATGTTATATGCAACTCGTGCAAAATTATTTTATTGTACTCGACGTGTTGTCCAACTCAGCCTAACGGCCTCGTCGGACAATTTCACGTCGAGTGCAATAAACACTTACTTTTTACACTTGTTGCATAAATAACTATAAAAGTGTTTGTGATAGTTTATATACATATAATTACTGCCTTTGTCAATAAGAATAATATATTTTTCCGACAATGAAACATCTAATGCGCAATTTTGAAATTCACTAGCTGTTTTTGCATATTTATGTACATTGTTGGTTGGGACAGCATTTTTTGTTTTTTTAATGAAAATCATAAAATTTGCCAAATTCTCCCCTTTTCTTGAGTATGAGTGTGCATACAGAACCTTTCTTTTCGTTGTTAGAGAAGAAAATATCACTTTGTGGGATATTCAACCTATATGTGTGATTCATATACGCACTTTGAATTCCAAAGTTAACAAAATATGGTTACGAAAATGTGATTCGAAAGAAATATGTTGCAACATTAAACGTTATACGACATTAATAAAACTTTCAAGAAGTCCAAAGAAACATCTAGAATCACCCATTCTTCTTCTAGTTTTTATTTTCAAGTATTCTCATTGTAGTCAAGAAGTTTAGACGTTCTAGAGTCTATTCCTATATGAGGATAATATATACTAGATCAGGAGATCAATGATGGTGATGAAATCGATAGTAATAATTATTTATTTAAATTGCGTATTTCATTTTCCTTCATCTAGTGCCGCACCTAAATGAATAATTTTTTGCTTTTTGCATGAACGTAGAAAAAATGTTGTATGCAACTCGTGCAAAAATTTTTTATTGCACTCGACGTGTTGTCTAACTCGGCCTAACACTTATATATAAGTACTTTTTGCACTTGTTGCATAAATAACTATTCCTACAAGCGTGCGTGATTCACCCTAAACCCGCACGTTAACTTTATCTACGAATATGTCTGATTGCGATGTTTTTTATTTAATGAAAGATAATGAATGGGCGTAGAAAAAGTATAGTACGTTACACGAGTTGTAATTCCATTACGCACTCATGAAATGTATGCACTCGCCGCTGCGCGGCTTCGTGCTTAAACTTTTTCGTTTCGTGCGTAATGGGTAACTTACAACTCTTGTTACGTAATATACTATTAATGCGCTTGTAGAAAAAATATTGATACTAACTTATACCGGAAGGTACTCTCCCACACTCGACTGCTTACCCGAACTCCACTTTGCGTCGTTCGGGTAACGGCAGTCGCATGCGTACTTGTTAGGATAATTAACGTCCACTTAACGTCTGAAAGTTCAGGATTATATTCTTATATGGAAAACGTACAGGCATTGTTTGTTTTCATTTTCATAATATTGATAAAATAGGACGCGGCAAGTGCTTTCTTTAACTGGATGTATCCCATTTTGGAAACACAATGATCTTTTTCTGTTTCAATTCAGAAACGATTGTGATGAACATTGTGGGTATTTTTTTGAATTTCAGAATCAAGTTACTATTAGCAAATATGGCAGCACGGAAAACAATCATGGGGGTTTTCCGTTATTTCGTACTTGAACTCTTTTCAAAACCACGTCCAATTTTATACTACTGTGTCAAACTGAAGGTTCTATCGCAACTTTACAAATCTACAATTTACAAATCTCTTTTTTACCTATACGTTTAATATTCAATTAATTTTTAATTAATGAATATTGACGAAGGAATGCTGTTCTTTGAGAAAATGAATTTAGTGAATTTTGTAAACAACGAAACTTCAATTTGGAAACCGAAAAGTCAGTGGAAAATGTGTCAGGAATATTGATGGACTGGGGTTTCAATATGAAGAAACAGAATGGGGAAATTATAAAGAATACGTGGTGATAACAATGTGGAACACAACAGCGAAAATGTTGCAAAACATGTATTTCGAAAAATTTAATGTTACTTTCAACCCTTTCACTGATTTGGCATTTAAGAAATCCCGTGATGCACGTAATTCTAAGCGAAAGAACTTATGAGGTAATTTACAAAAACGTAAAAATAGTTCAAAAGCATTAACTAAAAGTGAAATTGTTAAAATGGCATTAATATGGGATGAAAATAGTCCCATAGGTCATTAAAAAGATTTTTTCATATCGCTGCATATGAATTAGCTTGGCGAGGAGGTGAAGCTGCCAATTGTAAAGTATACTATTTTAAAGAAGAAAAATCAAATAATGGTAATTTAACTGTTCGCATTGAATATAATAGAGTTTTTTCCAAAACATGTCAGGGTGGCTCAAACAAGTGCTGCGATAGTAAATGGCTAATAAAAAACATAGAAAACTCTATCATATGCCCAGTGACAATGTTTTATAAAATATTATCACATAGACCGAACCATATTACAACTGATAGATTATTTATAACTCCCAATCCGTTTTGGAAAAATGATTTAACAAAAGATTGGTACAGAAATGTTTCTATAGGAGTCAACGAAATTCTTAAGTGGACGAAAATTTCATCTGAAAAAATTGGACTGGATACAAAGAATAAAAAAAATCTAATCATTTTCATCGCTCAAGCACTGTATCAACTTTAGCTGAGGCAGGTATTAATGAACAAGAATTAATTACAATAACTGGACATTCCTCTTCCAAGTCTATAAAACCTTATTTACAACTTGATAATGAGCATCTTGTGACAAATCTCCGAGATAAAGCTTTGGATAATGAATTAGCCATAGTGTCAACAACAACATCTACATCAGTAAAGGATATTTTTTGTGGTGGTTTTATCATACTTACTTTCATGTAGGTAATTTAACTCGATCTGTTTTGACAAAATCACTCGAGCTACGCTCTCGTGATTTTGTCAGAACAGCTCTCGTGAAATTGCCAATGAAAGTAAGTATTCGAAAACAACCACAAAAAATATCCGGCTAAATCTGAGCTCTTGTGGTATTACCCCCGATAATTCAACTCATGTATAAAATTGTCAATAAGAAACGTCAGTTTTGGCAATTTGATGTGGGATAAATACGTAACTGTTTGCAAGTGGATAAACTGTTATTTACCTTCACCACAGCAACAACCAAAAAATTGTCGTATGAATTTATTGAATCCGACGCTGTACCCAAGGACGCGTTGCTGTCAACAAAGCCAAATGACAACAAATTTTCATACTTTTTGTTACAAAGTGTTGGTTTTAATTTCAAATGAGCATTAACGGTAGATTTGGTAATGCAACTACTCAAATAATGAATTCTGCAATAGATAGATAGATAAGCTTTATTGTCTAAATGAAACATTTGTCGACAAAGTCATTATTATCACATTTTGTATAGAATAAAAACAAAAACATAAATGTAAATGTAAATATATACGTTGGGGGAACAGAAATTCTCATAAAGATAAAAACACTAATTCAAATTTTGAAGAAGACATAACAAAAAAATATGTAAAATTTTATATTTTTAATGTATATATACCTATATCACAGTATCACAAAACATAGAATATAGAACGACTAGAAAATGTAGACAAAATATTCCTCCAAATTGTAGAAGCATTTCCCCATCAAGAGTGTTTCAACTGACTTTCGGAAACTTTTCATATCGCCAATGTCTCTGATTTGTTTTGGTCAGTGATTGTAAATCTGCTTGCTTCTATAAATTAACGACTGTTTTGTAAGGGTTGAAGTGGGAAGTGGTAAAGTGAGTTTATTTTTTTCCTGGCGTGTATATCTGATTATGTTGTTTGTGAATTTTTCCCTGTATTCATGCATCAAGGAAGCCGTCTCTAAAATGTAAATTTCATATAATGTTAGTATTTTGTTATTGGTGAAGACCGGCTTGCATGATTCACGTATGATTCAAAGCTCGTTTCTGGAGGACGAATATTCTCTGGAATAGAACCTGACTACAAGAACCCCAGATAACGCCACTCCAAAAAAACACCAAAAAAAAAACAATCATCAATTTGGAGGCAGTTTGAATTATTTTGTCGACAAAAGGGGTATATGAACTATTACCTTCAACGTCGCAGCCGGAAATCTCAAGCATATTGGCGGATTGGACGTATAATATGAAGAAATCAGATGGAAATGATTACAAGGAGTACGTATTTAAAACAATGTGGAAAACTGTAGCCAAAATTGTCAAGAAAAATATTATATGGATTATAAGATTGTGTTTGACCTATTCAAAGATGTGACATTTCAAGCCGCTAGAAACGCTAAAAATGCTAAACGCAAGCAACTGCAGAGCAATTTAGATAAAAGAAGACAAGGTTCTATAGCATTAAGTAAAGAAGAAGTTATAAAAATGGCAGAGTAGTGGGATGAAAATACTCACTTCAAAAAAAACTTTTTCATATAGCCGCTTTTGAATTAGCTTGGAGAGGTAAGGAAAGTGTGCAGTGTAAAATTTATTATTTTAAAGCCAAAAAATACAATAATGGATCATTGACAGGCAGAGTGGAGTACAACACGGTCTTTTCTAAAACAGCTTAAGGTGGAGATAAAAGGTGCAGTGAAAGTAAGTGGTTGACTACAAATAAAGAAAATCCGAACGTGTGTCCTGTAAGATTGTTGAAAATGCTTCTAGAAAAACGAAACAACAAAATTCCTTCAGATAGATTGTTTCTTACACCAAATCCGTTTTGGAAAAATGAAAAAGCCAAGGGATGGTACAAAAATGTGCCCATTGGTGTAAACGAAATTTCAAAGTTGACCAGAATTTCTGCAGAAAAAATTGGTCTAGATCTAAAAATAAAATTACTAATCACTCCCATGGGGCTAGAACTATTTCTACTCTTGCCAAAGCAGGAGTCTCAGAACAACAAATTATCAAACTGACTGGACATTCGAACGCCAATTCTCTGAAGCCATACCTTCAGTTAGACTCACAGCATCATTCCACTTTAGTGACAAATCTAAGAGAGGATAATAATCAAATTCAGCAGTCTTCTTCGGGTAGGATTGTATACCAAAACAGTACTTTCACTAATTGTATATTTAAATAATATTTCCTGTTAAATGTACTTTTTGTTCAATGAATTATTGATTTGATTTAATAAATTATGTTCTATTTAGTTTTGTTTAATAATTCATTTATTTGATTCGTTAAATTATCTCACTAAATACCACTCGAGGTTTTGTTTTCATCGTATAAACTTTAATTTTGTTCCACTCAAATTTGGTAGCTTGTAATATGACTCCTTCTGTGTCGTGATTTTATCATGTTATTTGCTCTCGTCAGTTATCAAAGCAACCAAATTTTCGTGCAAAATCAAAGTTTATCCTATAAAATAAAAACCTCTTGTG
The DNA here is from genome assembly GCA_958502065.1 of Chrysolina americana. Lineage (NCBI taxonomy): Eukaryota > Metazoa > Arthropoda > Insecta > Coleoptera > Chrysomelidae > Chrysolina > Chrysolina americana. The sequence goes on from OY293413.1 coordinate 84,561,392, forward strand.
GTATTACCCTCGAATATTTAAAAGAAGGATGAACAAATACAAACATTAAAATACAATAAACAATAAAAAGTTGCAATAGACCGTTTAGATCTGGTAGGGTTTGTAAAATTGGAAAGAAACAACTCATCTTAAATCAATTGAAATCCAAACCAATAAGCATATTTAAAGCGCTTATCTTGAAAGAAATTTATTTTTACAATTAGCGAAAGTCACGTGACTCCATCCGAATAGGCCATTTTTCATCATTTTCAAAGTCCTGCTCAACACCGTAGTCAACTTTTGGAATGTGTCATTATCAGAAGTTTTACCACATGCCAACTCTTTGAGGGACACTGTATAGACGGTCACCTCTCTTAATGTATTACCTCATCCAAAACTGGTTATGAAAAAGGTATAAGTTACCTATAACTCAGTAAGTACTAGGAGTAACGAAGAATTGAATTACCAGTTTTCCCCTTCATAGAAACTGCAAGTGGGACTGCTTGCTGTTTCAACTTACCTCAATTTAGGATTCCAGAACGACTGAAACTGGGGAATTCTGAGGCTGGAAGACACTGATTGGATCATATCGTTAATTTCTGGTGATTCCGGACCGAAAATTGCAGCGACTCCCTTCTCTACTAGCTGACAAGCTGAAAATTAAGCAGCCTCATTTATTTAATACCTTCGCAAGACTTTCGTTAATTAATAGCACTTCCTGAAGGAAATTACAAAAAGGAAGTTGACAATTTTCTTTCATTCTTATTATGGGATGAACTGTAGTACACATACGTTCATGGTAGAATTGAAATTTAATCCATAACTTCCCCACTAATTTTTGAATAAAGTTTGGCTGAATCTTGATTTCATGTAAAGGCAATATGGATATATTGTTAATATAAAAATTATATTGATCCAATATGGATTAATACTGACAACACAATATCATATTAATACTATTGCTTGAATGCAGATTGTACTCTAATATTGGGTCAATATTGTTTTCAACATCTAAAATGAATATTGCAATCACAATATTCTCCTCATATCGATATTAGGGATAGAAAAATTGGCTGTCCTAGGTTTCTAGCGTATTGGTTGAATATTATTCCACAAATATCCAACAAATCATCATAACCTATTTTGGGTAGATATTGGTTGAATAACTTTTACCAATACCAATAAAACAGTATTGTATTGCATTAAACATCTAGAATGAATATTGGAATCCTCTCATAGCGATTCTAGGAATAGAAAACAATATTGTATATCCAAGTTTAAAACACGTTGCATGCTGATAACGTCAGCGTGTAGTTTTGCGAGATGCTAACGACGCCGCAACTGGCGTTTTCCTAGTATTTGAGAATGGGAGAATTCTGAGTGATTTTTTTTTTCTGAACTGAATAATGATCTTATCCTCGAAAACTCGATGGTATATTTTTCCACTTCGATAACGGAAATTTCGTATTCATCGATTCTATTGTGAATAGAATTATTTTTTACCATATTTATACCCATTCTTGTTTATCTGCACTTTTGCAAGAGCACTTTGATCCTCTTCTAGTAATCCGAAGCACATGAAATTTAATGGGTGTTTATAATTCCGGGGACAATACATTATGGAATTTTTGTAAAAGCAAAAACAAAATGGCGGCTCCAAGATGGTGGAAGAAGAGATAATGAATTTTTTGTCAAAATTCATAGATTCAACTGGCGGACGAGATTTGTGAATATAGTCCAATTATTTTCAAAATAGGTATTTAGGGGTATTTGGGGTCGGAAATTTGAAATGTTTTGTCAAAATTCATAAATTCAAAATGGTGGACAAATTTTGTGAATAAAGTCCGATTCTATTCTATTCTATATCGGCCGGAGACTATTTATGTTTTATCTCAATTCATTAATACAAGGTGGCGGACGAGATTCGAAAATATGAATATGAAAAATTGTTTAATCATAATATAATTGATACGCATTTTCAACATAAACAAGAATATTAACGCGAATGAAAGGTTACCGATGAGGCAACAGACATATATTTCATCTAGAGGAATAATATGATGTTCATGTGATGAATAAATGAAATTTAAGAATGTGTGAATTTATGAAAATATTAGCATCCCAAAAAAAACATAAATTACAATACATTACAGTTTACCATAAATTGAGTTCTCTATGGTATATGATAAAACAGTTTTCTAGGCAAAATCCCGGATTTCCGGGAAAAAAAAACATTCGAATACCGCATCTTTCCTCTTTGTCCTGTGAATAAATCTTACACCTCTGTGTTCGGCTACGATGGAGTTAGTTTAGTTAATTTATGAGGTGTACCTACCTTGTCTTGATGGTGTTTTCATCGTTCATGAAAAACAATTTTCATGTTTTGAAAAAAAAAATCACAAAAAACTATTGATTATAACCATAAGGAATATTCAATTAAATTTTAGAGTCTTCCTTGGCACTTCCTATTGATTTATAATATACAGGGTGTTCCATTTGAAATTGGGAAGATCACATGTTTATTAAAAGTGTTTCGTAAACTGTTTTTCGCACCTTGTTTATTACAGGTTGATATATGAATGTCATTAAAATTATTTCAATGGAACTTGACACTGTATTATTCCAAATAAAACTGTCATGCTAAAAATTTCGAAATCTGTCAATATTATCGAAAAACAGATTAACATAAAAAGGTACCTTTCATTTCTCATATTTAAACCGAAAAACTGATAAAAAATACAGGTAACCTTGAAATGAACAAATTTTGTACCCTTCCAGAAAAAATAGAATACCCTGTGTAAGTCCATTTTGTAGAGCTCAGAATAGCATACTTTTGCTTATAAAATAATCCATCTATCTGAAAATGAAAATAGAGTATTGGACGCCAGTAGTAATTTTATTCCTAGATGCAGTTCAGCAATCCAACTGATGAAGTTTATTTGGTTAACGAAATGCGCATCTAGGAATGAAATTACTAATGTGGTGAAGGGGAAAGCTTCTTTTGTTCTCGTCCATCTATCTGTTACCATGATGGAATGTCTCTCTAATTTGGAACCATAAGGAAAACTTGTTCATTTTCGGAGAAAAAGAGTTATCCCTCATCAAAAGTTCTGCATGTTCTGAAATCTGAAATACAATCATCAGATATTGAATTTTTTCAGTCATTTTCGCGGTTTGTAAAAAATATGGATATCTCACAAAAATAAAGTAATTTTATATTTGACGAAATCGAAAATTGTTATTGCAAAAAGTTGTTCAGAACTGAAATTTATTTCAATATGCAATTACATCCATTTGCAATGAAATATTAGGTTTTGTTAATGTTTACTAATTTTTCTATTTGAATGAACATTCATCTCTTGTGTTTATGAATCACATGAAAACCTTTTCATCAATTTTCTAATTTAAACATGTTAATAACAATTTTCAATATTTTGAAATATGAAGGTATTCTAGTCTTGACTAAAATTAATATTTTTGAACATACCGCAATTTGAGAATATGCAGAAGTTTTTATGAAGAGTAACTCTTTTCCCTATAATTAATAATAAAAATGTTCTCCATATGGTTCCAACTTATTGGGACATACTGTATAAGCGATACTTTTTCATCATTTACAGGAACAGAAACCGGATTATGAGGGAGTTGAAAAATGAGGCAAAAGTAAATACCATTTTTTTTGGTAGGTATGAGTGAGACCTGTCTCGATACTCTTGAATAGTTGCAAATAGTCCAGTGAAGGTAATAGTTCCTGCTTTTGTGTAATTATTCCAAACTTAACAACATTTCGATGAATTTATTTGGATCTTCCGTAAACTGCGCCGAAGGGTTAGGAAAAACTTCCTTTTTCCAAAATGAAAACAGAACAAATACTTTTTTATCAACATTTGTTTTGTGTTGCAAACTCGAATTTTTTTAACAATTTTTTCTTGGTTGTCTTGGTGCTTGGTTCCTTATTGCCTATTTCGGTGATGCTATAAATCTAACTGGACTGGATTATTGTGAGAATTGATAATACACTGAATTCCTTCCGAAATTACGAACGAAGTCATTCACATATCCAAATGTGGAATTATCTGCTACTGAAAATTGAGTTGTAGTCATCATCTTCCATTACCACCACCAACACACAAAAAAACAGTCAATGAAAGTGTAAGTTTTCGCTCTAAGATTTTTCAATAGCTATATTTACTAATGGAAGAATTTTGAGAAAAATTCATAATCACCGACCTCGAAAACATTTTCACACCACCGAACGCTATCTTGAAGCCGCCATTTTTGTTATCTTCTACATAATTTCCATAATGCAGTACATAAAAACCTTGCCAAATGGGTCAATATGCACTTGCAAAATGTGCAGACAAACAAGAAAGCGAGTTTATAAAAACGTGGTAGGTAAAAGATATAATATCATCCACAATAAACTCGATGATGACGAAGTTTCCATTTTAAATGTAAAATATAGCTCTCGAGGATGAGGATGAGCTAATCAATCAATTATGAGAAAATATTTTCATTCAGAATTATTTCCTTCCCAAAAAACTAGGGAAACGCCATTTGCGGCGTCGTTAGCACATCGTAAAATCATACAATGACTCCGATTGGCGTCACTAGCATGCAACGTGTTAATGAACCGCTAAATGGCTCTACATATAAACTATCATCTGAAACTCAAGGAAATATGTCAAATACTTTTCACTTCACGACTTGTTTTCAAGACTGTTTTCTCAGTGGTTATGACGACCAAAATGCAGACTATTGTCTTTATCAAAGTAGAACTAAGTGTAACTGTAGAAGTTCCGCGTCATTCCACACTCTTTTGAATTAATTCACCTTCAGTATTCTACCAATAAACCCGAATTATATTGTTTCAATATTGGTGTTTCAGGGCCAATATTGATTCAAGAATATCATACCAATTTTATTCATTTTTCATGATGTCCAAACAATATTGGACTCCAAATGTTCAGAATTTTTTTCTCGTTAACATTACTTTGGAATATTTTGCCAATATTGTCATAATATTGTATCAATATTGTCCCAATTGAAGTGTGCCAATATCGCTGAATATTTTGAGGCCGATATTGTTTCGAGAATGTTTCGGCAAAATTACCCAAGCAATAGATGTTCTTCCTCATCTTTTTTGTGTTTTGCTACACAAAAAATACCTACTAGTATGTTATATCTCCCACCCAGTACTATTGCAAAATTTGGTCTTATTTTTCATTTGTTCCAAATTTGATATCACATAAAAAACCACCATTACTTATGATTGATTTGAAAAAAATTTTTTGTCCATTGAAATGTTATTATAGTGAAGAGAGTCAGGTTACTGTGGTGCATGAATATTGGTTAATAGTATTCTTTGTGGGGATCAAAACATAAAAAATTGGAGTACATTGTTCAACGAGAATAAAATTCACTGACGCGGTGAAAACCATTCGAACAATGCTAATAGTACCAAATTAATGCATATTTTTGAATAAAAAGAAATAATCATTAGAAGTTTCTCAACTCTTTATAAAACCTCGTGTCTCTTCAAACTCAAAAAGCCTCATCTGAACATCGATTATTTGATTTCGTTTACAAGTCGGTATCAATTACTTTTGATATTGTTCTGCGTCGAGACCTCATTTTCCACTTCCATGAATAAACAGGAATAAGAAAAAATATGAAAAAGCTCAAGAATGACGTTTGAGTATTTTTTGAAATGGAAACTTATGATTACTTGCACTATTCAGATAATATTCTGAATATAAGTAATCAATTTTTTACTATCAGTATCATATACGTTAGTCAAACTCTGAGAATTTTGCTTCTCTCAAGTCTATAAGTTAATGACGATATACAAAGCGTGATACTTCAATTATTTGAGGTGGAAGTAATGGATGTTTGAATCTCGTCTATTTTGGACATATGTGGAGCCTAATTTCGTGAACTAAGTAATGCTTCGCAATTACTTTTCGATTGCTGTTACGTTCATCAAACTACGCAAGTAGCACCAAACATTTTTGGGGCATTTTTACCACAAAGGTTTTAAATATTTCACTTACCTAGCAAACCTGCCTCTAGAATATCGGATTTTGTTGTCCTGAAAATATGTGGTCGCAGTTGATAACTGGTTCCGCTGACTTGGTTAACTCTTCGCACCACAGCGGTGATTGCAACAGTCGATAATTCAAACTGCTCATCGTCGATTAGAAAAAACCCTGGAAGAAGAAATACCTGATAGGACCTCTTTTACTAGGGGTATAATTAATTCGAGTTGAGGATTATGGTCGCTTGTGATTTCGCACAATGAAAATATCGAGAGGTTTCCTTTTGCCAAAATAGATGCTTATACTATTTTTTGTACGACATGGTATATCTATTAAAATAGTACGTATAAATAAATCTTCCTGAATATAACATTTTCAATTAACTTCGTTTAATGCAATTGACCAATAAGGCGTGTTCCATTGGAAAAATCGTCGCCATGGTTTTATTCATAGTTGTCTAAAACAAGTTAGGTATTTGTTCCAATAGTACGGCAATAAAAAATTAACTCAACTGAATATAATCCACTGATTCATTCTGGATTTTTTAATATAGCTATTGATTTATTTTAACAAAAGATTGTCACTATTGCTAAGCGGACTCTGTCATGTAAAAATTCGAACGAGTTCGAATATGTTGTGCCAGAGAGGTATCAACAATGTGAAAGAATACGGGGTACCCTTCTCTCTAAGCGTTTCCACCAAGTAGAAAATAACTACTTTCCTGGCTAATACCACGACGGACATTGAACTACATCTGACAGATCTTTGTGCAACGTTCTTCCAAGAAGACCCAATTGCAAGTGCTTGTCTTGTAATTTTACAGAAGATTATCCTTCATTTGGCCTCCTGGAACCGATTTGGTTGAAATATGGTACATTCATTTGAACTTTTTAGATTGAGCAACCGAAAATACAACTCTTTGGTCTCCTATGTTTTCTTCGTATCTAGCTTCGTTTTTGAGGAAAAAAAATAAAGTCAATCTATTGCATATCATGAACACCTGCATCGGAGACCAGCTGACATTGATAGAAGGCTTTTTCCTAGACATATTCCAACGCCCTGTATTTCAGAAAAGAAACAACTCCGAACAGAGGTTTGTAGGAACTTTTATTCTTGAAATGACTTAACCGTAGTTAGGAAACACTCTATAACTTTCATAAGAAAGGACATATAGTTTTAGTTATATTAAGTTCCAATCCAAAATTGTTATGAAAAGTTTTACGCAAAAGTAAAAAATATACGTCCACAAAATTTTCAAAATATCTTTGGATCAATACATTCAGTGACGTGATATGAGGACAAAATATGCATAGTGTCGTTCGAATAATTCCGAGTATTGAGTTAGGAAATGACGTTTCCTACGACCACAGGAAAGTAAAGTATTTCGCAATGTACAGTTGCCTATCCACATGATTGCGGATAATAACGTGATATTAACATCTGAAGTACGAAACAATGAAAATACATCTCACACGAATGAAGAGCCATGTTAAAAAAAAATTATTATCCTTTTTTGCTTGCATTAAACATAACGAAATAGGAAAATCAGCATCAATCGGCAACTTTGCAAAGTATAATCTCATAACAACGACTAACGATATATCTAAATGATATAATATAATTTGTTATGTTTTTCATTACAACTCAAATCATTATAATGAGTTAACTATGAGTTAATCATCCCATTATAACGAGATGACTAACTCATTATAACGAGATAAAATATCTCATTATGCTGAGATAAACTATCTCATTATAATGAGGAAGAATTTTTTCCGTACTCGTGCGGGAAAATGACCTCTCAAACTGAATTGCGTGCGGTTATAGGGTGATTTACGAACACTTGCAGAAAATGAAATTTCCCAGCCACAAGGGAAGTTTGAGATACAGTAGTATGGAACATCATAACAATTTTCCCACGAGCACTTTGAAATGACCTTCAAAGCAGGCATTTGTGAAAAAAAGGTTTGAAAAGAATTTTAGCCTCAATTAGGAAAGTCATTCAAAATAATTGCTTTAAAATATCTGTTGGCGTATATGATAAACTAATCGAGAATGGCATGATAACATTTAACGAGGTTGACGAATATAAATAGCTTGTAAATAATACCATGAAATTGTCTTCATAAGTGATTCTAAACAAGTAAGTAGACCATTTATCATTATCAGATTATTTTTAAAGATAATAAGATCAGATCAGTTTCAGACTTTCGTGCTACACTGCAACCTTTTCAGATATGTTGTGTCTACCCTCGAAATCGTTTAGAGTTCTCTATCTAGACATGTCTTTGTTACGAGCGAATCGTTGAAAGGAAGATTATATGTTCTTGCTTCTGTTACATAATGTCCAAAGCAATGAATGGGATTTTCTCTGAAGAAATGCATTTTCAATTATCTGGTCAAATCTGACGTCATAGTAGCTTCCAAAATGACGTCATAATAGCTTCCTTAATGACGTTATATCATGAGATTATAAAGGAATGAACGATCAAGCAGGAAGGTTCTCTTAGTGGCTTTTAGATGTATCTGGATTTCTTGCTACTGCAGCTCTGTTTTCCCATATCTAGGTTGAGTATGAAATAAGTGGCTTCACAGCTCGTTCGTATATGGTTTTGAGGATTTACTTATCAGCTTCCCACTTCCTACCGGCGACCACGGAGAGCTTGTTGGACATTTCTTGGACCTTTGTGCGTATGTTTTTCACGTGGTCTTTCACAACATTTTACCATATATGACGAGCCCTGGGTATTCAATTTTATTTTAGTTTGTGGTGTTGCGTCCTGATGCAGGGTGTCTCTGTATGTGTTGTCCCTGTGATGAACGTAGTCTCGGTGTTGTCTTTGTTGTATATGAGCCCAGGCCTTACAAAATTTGGAAGGTATCCCTAGTGATTGAAATATTTTTTTGTACGACCACATCCATTGAAACCCAATGGAATATGGAATTTCATTTCATATACATTTTCTATCACCAAGAGCAGAATAAAAGAGAATCACTGAGGGTCTTTGTAGTATTTTGAATTTGTTGTAGTTGTACACTCAGTATATAACGAATACCCACCGCGTGTGTAGATGCATAACAAATAAAAACTCCTCCATGCTCTGTATGAATATCGTAGATGAAATTATTTTTGGATTTGAATGAGGGAACACCTACGTACCGGTATCATATATGGTAATAGCCAATAATCAGCGAAGTCTTGTTCTACTCAATTGAATTGAAGAGTTCTTTTAGGTTCTGTTAGAAATCCCAAAATAAATACCGGAGTATAAAGACAGCGCCATCTCAGAAAATTGATTCACATGATTCACATCAGAGCGATGCATTTTTGAGGGAGACTTGTAAATACATGCACATTCCTTGATTTCCTTGTTTTTATTTTGATTATAAGATTTTTCTTCTATGCGAATTTTGAATGAACCATTTCTGAAACAACAATTTTTTCCTTTCACTGAGTTTCAAATTATTATTCAGATGATCGAGCGAGTGGAAGTTCATTGAATAATTTTGTTTTTCAGATATCCTACCTCATCAAAATGAATGCAATAATCGGTCTTTCGATATTAACTCATGTCTTCTGCTCAGCAAAGGCATCTTTGAATCCAGCGGTAAGACATGAGAGTATTTGCATGTGTGGCGTTCCTTGCAGTACTTGTTAGTTAAAGTGATAAATTATTAATAATGAAATTGAGTTAGACGTATGGACCCGCCAATTGGTAACATGAGAGTAATTAAAAAAGTTCGCATGAAAGTAAAACTATATTCCACTCTGTATCTTTTTCTGAATTTAAATATTTTTTCGATTCGATATTATTCGTAAGAATTATTTTAACTCTCAATAGATACAATGTGTTTCTTATTTTTCTTTCCACCTCTCTAATACCCTTAGCGATTTTATATGCTACATTAACAGTTGATTCATTAATTAATTTCACTTACGATGATTGGGATAATTTTGGGTATCAAAAACTGAAATAAATAATCCATTGATAGTTGAAGAAATATTTGATATATAGGAAAAAAAGAATTTATTTCGTTCTCATACAGAACAACGGAATCAAACGGCTCTAACTGTAGTCTATTTATTTGTCTCTGAACTCTACTAAGTAAATACTTTTGACATTACTTTGCCCAAGACGAATCTTCAAATATTCTAAATTATTGCATATTGGGTCATATAAAAAAAGTCGAGTAGAATAAGATCTGAAAGTCGTGCTGGCCACTCGATTTTACCACATCGTTTTATCCATCTGTTCTAAAATTTATCATTCAGATAATTTCTTACTAGCACAGCTTAATGAGAAGGAACTTTATGAACATTATCGTTTTCGCCGGGATGAAGAGGTTCTAATGATGGAACAACATCATCCTTCAGAATTGTATTCATTCAGTCAGTGTACCATAGATGAAAATGGTCTCCTATCAACTTATCGCGCCCAAACATTTACTTTTTGGAAATATTGTGTGCGCGCCATTGGAGTCCAGCATGGATTTTGACTGCGAAAAACAGTTAAACGGATATTCAGTGATATTATTGATGCGTAAACCAGGATTTCATAATGAACTCAAAGCATCACTCAGTTTGAATAGTTGTTAGACTGTGACAAGCTGCCAATTGCAACTCAATTTTAGTTGTCACAGTCTAGCAGTTATTTAAATCAAATAATTCATCAAGATCATCATGAAATCGGACCTAAGTATTAAAGTTTATTATTACCCAATTATTGAGATTTCGTGAATCTGCTCTTTATAATTATCATGTCCCCAAGAATTTTTTTCAAATAACGTCTCCCACTCGGCACCCTTAGGATGCCGGTTGTTCAATGTCCACTTAAGGGTCTTAGCTAGCTTCGTTAATCTGTTCTTCAATTCAAGTTGGACCACACGCTATATGCGAAAATTCTCAATAGTATGTAGTCCAAGTCATTGAAAGCAGATATACAAAGTCTCAAAGGTTGGGTAATCACTTCTTTTCTCCCGGAACTGGACTAATAACTGTCAGCCAGCTAACTGAGACTCTTAACTGAACATTGCAAAACTGGTCCCAAGTCGCCTCTTACGACATTAGACTTTGTTTGGGCTTTTCTTAGTCCGACCCTATGAAGATAATATGAATATTTGTATATTCATGTAGGGTAAGGCAAAGTGACATTTCTATGTGATATTTTTAGGAATATGGAAAAACGTATGCAAGGTTATCCAAAAAGTGGCACGATATTTGCATAGATGTAACTAGTGTGACTCAAGATCAAATAGAAGAGCTGCGGGCAGGTAAATTCACAAACAACGATAAGAAAAAGGTACGATAGTTAAGGTTCACTTTACAGAAGTGATATATAGTAATTCTCACAGCACTACGAACATAGGAATAATGGAAATACTAGAGCAATCGATAATTGTCCGGCTATGATCCGATTGTTCTTTATTTCACACAAGAAATTAGCTGATTTTTGGATTGTGTTCGGATTACGAGCCTAAAGAGTAATCGACTTTACTGTTGTTATTCGTCATATTGCAATGTCGTAGGAATGTTTCCTCGAACATCATAGATGATTCATATAAATGAGCAAAATTCATTATTTATTAAGCTGGATGGAGCTCAGTGATAGTTAATTGACCTATTCATTTTCTCCTATGTTCGTAGCGCTGGCGCTGTGAGAACTACTCTACAAGGTGTTGGGTAAACATGCGAAAAAAGTTAAAGGGTTATTCCTTGACCTCTTTTAAGAATATTTTGTCCCATGATGATTTTTGGAAAATCCCTCAACCCCTTTGATTCGAAGATACAGGGCGAACAAAATTTGCGACAACCATATTCGATATTTGTTGAAATCATTAACGTAAATGAACGTAGGGTGTACGTCATGAGATAATCAAGTACAAAAAATTGTTTGTCGATTTCGATCACTTGGAACAGCTGTATCTAGTAAGTGGATTTCATTGGTCGCGTTTTTTCCACATATCTCGCCCCCCTGGTCAGGGAGGGAGGCAGCTCTCCGTGCGTCCATCTGGTGTACTGTCCTGTTCCCCTAGTCTACGACATACGAAGAAGGCGGAATGAGATGAATGGGATGTTAGGAATATGTCAGCCCAGATGAAATGTTATCTTTCTTATTTTATAATAAAGACCTTTTCATCTTAGCTTCCCACCCAGGCTAAAGTGGTTCGGAATCCACTTTTACGTAAACTGTAGGTCCGGATCTCCCTTGCTCGCACAAGCTCTGCGTTTGGGGGGTATTCTCCGAAATCCTGGGTGATTTGTACAAAATAATTTACACAAACGCCGAGATGACTGACATGCATTTCATGTATGTAACGATCTCTAGTCCGTAATGTCCCCGACCGAAAAATCTTCGAAAACATTCTTCGACGTCTTCGTGAAACAGGCAAACTGAAAGGAAGATCTATGACTGTAAGAACGGTGCAATTGTTATAGAATGTGCTGGACATGATAGCGGAGGAGCCTGGTTGTTCTACGCGAAAACTTGCGAATACTTTGAATGTGAGTCACCGGAAAATTTTGAAAATTCTTAAGTACAATTTGTTATCTCTATACCATGTTCAACGCTTTCAGGTACTACTACCTGCTGATTTTCATCCAATTTTGCATTATATCAATCGATATTGCAAACATAAGTTCGCATCCCTCTATTCCCTACATAAATTATTTTTACCGATGAAGCCATTTTCGCAAGAAATGCAATAAGAAATTTTCATGATTACTATGTCTGGGCAGATGGAAATCCGCATAAGGTATGTGAGGAGCATTTTCTACATCAGTTCTCGTTGAATGTTTTGTTCAGAATTGCAGGTGATTATCTAATTGAACCGGTATTATTAACACAAAGATTTACTGGCGAGGTGTATCGAAACTGCCCGAGTTTCTGGAAGATGAACCATGTACGGAGATCGTGGATTGGTCGAGGTGGGCCACACGCATGGCCTGCTCGATCCCCGGACGTAAATCCTCTGGATTACTGCTTTTGGGGATATCTGAAATCATTAGTTTACGCTACTCCATTGGTGAATCTAAATGATTTGCGAAGTCGGGTAATTGCTGGGTGTAACTCAATCAGAGTCGTCCCTGGTGTGTTTGAAGGAGTTTGGCAGTCCATGACGAGAATATTAAATGCTTATATACAAGCTGGAGGAAGTCATTTCGAATTTTTATTGTAAATTGAGCAACTTTACATATATTCTTTGATAATAAAATGTTATTGATGTAAATTTCGTTCGCCCTGCATCTTCAAAACAACGCGGTCTTTCAAAAATTATCATGAATCAATTATTCTTAGGATAGGTCAAGGAAGAACACTTTGAGTTTCTGTCGCATGTTTACCTAACACCCTATATAATTTTTGTCGACAATCAAATCATAAACGACTTCTATCATTCTCGTTTGAGTTATATGAAGTAGCCTTTCGTCCTTACGTGAAAAGAGGTAACTGTTGCTCACTGTTATGAGAATAAAAAAAAAGCAGATAAAATTCGCCAGCTTTCCAAGCAAAACATATACCTATGCAAGAAACTACTATCCTTGGGCAGTAGTAGCCTTTTGAGATTCAACGACTTTTGTGTGAAGTTTGAATATAATTTTTCTCAAATGAAATTACACTTAGTAGTGCTCTTGATTGTGGATGTCTGGGGAAATTAAACCCTCTGAAGTTCTTGCGTGAATAAAACCCTGAAAAAACATGATAAATGAGTGTTAACATATTTTTTCACGAAATTATTTGAACAATAAAATCACAAAAAAAAAACATTTTTTTATGTAACCACTCGTGGGCTTTCGAGTAAAATAATTTTATGTTGTTCTGGGATGGCATTTTAAATATTAGATTTAAGGTTATTTTCATGATTATTTCGCATACTAATTACATTATTTCTTTACAGAGATTCATAATATGCGAATGGAGAGTTTCAGGAATTGTGAGTATTTCAATAACTGTTGTTTGAAGGAAGAACTCTCATCAATTTCAATTTTTTTTTCAACGGCAGTGCATATTCCATGCAAAAAGACTTATCCTGAAGACTTGTACAGTGAACCAAATGGTTGGTATCAATCCACTTCATTAGAAGTTTTTTTAAGAGGGGTCGAAAATTGAAGAGTCAGGTCTCACCTCTTTGGTTTTTGTTTAAAAGAGGGTTCAAACTGAAGAGTTAGGTGTATTCATGATATTTTGACAAAGTATCGTATTATAAACCGTACCTTTCTTTCTGCAAAATTGCCTTACATACCAAATCGTTGGTACATAACACGAGAAGGATATGATGAAATGATTGTCACCCCTCCAGATTTTTTATCAGAGGGTTCGAAATTCGAAGAGTCAGTTGTCTGCATAATATTTTGACAAACAATATATATACTGTAAAAAACGTACCGTTCGTTCTGCAGATTTTCACTACAAACCAATGCGTATTGATCCACTGCATGAGACATTTTTGACGGAATGATTGTCACCTCTTCAGTTTTGTCATTAGAGGGGTCGATATAGACTGCATCTGTGATTATTCTCTGGCATTTTTTCAGGAGATTGAATTTTTTATCGTTGCGTTTCTTCGAAGGACCACACAGTACTTTTGGTGATAATTTACTGGTGATTATTAGGCTGTTGAAGTTCAGAACTTATTTGGCTGTCAAAATGGAGAAATGTAGCTAGATATTTTCGACCCAATTTCAAGTTCAGTCTATCATCTATTGTTATGCCTAATAACTTGATTGAGATTCCTTCGACAATGTCGTTGTTGGTGAAAATCGTGAGGGGTTGAGTTCTGTCTCTATTGAGTTTAATAAATTTGCAGCTCCATCCATAGCATTTTCTTGACTTGGAAGGTTTTGCCGTTGTTAACTGATCTGGTGTCATCTACATGCATCATGACATTCTTCGAGTAATGGAGAAATATTTCATTTTATATTATAAAAAGGAGTATTTCCAAAATGGATCACTGAAGAACTCCATGTTTTACTGGTCGGAACTCAGCTAGTTTATTATTCTCAAACACACACTGTTTTCTGAATATAATCTGAAGATATCGAGTGTAGATCCAATAGTGGTCGATAATTGCCTCCTTCAAAGTTTAGTTTCCATGAAATATGATATTGTCGATCTCTATTTGATCAATTCAACTCAATGGATTAACAGAGAACACTTATACAGTATCTGAAAGAATTTATCTTGGATAAAATGATGTTATGAGAGCGTAAAGAACAGCTTGCTAAAGGTTGAGAGAGCATTACAATTTCTCCTCTAATAGCTCGAAGTGATCCAATAAATTGTCGTTCGAACTGGTACAGTGATGTAGTCAGTTGAAGAATCGAGTGGGGATACAGGAGGGGAGGGGAGAACAGCATTGCGTCTCTCTTGATTATGTGGTATTATAATATAATTACGTTCCTTGTTACTCTTCTACATTTTTCTATACCCAAGATATATTTTTTCCGATACTGTATACTATGATTGTTGAAGTGAAATGACAACTTCATGATTGTGAATTACTATACATTTTCAGTTAGACGAAAATCTGAAATTGAATGAAACATTGTTCTTTGCTGACATACCACACACGGATAAGCAAGTTTATACACATGAATCGCTGAATAAATGTTTCGACGAAGCCAAAAATTTAGGTAATTAAACTCAATCGAGCAACAAAAAATGATTTCAAGTTATTGGAACTCACTCGTCTTTTGATGGTATACAGGAATTATCACGTAACTGTTTCTTCGAAAGACTCCACTGCAAGCACTAAATATAACTTACTATTCAAACTTCTTTCAGGTCTGAAGGAACATTATGATACAGTCTATAAAGCGGAAGAATGCCTGTATAAACTGTCACCTGCAGTAAGCTCATACCTTTCATATATAAATATATTGTTTTATCTTGTGCATGACATGATAGCTAAGGATTGGTATTTTAGTGAAAACTAAAGATCAAAACATCATGAAATTCGGTCGATATTATTTTTGAATTTTTGCTGGTAGTTATGAAGAGCAATGGATCTAAAGTGGTATCCTCAAGGAAGAATTTTCATTGGTATGGTGGTTCCTGGTGTAATAAGGCATTTATCGAGAAGAACTATATTGGATAGGTCGGTCCAACAAGGTTATACACTTGCCCGATGCTTTGTAGCTTGAACAAGTAACAGTTTCAGAGATTTGACAGGATGAATAGCACCATCAAGAGTGACTGACACATTTGATTGGATGCGTTGCGAACGCGTGTGGTCGTTAACTCCATCTACCCAAACAGTAATGAACAATAATCATCCGTCAATCTACATTCAGTGCTACAAATTGTCGTGCAATAAATGACCACCGACCAACACCATTGGGGGAAGACACCAAAGCCCTGTATCCAGGCCACTAGATGTCGCTTTGGCAATGCAGACGTATTGGTCACATCGGAAACGAGCTGACCCACTAACCATACATGTTTCGAGAGTAGTTGAGAAATGTTAGGATTTTGTAGAGTAAAATTGAATGACATACATTTTTAATAAAGGAAGACATCAATGATAAAGTCAATCCTCAGATGGATGACTGACGTACTTGTATGGACTCAAATAGTTTGAATTCCCGTTTGGGCTCACCAATACACGTTAAAAAAAGTGGGGGTCTTGTATTTTTCAGCTGGCACACGTCTCTCGAAGAATTCTGAGGGTTGCTTGTAAGGGTGCAGCTGGTTGATGGAAAGTACAAACAAAAAACATGTGAAGAGCACTGTGACATCAGTTTTTAAGATGAAAACACACGCTTTTGTTTTTTCCTCACATCCTTCTCAGAAATATAATGCTGCGGGTGGTTAGGGACACGGGACAGGACACTGAACCACAACAGTTCAATACACACAAAAAGCGTGAGTAATAAAAATGATAAACTCAAACAAAGAATGAGAGGTGAACATAATTGGTCATCGAAATATGTGGAAAAGTGCATGGTAAGGAAGCAATATATAATATGTTCCAATTTGCTTTCCATTGTTCGAAGCTCACAACCACCAGAAATTCAGAAACAATACCTATTTCTCTCTTCACTTCAATCTTCAAGCTTTCATTTACCTATCCTCATTAATAATGTACTCTGAACATAGAGGATTTGTTTTTTGTGGTGGAAGATGGCTTCTTCTATCATTTTCCATGTCGAAACTACTCATAATTTCATGTTTTCCAGAAATACCCGTTGAATTGAGGAGCAGAGACGGACATAAGTACATAGGTATCACACATAATACTGTCGAAGCTATTTTTTGTGTGGTGATATAATTCAATTTATTATTATTATTATACAGTTCACATACATTCAGTTTATATATTTTCTATATGTGTTCCTTGGAGTTTTCTTGTGATTATAAGTGATATTTGAAGATTTCCAATGAAAAATAAATATTATTATTATATTATTATATTACAAATTATGTAAATTTCGAAATGACGTTGAAATAAAGACTTACTATTTTTTTGATGTTTATTGTGGGTAGGCTTTGTTACTCACTCCATACGTCACCTTAAGAGCAGCACTGTTGATTTGAATGCAACAGTGAATTCTAGAGGACTCACCCCAGTCAAGTCACAATATTCTGATAATTTAATCGGTCAAATTGAATTGAGAAAATATCTGGAGGGCGCGCAGGTGTGTCATAAACCCCAGTAAACATTCCCCACATCCGTGGGGTGAGTGATTACTGTGTCCGAGGATCATGTGCCCTGAGTAGGTGGAGTGAACCAAGAATTAGGGCCTTCTGCATTCTTCCTGCTGAAATTTCTACCGCATCACGGCAAGCCGGTATGAATTTCAGATTCAAGAGCAGCGTGTCCATTATTCCATCTAGTACCCCTATGATCAGAACCACTATTTGTGAGTATTATGTAGCTCTAGGAAACTCTCCGCAGCTTTGATGTGGGCGTTTTGCTGAACGGCTCCCAACTCGGTGACATAGTTTGGGTTCGTCCGTTCAGTGTCGAATACGAGACCGAGTTCATCGGCCCCACCAGTTTCCCCAATCCCTGCTTTTCCATGGTCGCAGACCATGCAGAGAACGAGATATAAACTCCTGATAACTTTACATGCATTCTGGTATGTAGACACTCCAAAGTCCACTGCCTCCCCGTTGTCTGGGGAAGAATGACCGTGGAACAGACGATCTAGGATGCAAGCTCCATCGAAGAGCTGCAACACTCTTCCTGAGAACATTTCATTACTATAAAGGAGTAAAGTAGAATTGGAATGGCAAGCATATTAGTTGCATCAACTTTGTTTTTTCCCAAGAGTTCTGGTAACCAGATCTGTCGAAGTTTATGCTGTGAGAGTTTTCAACAGTGGTTACCTCTTATGAGTGGCGTTGTTCCACCCCTAGGAACGTATACGTCTTCCCGACATCCCGATGATGTAATATGATTCCGTCTACGAGCTGAACGCCCTCTCCGTATTCTTCGCATCGTCCTTTTTTGAGATGAACTGTGGCACATTTGTCTATCTCAAATTCTATTCCGATAGCAGGCATGTACTCTTGCACCACCCTTAAGGACTGATATGGATTCTTATCCTCGAGGCATAAAGTTTAAGATCATCCATGTAAAACAGATGGGTGGCTTTATTTATTCATTTATTTGGGAGTGCCGCAGTTGTATCCGCCGGTTTTTTCCTAGTGTAAAGGGCAATGGCAACAAGGAGATGCAGACAAGAACAGGGCTGAGGAAATCTCCCTGAAACACGCCCATTCTGAAGATAATCAGCTCTGTTTGGACTCTGACTTAATCAGGTGTTATGGTGAAGCGCTTCCTCCAAAGCGGCATGAGCTGTCCAATGCATCTCACTATTTGATCGGGTACCGCAAGGTAGCTGAGCAAATGCATGTTGAGCTCATGAGATGTTGTATCAAGTATCAAATAAATACCTTGCGATTATACATCCAGGACATTGAAATGTTACGCTTATACTGCTCGGAGTCCTGTCAATGAGCAGGTTCTCTTTGCAGCCAGCGACCCCCTTCTTTGACCCTCTTTGCTCATATATCCATTCATACACCGGATCAACTGCGGAGATTATTCACATGTATATGACGATGCATTCAAGCATGTTGAAAACTCTTGAAAGATGGAGGCGGGTGTTTGGAAATGTTTTCCATCAATAGTTATTTAGCCCATCAGGGTTATAGTATGAGACAGCACACATTTCAAAGCCTTGCTCTAGGCAATATTTGCTTGAGTCAGTTTCAGCTACATAAATAGAAGAGTATGTTTTGAAAACGTAGCCGGTTTTTGTCTCAATTTCAAAAAAATATAAATATCTTGGTTCAGTGACTGACAGAACTTTGTTATCAATTAGTCATAGGGCAATATAAAATTGTTTTGCCTACGAGCGTTGTCAAGTGCATTTCAAAGTACCTAATCAATATTTGGTAAAAAAAGGATTTGATAAGAATTTTACTCAAGTGGAAACGCAATTCAAAATAATTGAACTGAAAATGTTCAATTTGTTTATTTCTGATCGAGAATAGTATAATAAAAATTAATGAAGTTGCCGAATGATATAAATACCCTAAACGGGGAATATGAATGTATTATCATCACATGTGACATATTTATGTAAGTAGACAACCAATATTTCAAGAAAATAAGCTAAATTCAACAAGGGATTCTTATATATACTATATAAACAAATAGAATTATAAAATATTCTATTGAAAGTATTTATTATATACAGGTAGATATAGAAAAAATTAAGAATAGTTAATATATCATTTTCAGATATTATATTCTGTTCTTGACTTCCTATTCATAAAATTTGAATCAAACATATTTTGTGATTGCACCTACTCGATATCAGAGGCTCATGGGCCCATGTAAATGACACTTTTGCTTTTATTTGCTACAGGTAATGATCTTTCGAAGAATTGAGATGTATTTGTACGTATATTTGCTTGGAATTTTGCATGCCTCTTATATTTTGGAAATGAGCATCACAGTATTTTGTTCACAATGTTTTTTCATAGTTCTCATTTGAGTAGCAGTCCAAATGAATGCCAAGGTTTTTGTTATCTTTCATATTTTTAATTTTTCACCGAAGCAATTTCTTATTGATTGTATGATGGAAGTTACGGACAGAATTGAAAAAAGTTTAGTTTAGATAATAAGTTAAAAATCAGTGGCTATTATTAGAAAAACCCCTTTATCTACTCCTATTGAATTATATAATAATTATTCAACTGCATTTGAGCAACATATAGTAGCTGTAAACATAGAACGTGAGTTATAATAACTTACGACTATAACTCACAATAATAAATCGAAAAAGATTCTTGGAATTATTTACGAACCGAATATCAAGGTAGCTTTTATTTTTATTGTCAGTTTTATTGAAAATTCACTGTTACAAGAAATTTTTATACCATAATTCAGAAATATTCGAATCTTCGGCCAACCGATATTATTTTTCAAATTTCTAAATGGAAAATAACACTCACAAAGAATTGGCATTGATAAATTTGGAGAAATGGGGAAAGATATTACTACATTTTTATAATTACCAGAATGTAATTTATATATAGGGCATTGTTATCGCCGCTCGTCGGCAACTTTATTAGTAGATGCTGAAGGGAATATACCGGGTGGCTACGGAAGTATTGCCTACGGAATATCTCAGTTACTGTATGAAGTAGGTTTGTGAAATTTGGAGCGTCGATATAATGACATAAGAGCTAGAATTTGAGCATATTGACATGTCGAAGTTAACTTCCGGTCTGACCGAAAGTAACATCAACTTTCTTATTTTAAATGGAAACCCTATTTTTTTTCTTTTCGCTTTATTCAGCATTCAATTGCCTTTCTAATGACATATCACAAGTTGGTATCTAACCAGAAACTAGATCAAAAAAAAATTATTATTGAAATTCACCGAGTAGGCCGTGGAAGCAAAATGAATGCCAAAAATTGAAAAGTTGGCTATGGAAACCATACGTCACTTGATAACAGTTGCTACTACTGTGATATTTTATTTTCATTCGTCAGCGTTATAAAAAGCCGCCAAAAAAAAATATTGGAAAAATTGGGAAAAAAACAATACTCTGTAGGTCCATAACTTAAATAGGAACATACAACTTTTTCTTGCCTGTACTATTCAGCATAACCATTCCTTTCTAATGATATAATAGAAAGTAATTTTTTGAAATGAAATACCAAAAAATCCAATTATTATTATTCAAATAACAAAACAGATTATCGCCATAGATAGTTGATAGTTTTGTTAACCCTGTGAAAACTTTTATTGGCATGAACCATTCCTTGGATAACGATTCCGTTTTACAGAAATCCAAGGCGTCAAAATGAATGCAAAAATCAGTGTTTTAATTCTAACTCTCATCTTCTGGTTAGCAGAGGCCAACTTGGATCCACCGGTAGCAGAGCCCACTATGAATCCATCGGTAAGTCTCCTTTGACAGCAATACATTTTGATTCTGAACAATTTTGAAAATTATTTGGACTTCATTAATGAAATTGTGCTGTTTTGGAATACGCGAATCCTTTCGCATGCATAGCGTTTCCTCAAAGCAATACATAAAAGAAATTTACAAATAATATACCTCATCATATCAATCAACGAAATTTTTATATTTTTTGTGGATTACTTATTTTTCCGTCGACCTCGTCATAACATGTCCCTTCATGTTCTTCAATACAAATTAAATCGATCATTAATGACCCCTATTTTTAATGACTGATTTGTCAATAATGCAGGATATTTCGAAATATATTTCTGTACTCTTTGTCAGTTTCTCGTATTCCAGCAGTACACATGTTGATATAAATGTATTGATAATATTAATAATCAAAGGGAGGGTTTGTAACTACTGTTCATTTCATTGATTAAATATATCCTAATCAAGAATTTCTTCATTTCAACGGTCAACGGAAAAATATTCGTAACTCGTATAATAAAATACAATCAATGATCTCGAACATTAACGCGTCAAAACTTCTTGATCAGAAATCAATTTCATCAATACACTAGCTGATTAAATAACTAAATATTAATATTCCGCTTTTTTGTCCGTTTGTTTTTATGATTGTTTATATATTTCATCCGTGGTGGCGCGTTGGTAGAGCCCTTGCTTCTCAACTCCATCATCAATGGGTGCGTTGATTCGAATCCCTGCCTTGTCAATCGGTCCCGTGCATGGCATCACATGGTAAAAGGTAAGGGCCACGTCTTCCTCAGCTCGCACAAGTCTCTCGAATACTTCTGCGAGTTTAAATGTTTTAATATTTTTGAATAGTTTTTGAGGAAAGGACTAAGAAGAAAAAAATAAATTCTACTCGCCCCATAAAGATTTATATCCCCATAGAGATTTATAATGAAAAATAGATTACATGATCCAGTCTTCCGCATATAATAGGTACAATCGTCTACAAATCTACAACAGATAACAATTACTGCCCTTTACGACTGTTGAGTTGTATCTGTTGAATTATTGATGGAAATATCTACCTCGCAATGCTCATTGAATATCATAATTGTCTATTGCAGGCGCCCAACTATTTTGGCGTTTCGTTTTACATCTCAGAAGTATTTACATAGCCATTAGCGATCACATACTTCTAGAACATCACGTTTACTGTTACCACAAGAAAGATTTTTTCCAATGCAAACTTGATTGAAAGCAGTGGTTTTGGTTGGGTTTGAAATGACCAAAATGTCACTTTTCAAACGTTAATATTTCGAAAACAATTGAATTTGAGGAAATTGTTGAGAGTTATGAACAGAACAGATATCAAAAATTTAATAATATACGGGGTGTTCAATTTGAAAAAAGTATTGAAGTTAAGGCGCTCATCTCATTTTAAAACTTTTAGCTGTGTTTTTTGAAGAATTAGGTTTTCATCTCCTAATTAACCCCTTCAAATTTAGTTGCGATATACCAGGTGATTCAGAAATTAGTAGGGGGACGGACTGCTGACGGGCACTGTTCACGATGAAGAAACTTGTCAATTGAGTGATAGTTGCTGATATTTTTTCAGGAATATGGAGAGACCTACAAAAAAGTATCCAAAAAATGGCATGACTATTGCATAGACATAACTGGTGCAACTGAAGATCAAATAGAAGAACTCCGAGCGGGAAATTTTATAAACGATGAAAAAATCAAGGTACAACTATTATGATCTCGTTAAAGAAATGAAATGAAATATTTGAATCATTCCGCCACAGAATACATCTTTCATGTAAAGACTTGCGGGCTTTCCAGTGATGAACATCATCAGAAAATCTTTTGATGTATACTTAAATGCCGGTTTTCAGCAAATTAATGATTCATTTTATAGCATTTAAGTATGGTTAATTATGCGATTTTTTTTTATTTTTACAGAGATACATATTATGCCAATGGAAAGTTTCAGGAGTGGTGAGTATTTCACTGACAGAATTCATAAATGTCGTTTGTTTTTCTTAGTATGTTCGAATAGGGAATTCTGGAAAGTTTTTCTCATTAGCAGTTTTTTTTCATGTCTTTCTCAGACAGTAATTATTTTCATATTTCTGGGTGGTTCTCTCCAATTGTCGTGAATTCCTTATGGATGGTATTCATGAAAGATAGTAAATGCTTATACTATAGGTTTGTCTCTCTCAAAACTCAACAAGATGAATAGGTACGGCTGTTCAATCAATCCGAGTAAAAACATTTGCTCAATGTTTATGCATACGACCCATTGTGTTAGACTAAAAATTTCAAGTTATACCAATGGGAATGTTTTCAGAAATTAAAATGATTATGATCATCCTATTTTCAGATGGGTGAAAATATGGAACTGAACGAAAAACTGTTGAGAAGCGTTCTACCACAGGTGGATAAGCAGATTTATTCACATGAATCGCTGAAAAAATGTTTCGATGATGCGAAACATTCAGGTAAAGGTGTTTTCAACGAATATACAGTGCCAGCCATGAAGTACGTAACATGTGGGAAAAAGTTTATTATTATTGGGGAATTGGAATTTTTTTAGTGTGATCGAATGTGCAAGTCCCATAACCTGGACATCGATTTTGTTACATGTCACGTGATCACTAGTATGACAACAATTTGACAAAATTGAAAATGGTTATTTTTTTCAATATTTTCCGATTTAAAAAAAAATATATATTTTTTCCTCATCAATAAGCTTGACTGTAGTTGAATTTTCCGATGATAATAACATAACTTTCTCATGTTATTCACACCCGAGAGCACTAAATTGACAACATTGTTTTTTGACAGGATTCTGGCCTGTTACATTGGTTCGTATTGAAATTCCACGACTCTTATCATGATATAGCAATCTACATACATCATGTTTTTCTGATTAATATCGATAATAATCTTTCATGAGCTTTTCACTTCGCACATGAACTTGAAAACCATAGACCTCTTCACTTTGACTTACTATTTCATTTTAAATATTTCCATACTTTTTTCAGCAGATAAAACCAAAAAAAAAAAAGATGAAACGAATAAAATCGAGAAAGTCGAAGTACTTACCCTTTTCATCACATGTTTCCACCAACAGCAAGTGGAAAAATGGGGCAAACATCTGTCAGAAAACAACTACTTCCTTAGCTAATACCACGACGTACATCTGACAGATATTTGTACAACGTTCTCACAAGAAGACCACAAATTACAAGTGCTAATCTTGTAATTAAACAGCAGATTATCCTTCATTTGTCAGGGGATGACCTGGATCGCAACAATATCTGTAAGATGAAGTTCAATGTCCGTCGCGATATTATCCAGGGAAGTATTTTTTTCTGACAAAGTTTCGAGCACTGTTCGAAATATTACATGAAGAAAGATAATTAAATAAAATTAGATTCAAACAGTGACATAAATATATCGTTGTCCATAAACAAATTCCTTAATTATCCAAGGAAACCACTTTCCAAAATGCTATTTCATATGCATTTGTGCATTTTACTCGTATCTATTCATTTATTACATTATTATTTTATAATAGAAGAGCATAGTAAAATTACTTCTGTTGCACAAAATCAAAAGGTTGAACACCAAACATGCTTACTTGAGTACAAAATATACCTGATGTACGCACAAAACAGGACATTTTAATCACTTGAAAGTATTGAACAATTACGTATCTTATCAAATTTTCAGGAATATTTCACAAGACAGTCAAGGATTTCACCCGACAGAAAATATTTTGCAATAAACGTCTGAAAACTCCGTATTGATATTATTCTACTACTAACAGTGACATTGTTAATACCAAAAAGTTAAGCCATCAGCAAAAAAAATCGGAATAGATTACAAAAGCTATACATATGTATAGAGAGGCCATGAGATTTTCAACGGGAGGCATCCAAATAAGATTAATTCACATCTGTAGGAAGAATTGTTTCCAAGTTCAAAAATACTGGGTACGTGGAAAATTCATTCTGAAAACAACATGAGCTTTGGGTAACTGTTGGAAAAACAGAGTTTGAAATGATACCTAGTGTAGCTGAAACTCTAAGAATATTAGTTCATAAATTGTGTGAGTAAGTATATGGGTACCTCTTCAACTCCTGTCCGAAGATTGCCCAAAAAAACAAACTCAAGCCGTACGAACCCAATTTTATTCTAACGCTCAAGGACAGAGACGACGAACCCCATTTGTATTTTTCCTTCTGTATGTAGGAACATGTTGAAGAAAACAGATTATTCACAAAATCAATTTTGTTTGGTAAAGTCAACTTTCAATTCAAATGGTGTTGTCTCATCTCATAACTGTAATGATGGTCGGATGAGAATCCACGTTTTGCATTGGAAATCCGTGATTGATATTCATTCAAAGTTAATGTCTGGTGCGGTATTTTCGAAAACAAAATCATTGGACCAAGGTACTTAAACTTTTTGATAAATGATTTCTACAATGGAGTAGAAAAATGTACCTCAGCCTTAGAAGAATGGCGAATGAAGTATTTTCAACAAGATTGGGCTTCTATTCACAGTACTTGTCAGTAAGAAATTGGCTGGACACAGTTTTTCCTGGAAAGTGGACAGGTTGATAATGAGCAATTCATTGGTCCCCACGTTTACCTGACCTGATCCAATATGACTTTTTCTTGTAGGGCTAATTGAAAAATACTGTGTATAAGTTCAGACCTTTCCAAAATACTGATGAGAACATGGAAAAAACTATACGTCAGTGTACAGTAGAAATTTCTACAAATTTGTTGTTGAACGTTGCAAAACAGATATATCATAGAACGGTTTTATGTATAGAAATATAAAGAAGGGAAAATTTGGACATGAATTGTTATAACAAAAAAGTAGGTATTTGTGAGTTTGTTGTTATTGTTTGTGGAATAAAAATGATTCAGCAGAATGTATTTACACGACTACATATTATCATTTTGAAGTGGGTTATAAATGTATATCTGAATATCTTGAAAATACACATCACTACTTTTCACTACCATGCTCAAAAAATGTATAATATGTCTACTCCATAATAATAATGCACTGATTTCAACAGTTTTGAATTTTATATGCGAAGTGAAACATTCAAGCACAAATATTTAAAAAATTGCGATTTTTTATTCTTTCAGATTATCTGTATTTTAAAATTTAATTCTTAACAACGTATTCAAATAACTTTATTCGATCTCTTTCCATTTGACCGGACTTTCTGCTCCTTCAATACGAACTGTACGATATTATATCAAATTGCATTTTGTAACAAAACCCCCCTTTTATTATCCAGTAAACATAACACCGGCACTTTGCAATTTGAATTATTGGGCTGTTTCCAGGCAGTTAGTGTACAGGAGCACTGGCAAAGTTATTGTTATAGAAGATTCTTTCATCGTCTTTTTTCAGGTCTGAAGGAACTTGTTGATATAACTTATAGAGCAGAGGAATGCCTGTATAAACTGAATCCACGAGTGAGCTCATAACTTTTATATTGGCTTTTTTAACACCACATTCTCACGGAATAAACATATCCTGTGATAGTCATTCACTATATCATTGTAACTCACTGATTGTTCTTCTTTGTCGAGCCCACGTGATGTCTATTGCCAAAATAGGCATCAGGAATAATCTGTACTGTCTGTTTCTTCTATGGTGTTACTGCTGTTACTAAGCAACTTCTGAATCGTATGTCACGGATATTAGACCGTTCAAGATTAGTATTTCCAGTCGTGAAGTGAAATTCATCATCAAAGCACATAGACCTATGCTCACGAACTTATCCACATATCTTGAGCAGTGCAGCAAAGTTTCAAGTCGGTATGTTTTTTACCAAATGCATATGGAACAAACAGTTCGAACGTGAACGTGTATATTGTCCAATGCAATGAAACAAATATTTCAAAGCAGAAAAATACCTGCCTCTCCACACAATTCGACAAAGTGAAAAATATAATACAAATATCTGATTGGCATCTGCCTGGAGTCTATGCTACAAGGAGTGTTCCTTAATTTACTTGCAATGGCACTGCGACTGACAAACTCGAACTTTGTTCGTTTCATATTATTATAAGATATAATTGAATTTCACAACCTCCAGGAATTGAAGAACAATGATCAACATTTTCTTCTTCTCAACTCCCCAGTCTTTATTTTCATGATCAATATTCCAAGAACATACAGGATTTGTTTTACAGTGTGATTCTGGGGATATAGGTATAAGATGGCTTCTACCATTAATTTATTTTGACGTCAAAAATAGCGACCTACTTAATATTTTTTATTTCACAGGAATATCCTCTGGTTTGAAAGCAAAGTTGGACAGATGTACACAACGCATATCATATTGCTAATATCAGTTTTAATTTTGTTGTCTGATAATAAATGAAATAAATCACTTGTATCAGAAGATGTTTCATTACATTACCAAAATAATCCTAATGCAATTGATTCAAGAAGAATGGACGACACTAATTGACCGAAGACTCAAAATTGAAAATGGACTATATAATCCAATCTTGTCGACAAAAAGACCTATTGTACGGAGTTTTTTACGGAAGATTAAATTACATATTTCATTTCTCATTATTAATAATTTGAATTAACATCGCTAATCGTACTATTTCCACCAAGCAGGGTGGCTATTCTAGAATTCGCCATGAGGATTTTGCCAGCTTTCTACAGATACATCAGTATTGGATGAAGAACAGTGGAACTAGTGACCGTTCGAAACTCCAGCATAGCGATAGTCGGTTCGAATCCGATGTAGGTACGAGAGTTTTTCTCCTCTACCCGCACAGGCTATGCCTTTGGGTACACTCAACGAGTGTTTATGAGGGAGTATTATTACTATATTATTATAGATGTTTCTTCTGTATATTTTATTATAAGTGATCTATAAATATGCCAACTCATTACAAGAATTACATATAACTGTAGTTTATAAAAAATGGATTTGAAGTTATTCAGAATCTCATGTACATGTTCATTTTTACCTACAACTTGCTTGGATATTGTTATGTTGTAAATTTCAACAAAAACAAAACTGACCTAGTAGCACCAATCCTTGGTATATACTGTGTACTCATTTTAACCAATTTTTATGACAATAATAACAAAAAGGATATTTTGCTCAAACCACTGGACACTCGGTAAAAATGCTTCCCTCGTTTATTTACTTTTTATCTACACTGTAATAATATATTTGACGACAAAAGGATATTCTGATCACACAGCTTCGATACGGTGGAAACTTCTCACTCTTATCGTAGACTCTACCTGAAAAACAGAATTTATGTGTCAGCCTTTTTGTTATGAATAGAAAATGATTCTCAATACCTTCTATTTCAGTTTTGGGGGGTTATATTCATATCAGGGGCAAGCCATTCCCTCGTAGATATTGATAGAACTGAGTTCGATAACTTTTTATGGTAAAAAAGTACTGCTGTAATGCTTGTAGAAGTTGATAATTGTGTCGTATACTTCGAATCACAGTATGAAGCTCTCTGCATGAATATCCTCTTGATATAAAGTAGAGAACCTATAAAAATATAAATGTTTTGGTTATGCACTGATAGTTAGTGTTGACGTTCATAGAATAATTCCGTTGAAGTCATCAATATTTTGAGATTTTATACCAATTATTTGGGCTACTTACCTTAGGTTCGTAGGTCGTTCATTGCAAATAGTTTCCTTATTTTTATTTCAATGTATGAAGTCTTTCAAGAACTTTGCCCCATGTAAACATTAGAACATTACAGCAGTTGACAGTTGACTTGAATTTTATCCCGATACAAAACCGCAATTTCACCTCATTGACACGTGTTTCAGTCACCAAGTGACCATCATCCGGACTTGGTGACTGGAACACTTCTGGAACGCCATCTCATCATCTAGTCGTTTGAGGGTGCGAACTTGTTCGTAATTTTCTGCGCAAGGAGACAACCTATTGAAGTGAACGACCCTAGGTTTCCTTCGGGGTGGCTTATAGATTCGATAAACGAGGTCGTTCATCCACTTTATGATCTTGTACGGACCTTCCCACGAGTTTCGCAACTTTGATGAAAGTCCACGACGACGTTTATAGTCGTATAGATAAACTAGGCAACTTCCCTGAAATTCTCCAGCATCGGCCTTAATGTCATAGGTCTCCTCCACTCTGTTACTAGCACTATGTCGAAGTTTGCTGACGTAGTCCTCTCTCGCAGACCCAAACTTCATGTCACAGGGAAGTCGCGTTTCTCGGCCCATAATAATACTAGCAGGTGCTTGCAATACGATAGGCCATCAGGAATAAATGAAGGTACCAGTCAATATTTCTTGTGGTCAGAGACTATCTTGGACAGGTGATAGTTTATCAAATGATTCATCCGCTTCACCATTCCATCGGATTGTAAGTGTAGAGCGACGGCTCTCGTATCCCGGATGTTCAGCAGTCTATACATTGTACTGACGCATCAGGGCTTGAGATTGTATTTGAGGCCCATAGCTGGCAGCTCAATCGTTGCCTCATATTCTGGACTTCGGATTACAGCACATGCTTCAGGACCCATTGTCCATGGTAAGGAAGTTCGATTGGGCCCAGTAGGATTCAACGGCTGGTGAATAATCTCCTAATGTTGGTATTCGATTACTTTTCTTCCAGCTAATGACTGGACTGATCTGGATCTTTCTCCTGGCTATTCTGGTTCCTTCTATTATTCCAGTTATAATGTTCTGTCGTAGTTTTACAAATTTTCAATTCCACTTGCTCTGCTCGTCGACAATGTGAGCAGTCGTCTAGGCATGGTCTCCACGATAGAGCATCTGCATACTCATGGCTAGTCCCTGCTCTATGTTCAATCGCGAAGTCGAATTCTTGGAGTCTCTTAATCCAGAGTGTTACCTGACCTTTGTGGATTTTGAACTGTAAAAGCCATTTGAGAGCTACATGGTCAGTTCTCAACATAACTCAACAGAAATCTTCCTGCATACATATACTAGTAGAAGTGCTCTACCCCTTCAATAACAGTCAACAGCTCCAGCCTGTTGACCCACAAATCACGCTCCAGATCTTGATGATGTAATCTAAGACTTTTTTTGTCCCGCTTGGATCTGAGACAAAACGACATTCATTTCCAAAGTGAATTTTCCATTCAGAAAGGGATAGCTCAGAACTGGTGCGTTCATCAAGGCCAATTTCAGCTTTCCAAACGAATCTTGGCAGTCCACGGACCACTGGAACTGTGTTCGTCCATTTGTAGGTCTGATCAGTGGTTTAGCGATGTTAACAAATCCCCGCACGTATCGGCGATATGAGGTGCACAAACCAAAGAAAACTTGAAGCTGGTGTATGTTTTTTGGAATTGGCTCTTATTTCACAGCTTTGATCTTCTGTCTATCTACTGCTACTTCTTCCCCAGAAACAATTTGGCAGAGATATCGTACTTCTTTTCAGTCACAGAAATACTTTCTCCAGGTTTCTCAAGTGGTCTCCAAACGATCTGCCAACCAAAATTTTGTCGTCGAAGTAAATTTATCCAATCATCCGTAGTTGCATGGATTCGAACCTCAGCACAGTCAGCGGTCTCGTGCATGGCATCACACGTTTAAAAAGGTAAGGGCTACGTCTTTCCTAACTCGCACAAGTCTTTCGGAGATATAACAAAAACAACAGTATACATTACCGTGAAGGACAAGAATAAATGCATCTTCAACTAAATAAATTTAAATTGTATTGTATAAAGATGAAAAAATTCAATCCTTACATAATACCTCAATATTAATATTCGTTGCCAATCGCCAATTCTGTTCCATCAAAGAAAGTACCTAGGAGCTAGTTTGCTGACGAAATTTCCATGCACAAGCTCAAGTTTCAATGGGATTCACAGTTGTTCAGTCTATAACTATATCACCCCACTAATTTGCTGTTTTTCTATATGGGTTATAATAGTTATTTATGTATCAAGGGCGTAAAGTAGGCGTTTATGGCCTGCGGCGTGGATAATGGCCCGAAGGCGTTAGCCGAGGCGGTAAAGTGCCACTTTACGCCCGGCGAACCGGGCGGTAAAGTGTACTTTTGCGCCCGCTAGTGCATAAACATTATTATTCCTATTGTGATCCTTAAACAATATTCATTATTTTTCTGAGAAAAAGTAATAGTTGCTTTTGCAAGTTTACGAAGAGGATAGAAAAAGTTCAAAAAGCCCCTCTCATCTAGTTAAAAATAAAATCAAGGAACAAGAATAACAATAATTAGAAATATACTATAAACTGATTCCCTTGTTCCCTACTCCTTTATATAATGCGTTATTTGATAAAATACCAGAAATAATGACATGACTCTTTGATGGTAAAGTAATAAAATGTTGTCATTACAATATAATGTCTTCGATAACATCATGAAATTCGTCGCGTAAAGATATACAATGTATTGAAATAATTAAAATATAACTAGGTAAAACACGCGATATTATAATTGGAAAGCTCATCGTGCGTACCGTATTCACAAATGACATTGGAAATGAAATGCAGGTCAGTAACATAAAAGTGGCTCTCAAACCAATTTCACATCTGGATCTCTTTCTTGCAACCCGATTGCTATGATATGAAGATGCACCCAAAAATTTGACCTGCATCAGTATTATATTCGGGACTTATTTAAGCTGATTGTAATTTTTGTATTATTTAAAGAAATTAAAGAAATTTTATATTTATTACAATAATTTCTTTTCTTGCAACTTATATTGAAAGGAGATTTATTTTACAAAACCTGAAGCCTGTAGCGTTGTAGTTGAATGTATCCTTCCACATATAGAGTCCTCAAAATTTAGTCATCAGTTATTATGATTCTGAAGAATGACCATACCCGTAACATCTGGAGACCACAAGATCCAAATACAATACTGCCGTGAATGCCGAGAACTGTACGATGATGTTGTAATTGAAATGAAATAATATGTATTAACCAAATTTGTTGTGAATTGATTGCATTATTGGGCAGCGTTATATTTATTAACATTATTGACTCAAACCTTAACCAGATGCACAATATATATTGACTACACCTGTGTTAATGATTCATACTCAATTAACAGTCACCAACCTTCTTCTTACAGTTTTCTTATTAAAGACATTCTCTGTATGCTTGAACTCTACTTAATTCACCATAGATTCATTAAAATTACTTAAATATCAATTGAGTGAAATGAAACAATATAAAGTTGCTCTAAGTTAGTCAGAAAGCTTACTCATCCTATATGAATTTATGATGTCTTACCAGTATATTCACTAATTTTTACTTCTGAATTTAGCTGTCGGGTAACAAATAATAGTTTTATGGTTTTTTTGTTATTTTGTGATAACCTGATGACGTGATGACTTATTTTTTATAACAGATCTAGAAAATTACTTTAGAAAAATCACCAATACCTTGAGCCCAATTACGAGGATGTATTGTTATCTAGTTAGCCTAGACCAGTTCCCTGCATAAACAAAATATCATCAAATACCTGTATTTAAAAGGGTTAAGAGGTAAGCAGATTTACGAAGATATGCTTGATACCCGTGGTAATCAATTTCCTTCGTATGCGACCGTGAAAAATTGGACTGCAAGCTTCAAAAGAGGTAAATTTTCCATTGAAGATGATGACCGATCGGGAAGGCAAGTTTCTGTGTCAGTCCCCGAAAATATCGATGCAGTTCATGACATGATTTTAACAGACCGTCGAATTGGGCTAAAATGGATATCTGAAGCACTGAATATTTCATTCGAACGCGTTAATCATATAGTTCACGTCAAAAATTGCTGCAAAATAGATCCCCAAATGTTTGAATGTTGACCTAGAGCGCGCAAGGGTGGTAGCATCGCGTTCGATCTGTGCTCGATTTGAAAACGATGTAGACTTCTTAAACCGAATTGTTACTATGGATGAGACTTTGGTACATTTCTACCATCCAGAAACAAAGCAACAATCGAAGGAATGGTGACACTCCGGTTTTCCAGGACCTAAGAAGTTTCGTGTCCAAAAATCTGTTGGAAAAGTTCTTGCTTCAGTTTTTTGGGATTGCCATGGAGTAATCATGATTCATTTTTTGGATAAGGGTAGAACAATAACTGGAGATTACTATTCGACATTACTGACCACTCTACGGGAAACAATTAAAGAGAAAAGACGCGAAAAGCCATCCAAAGGTGTTTTGTTTTTGCAGGACAATGCTCTTGCACACAAATCTCATGATGCCATGCAAAAAAATCGTGATTTAGGGTTTGAATTACTAGAACACCCCCCTTATTCACCAGATTTGGCTCCGTCCGACTATCATCTCTTTCCTCAACTGAAAAAAAGTTTAAAAGTTCGTAAATTTTCTTCCAACGAGAAGGTAATAAAAGCTGTGGTCTGGTTTGCAGAGCAAGAAGAATCATTTTTTTGAAAGGTCTAGATACGTTGCAGGTAATAAATATATCCAATTAAGAGGAAGATATGTTGAATAATGAAATATTTTGACATTGAAATTTTGTTTGGTTCTATAGTAGGCTAAGAATTTTTCAATATATCCTCGTATACTAGGATAAGTATATGTACAACACTCATTCATTTGCTTCGGACGAAGCGGATGAATTGGTCGTCAACACCAAGAAATGGAAAATATCAGCCAATGCCAGCAAAGGCAATGAAACTAAGAAAATGACGAACGTAGTCCTACCGAACAGAAACAGACCCTGAAGTCAACAGCGTATTGCTTTGTTCATGATGATCATTGTTCTATAATTATTGGTATATAATTGAAACATGTTATGTTCACTGAATAATGATTTATATCATTTTCAGAACCAACCCAAGTAAACAGGATAGTAGACAAAAATACTATAGTACAAAAATTCGAAATCAGTAAATTTATATTTTTTAAATAACTTGTAAATGCAAGTTTTTTTTAATTTCTTACTGCCCGTCTGTTACTTTTCCTTTCCCTTGCATATCATTTCATCAATTTGTGGGATATGGTATGTGGAGATTATTGATATTCATGACCAAGTCCTTGATAAAAAAAGCCAAAAAATATGCAGGAGTGAAAGTGGACGGAACAGGGAGGGAGAGAACGAGAGATAGAAATAACTTCATTACTCAACGAAGGTAAAAGGGTAAGGTGGGTTGTGCAATACAAGTTCACCAACAGTTCAACCGAACTAAGTTCAGTTGCTAAGGAATAGAAATTTAATTGGCTAATCCCTTGCAACTGAACTTAGTTCACTTGAACTGTTGGTGAACTTGTATTGTGCAATCTGCCCTCAGTTAGTGATGAACTGCTTTTTCGTGAAAGTTCAAGAGCATGGTTTGGTTCAATGAATATCCAGGTGGGAAGCAGATCAGAACCTTAAGAATTGTCCGGAGCAGTTATTTTGGTAAATTTCGTCCACAAATTTCTTTGAGAAACTGACCTATGCACGAAGCTTGAAAAGTACAAACCACAAAATTCACGAATTTCATCGAAATAGTTATAATTTTTTATCTTGTTACTTCCAGTGCTCGAAAATTCTAGGAAAATTACCTACAAGTACATGCTAAATAATGGAAATGGATTCAATGAATTCATGGAATATCGCAAAGAAGTATTCTAGGAAGTACTGACGTTTTAGAATTGAAGAGGTGTAGATCAAGAATACTTTGTATATGTTGTTGATATCAACTGATAATATAAATTTGCTCAGTATAACAAAACTCAGAAAATTCTATATTCTTTTATGACATCATGATAAAACTTCCAATGGAAAATATGTTTACCGTTTGAAATAACTAGCTTGTTATAAGAAAACATAATGATTATGTCATAACCAATAAGACTCCAAAATTAATGAGGACAAAAGCTTATAAATACTCTATATTCAATAGAATATGTATATGTTGTCCTGATCCCAAACAGAATATGTAAGTAGACAGTGCTAGTTTTGAAAGAATTCGTGCAAAACAGATTGCCAGAAAAGTGAGTTACATCTCACGGCAGCAACCGCATATCGTTCCAAATAGGTATCATATTGAAGGGAATGATCCCACATTGGTATCAATTTTGGATATTATTTTGAAGCATTATCACATATTATTCTAGGCGATCCCATGACCTGTACCTACCATCGAGCAAACAACAATTTTCCAATAACAAATTGATTACCATCATGATCCTAGTGCAGATGGCACTCATGTCTCGAGCATTAGAGTAAATAAAGTTTGACTTCTCCCATTCAATAGTCGTGCTTGAGATGATACGATTGGTAACCACTGGTGTGCTCAAATAGGCAGACGAGTGGTAACGAAAGAGTCTATTCAGTTCTTCTTTACTAGAAAGGTTTCAAACGCTTTTTAATACTTTCAACAAATTCTGGAGCAACTGCACATTTTTTTTTATTGGTGCCCCATTTTAGCCATTTCAAGCACGCCTATGCGTGTTTAAATCGAACTTTCAAAAACGCGCGTTTTTTTAAAGTTACCATGGCAACATCAACAACTCGAGAAACAAGAAGTCTAAATGACAACTTTTGATGAATGATCTGACAGCAGTACCTTCTAACGTCTAATAAAATATTACTTACCAAAACAACCTTTATTCGAACGTTATACAACAATTTTAATTTTATAAATGAAAATGGAAAGTACAGTTAGTATTGTTTGATATATTAATATTTCGATTTTTCAAATCGGAGGAAATAGCATTTAAATTGATACTGTTAACATTCTGAGAACTCAATGAGGTTGAACTTCCATTAATGGCACTCCCAATAACGTGTGAAACATTCTTCTTATTGCTTTCTTCAACGTAACCACTCGCCACAGCTGCCGATTTCCATTCTACTTGTCGTTTGATTTGATCTATTGTCATGTCACTATTTGCCATAATGGTAGCGGACTTGCGTCGAAAAGCATGTCCCGTGTATTTCTCAGGATTATCCAATTTAAGATAACGGGCAATTTGCAAGGGACATGATCCAAATGTATTAATAACAACCACCTGATTGGTACACTTCCCATTATCATATCGTAGGAAAACTCGGTCTGTACTCACATTTTGTGGACGCAATGATAAATACTGCTTTAATAAACGCACATAACTAATTGCTTCATTGTCGGTTACAGTAAAACGTCGAGCCTTCACTGTCTTAGAAGGTCGGATAGTAATAACCAAAACACTTCCTTCTTCTTTAATATCATGTTAGCGCAAATCGCATAACTCACATCTTCTACAAGATCCAAAAATACCCAAAATGGCAACCACTTTCAAAAATAGAAAGGTAATGTCTGGTGCATCTATGAAAAACTTTCGCAAATCATCTTCATTGAATATATATGCCTACTTGGCTACGTTATTGCTACTAATTGCCTTCATGAATGCATGCACTTTTACAAATGATTTTATATCGACTCCTTTGTTTATCCTTAACATACATTGTAATTTTGATTGGATAGCCCACATAGTCGACGCCTTGTACTGCTCCGACATCTGAAGGTAAGCAAGCACAACTCGTTCACCTATTTCAATCAACTTTTGCACTTCTATCCAGTGTACGAGCTTGTCATATTCTTTGTTATAGGTGTCTCTAGATTTTTGCGGTATTAGTTGCGATTCTGCTTTACTATTCAAAGAATCAATATAAGAATTCATTTTGAAGGACCGCGGGACAACAATCAATCATTGATGACAAGTTGCATATTTATTTTTGCTTTTCTCATTTTCATGGCAACGAAAGGTATACTGATTTCACATCACGAATTCAACCATTTTACATTATTAGTTCTTATTTCCATGATTTGTAGTAATAATACCAGTATTTATGATTTCAAATTGTACCAATAAAAAAATATTGCTTGAAGTAGGCGTGGATAACTGGCCTTTCAAACACTTGCTCTATTTATCCACTTATACTGTAATATACTAGATTGCTCGATTTGATTAGCCCTGGTGGTTGCTGTCTAGCATATACATCTGAAGTCCGCTGGCTATTCAACAAAGCTAAGTGGGACGGAGATTGGCAGGGATACACCGAAAGGCAGACAAAATATAATGAAGAAATAAGGAGAGCCAAGAGGGACAGCTTCAGGAGCTTTTGTGAGACAATCACATCAAGCCCCGCAGCAGCCAGGTTGCATAAAACGATGACGAGGGGTAGAGAGCAAGGACCAATTTCACTCAGAAGAATAGATGGTAACTACACAGAGACTGAAGAGCAATGAGCTCCCCTCTTACGGGAGATGCATTTTCCAGGAAGCATGCCATTTGAACTCGACAGATCACTGGAAGAACCAGGTAGAGCCAGACGAGAAGAAATCGAACCGTAAAACAGTACATTTGATCCACTGTAGCGCAAAATACAGACGACAAATAAATATTCTATTGACCAAACGTATTATTCATCTTGATCCCTGTGCTTCCATTGAAATCACAGACAATGCAGATAAAGCAATATAACTCACCTGCGACTCATATTACAGAACTTGAAAATACTGTCATGTAAAAATTGATCCCAAATGCAATAATATTTGATGGACACCATAACAACATCGAATTCTACTAGTGAATAAATATTTAAATATTCGTATAGCTTTAGAACTGTTTATGGCACTGTTGACTATTTTGTTCTCAGACTTTGCCGTATTCTGAAATAATCCATATTTATATTTCAGATACCCTTTTCAACTAACTGCATGACAATGATCACTCTGACTAAAATTCTGGTATTGACCTGCTTCTGCTCAGTAATTGCTTATATGGATCCAGCGGTGAGTATCGTATGGCACCATCTTCTACTTCAGAAGTGGGATTTTTGTTTCAATCCTCGGGATTCATACCAGAAATATATAAGTTGAACAGCAATCCCAGCGACAATTCTTGGTAGCTGGGAGTTTCTTAGGGACCAAAACATTTTGCGGGACAAAATTCTGAATATTCTATATTTTTATCAAGTGACTTTGGAAAAATCAATTGTGATGATCTAAACGTCTCAACGGTTAGGTTATAATTTTTTCCGGTGTTAGGTCGTATTTGCATTTGAAGTATTCTTTGACTCTGGAGGAGTGGGCGTAAAATACTCTTATCAGGGGTTGGCTACCAGTTGAGTAAGCGTCTCACGACTGGGAAGGTCGGTATTCTTGTAAGAAGACGTGTGGTTCTATCCATTTAGAAAATAGAACCACATTCTTTAGAGAGTTTGGGAAATGAAAACAGGTTTGCATTGAATTATACATATTCCTACCTTATACGACACATAAAAAGAGAGAAGAGTCATTTGCATATACTCCTTCTACATACCACTGTCATAAGCCCCATAATGATTATTGGAGATGATTCACTACATCTTGTAATTTGTTAGTTGCGAATATAGGTCAACATGATAATTGGGAAGTTCCAGTATTTCTCGAGTGTAAATCACGATTTTCGAAACCAGCTGAAACCGTACCATTGTAGAAAGAATGCCGTTACAACTAATATTTGGCATGAATAAAATAAAAGAGCCAATAAATGGTGCATTTCGGAGCTCGGAATTCTCCTATTCATTGAGTGTAATAAAATCTGAAAATGAACATTTTTATTTCTACAGAAACAGATTATCGACATTTGCACATGTTCCCTGTGGATGAACGAATGATATAAAATGGGAATTTCATTAGAGGCATTCAGTCTAGTGAAACCGGTGCTACATTCATCTCCACCGAAATGTACCAGTTCTTACGGAATGCAGTACGAAATGTAAAGGGTGATTTTTCGCAAGTCCAGATGTGCCTCGGTGTTTAGCCCAGAGAGTTTCAATGCCATTTTAAGTCAGTAAAACCGTAAGGTGAAACCAGAGTACTATTTAACGTTTCCTGGAATAATGACGAACAAAATTAATAAACAGTTATGAAAAATATAACTAGATCAGTCACTAAAGTGCGACGAACTATGTACCTGCTCGTGAAAATAGGCCGCCTTAAAAGACATCAGCAACCTTGTCTACTATACAATCATATATAGGAAAGTATACCTTGACATCTGGTATAAATCTCGATAATACTTATGAATGGAAAAGTTGTTTGGAATTATTGTGTAGTTTTTATTATCATCTGTCTTCAAGTATAATATGACTTGTTATAACGAATTATACTTATTTCGGTAAATGTGTTTACATGAATTTATAATAAACTAAAGGCACATCTGCTAATTCTACAGGAACAATACTTAGTGACAGTAAATATTTTTTGGATATCATATAATTGTGTTTTTTACAATTGCTTGGTTTTTGTTTTGTTTTTCTGTTCAGTTCATGTTTTCACATTGATGATGTTACTTGATCTCTCGATACCCAAGAACGAAGGACAATTCAATCGCTTGAGTTAAACTCATTGATTTGTGAGCGTCTTAGGATATTTCGAGAACCCTCTTTGCTGTCATCACACCACATCATTTGTTTCCATAACTTTTCATATCTTGAAACTATTTTCCCCTATTGTCAACAAATACATCGAAATAGCATTTGCCCCTACAACAAATGTCGTCTTTTCCTTTCAATATCAGCTCAAGGCAACTTTATGGTGACATCTGATTTCCAAAAAGGGATCATTACCAATCAAACTTGAGAAAAAAAAATGTATTTACGTTAAAGATAACTATTGAAACTAACCATCATACTATCAGGTGTCAACAAACAAGAGTAACATACTTATAATTCAATTGGCTTTCGCAGATAGGCATTAGGTAAGAAGGTGTTTGTATTTATAAAAGATTGGATTTTGAACATGTTCATTGTTTTTTATTCATTCCGGATGTTCCAAATACCAAGAAGTCTTATCATTCGTCTCGGTAGATTATTACTCATTTAAGAATGATATTACTTACGAATCATAAGACTTTCAATGTCAAATATTTTGGAAGTAACTACTTCTTGATCTGAGGAAGTAACGCAATGATCATTTCTTCTAGGTTTTCGGAGAAAGATTTACGAAAATAACCAGTGAATGGCATGACATTTGCACAGATGTAACTGGTGCGACTGAAGAAATGATAGAACAGGTCCGAAGTGGTAATTTCATAGATGACATAAAAATTAAGGTATGTTATTATTGGTACCTATTCGCTCGATACAGTTTTCAAATGGTAACATTTCTTTCGCCCGATAATAAAGAGGAATGAATTAAAATATAAAAAAGTACTTAATTCTCTGTAACTATTTGTTGTCAGTACAAAGGGAATTTCTACTAGATTGCATTTGAGATCTTTGGCTACTTTTGGAGATTATGGGCAGTTGAACTGTTGAAGAGAGACACGAAATCTCCTTCAATCTTCCTGACTGAGTCAGCAGAGGAAAAATCGTACATTACTGAATAGAATGATGAAAGTCGGCAATGTTGGGAGCAAACAACGTGTGATAGGCAATGTTTCGGATTTGAGAACATCAATGATGAGAAATGGGTTTTATTTCGCCTAACTACGTAGCAGTGTGTAATTTATTTATTTTATGGGACTATATGATCTGTTGTGTCAACTGCTTCGCTAGAGTCGGAGAGTACGAAAAATAACAGCTGTTTGCAGTCAACAGCGTCGAAGATATTGAGAATGCGGTGATAGTAGTATGGAGTGTACGAAATCCAAACCGAACCAACCCAAGACGTCAAGATCAGAGAAAAACCTGCTAATGCAGAGTAAGTTAATTGGCGAAGGTGGTAGTAAGTTCGGTGTAGTTGTTACACTTTGGAATGGGGATCAAGAAGGTGTCTTTATTTATGCTGTTCGAAAGCTGCTGGTTGATTTAGACACAGCAGTATTCTATAGTGATGTTTTTGCAGTGGTTCTGCCGTTTCATTATCTCAAGAGAATAATACTGTTACGAGATTGATAAAAGCCCCCTAGCTGCGCCGCTGAGTCCATTCCGCGGACGCCTCATCC
The DNA here is from genome assembly GCA_958502065.1 of Chrysolina americana. Taxonomy (NCBI): domain Eukaryota; kingdom Metazoa; phylum Arthropoda; class Insecta; order Coleoptera; family Chrysomelidae; genus Chrysolina; species Chrysolina americana. The sequence continues at coordinate 84,602,730 of OY293413.1, forward strand.
ATAATTAGTTCCAAGAAATGTTTATTTGGATGGATCGTTTTCTGTAATGCATGAATAGACTAGATAACGGAGCTGCCGCGTCATCGCTCAATTCCTGGAAATGTGTAGAAGTTCTCCGTTTTGAGTATTCTCGAATCTTCGCGTTTATTCCAGTCTACGCGATGAGCGCCTATATAAGTGGAGACGTTTGACTGGGAAGGAGGTTTTTATGAAGAGAATTATTTAAGAAGATTAGAAAGTGATAATAAGCAGAAGTGTTTGGAATATTTAGCTAGTTGTATTGTTGTATAGATAGATCTAAGTGTTTTATAAGTCAGTGAAGTGTTGTATGTTTGTTTATAGTGAAGTTAGAAAATAAACAGTTTAGTAGTGTGCTCGGCCTATTATTTAGCAAAACATTACAATACCAATCTGAAGAACACATCAAGCGTTGGAATAGAAATTGCTTAAATTTTTGTCGATTTATTGGTCTTTTCGCTTTAGATCTCACGTTGAAAAGTATGAACCTCGACATTTCCGGGTCGCACAAGCATTCTGTTAGTTGCAACAACAACAACAGTCATAATTTTTTTTCCATCCCCTCATAAAATTGATCTGTTGACTTTTTTTCGTCCGAAGGACAGTTTTAGATAGACTAAGAAATAAACGCATAGTTACAAGCAAATGAAGGCTTTTTCTTTTTCAAATCGAAACTGAAGGCTTTGATGAAATTTTTACCTAGAATGAAAATCGGTTTCAGTTCCCAATTGAAAGGAATTTCATCAAGTCTGGTACACTTGTCGGTGATAAGCTCTGTGGTAGGTTGGGTGGATGATGATTATTTAGTTGTTTAAACTCTTCTAACACCTGATATTGCTTTATTTTTTACAGAGATACATACTATGCCTTTGTAGAGTTTCGAGATTGGTAAGAAAATTGTAAATGTATCAACTTGAGCCTCATTGAAGATGAATTATTTCAGATGGATAGAAATTTGGATTTGAATATGGAAGGTTTCAAGAAGCTTCTACCTCCACAGGCTCTAAATCACCATTATCCGAAAGAGGCGGGGCAATGTCTCATTGATGCCAAAAATTCAGGTAAATCTGAACTGTATCGTAGTAATAACGTAATTATATCAAGTGGAAGATTGCTAACGGATTCCCAGTTTTATTTAGAAATTTGTGTATTAAGAGCGCAAAGTACCTCCGAGATTTTTTATCTAACTAATTCAGTATATGCACCTAATATCACCTAAGAGAAATTAACACTCATTGGCCATTCTATATAAAAAGGCTATCCAACTATTCGATAATTCACATATTTTTTTTTTCGTAATGAATTTTCCAGGTTTCCAGAGAAAGAAACCTTTCAGGAGCTCTTAGTTGCTTGTGCGAGCAAGGAATAGATCCAGGACCCACGGCCGTGCTGGGCTTTGAATCCACGACCTTACGCTTGTAAGGCGAGCGCTCTACCACACGACCATCAAATCTTTATCGAATGAAAAAGGAAAAAACAACCACTGGCAGACATCGAACCCGTTTGAAAAGCTTCGCCTTAAATCGAATGAAGTTGGTCTTTATCACAAGATTGAAACGTTTACATTTCATTTCAGTCAGCATATTACAGCAAGATTAAAACATTTACATTTCATTTGAGTCAGCATATTACAACATTCTTTCCTTGTCTTCGGAACAGAACTAAAATAAAATTACCGGAATATCGGTTCAGTCGACAAAATACACCACATATGTGCGATGGATGATCAAGTATTTTACTGAACCACTGTACACCAGATAAGTCCAGTTGAATACTTGATCATCCATTGCGTCTACCTGTTGAAAGAAATGTGTTTTGTATATAACGGGATGGAATCGACACCAGCAAGCTCCATTACGCATTCAAACGAATGTTTCTTGGTGTTCAAAAGGAATACCTTGTTCTGCATCAGAAACTGAGTCTTGTTGATGCTGCCGAACACTGAGAAAGCGTATTACATAGCTGGCCTTATAATTTGTTTGCATAGAAGCATTATACAATTCAGTGAACTTCTGACTATTAGAGGGTACGTACATTTGGCCGCGGCCGATGCCCTCTGAATAGACAGATTTTTATGCGTATGCATTGAGGGCCGCTTGTCCAGTTGGACAAAACTTCAACGGTCTCATCCTTGGCTCTCAACTTCCTGAGTAAGTTTTTGGAGATATAAAATTCTTAAAGTTGATTGTATCGGTTTTGCCGGATTTACCACAATCTTATTTTCCGCTAGATACGGCATGACGTCCATATCCAAATGAATGCGGATTTCTATACTACCGTGCTAAGTAAAAGTACCATATCTGATATCTGCTATTTTGCTTAGAATTCTGTAGATCTGACCTTCTTACATAGGAAATTCTTGAACTTTCGTATAAACGGCAATACAATTCGTTAACTTTGGCTGTTTAAACCAATATACTTCATCTTTGTTTGGTAAAAAGCAAAATTTATAGGTTTTTAAACCTAAATAATCTTAAATCGCAATTCTCATATTTTTTGTAGAAACGGTACTTTTGCTTAGGACGGCAGTATAGCAGCAGCAACGCTTGAGAACGAATGGACGAATATAGCGGTGTCATCCGCAATACATAGTCGTTTTCGTCCTTTGGCACCGAATGTAGGGAGTACAGATGAGGCGAGAGATCAAAACGGCACCTGTTTAGATTGAATACTCAGCTGAGCTTGTGTTATTGACTTTCACTATAAAAGTCTCGCCGGTGGAGCAAATGTTCATTGACCTTATCATATATAAAGGCACGCCTGCTATAAGAATTTCGGCGATCGAACCCTCTACCGAGACAGAATCGAACGTTTTATTCATGTCCAGCAGAACCATGACTGATGTATTGGGACCCCAATCAGCAGCCTTTTCCATCCCGTGTACAATCCAGATAGCCTGAAGGTTTGTATTGTGACCGGTTTCCCCTCAGGATTCAACATTTGTTTTGGGGGAAATTCATCAACTATCTTGGCAACCGCGCTCAAGAGCGTAATTGGGTAGTGGCTGTCGTGTTTATGGCCATTCATGACAGGTTTCAGGATTTATATTACCATAGCCGTCTTCAGGCCATCTTGGTACAATGTCATGTAGTTATAGCGTTGATCGAAGGCAACAGCTAAACCAGAGCCTATGAGGCAGTTCCTTGAGTGGAATTACGTCCAGCCCGTCTGGCATAGGCGTCTTGTTCATTGGAACTTGCTCAAAGCTCTTCGATATGCATTTGAATGTCCAGCTTCTTCATTTTATTCATCCACACCGGTTTGTTACTGTCAGTGATCCGCTCTGGAATCTCTCTCCATAATCGAAGTATGTCATATTTGTGCTCCGGGTTGGGGTGGAATCATATTCCGGTTTCTCTCAACTTCAATATTCATAACGTCTTGCCAATGGCATTTTGGCTGTGAACCGCACTTCCACTCTGGTGTTCTGGCATTCAGGTCTCCCATCAGCAACACCTTATCGCCTGTTTTACAAAGTCTCCCGTTTGGTGGGTTGTAAACTGGAGCAGGAGCGCGTGTCAGCAACACCATACTAAGAATGGTCACTTTTCCCCTTTTCATTGCATGAGGGCGGTCTGCCATGACAGCGAAGTAGCCCTTGAGACTCAGTCTTAGGACTTCGCGAGACCAAGAGATTAGATGATTAGTATCCAAGACCAAGATCAAGACTCTCTCCCAAAAGTATTGGTCTTAGTCTTGGTCTCGGAAGAAGAATAGTGAACTTAAATCTACTCAATATTATGAACATTTTGATTGAAAATGTTATGGCATTTTATTTCAATTATTTATTTTGCATATGGTAGGTTTCCAAATTTTGTTCATTCAAAATCGAAAATACATTTTTCAAAATTTGTATTGCAGTTATACAGTTTACAACAAATAGGTGTATGTTATACGGTCGCAGTGGTTAATAAGTATTGCAATTCCTCGGGATTCCGATTCCACCACTCTGCGGCAACCGCATCTTACTGGTCATCACACAAAAATCCATTGTAACAGGTCAATAAAAACCTAATTAACCATTTTGAACCATTTTTCTGGTCTGTCGGGCGTCGACCTGTGTGCTGTATGGGTATAATTTAATATTCATTTAAGATTTCTTGAAAATTATATTATGATGGTGAAATGAGAAATTTTAATTTCGCTTACCTTACCCATACAAATTGACTATTTTTAAAGACTGAGAAACATCAAGACCAATACCAAGACCAAGACTACATTTATCTTTCGAGATCAAGACCAAGACTGATCAGTCTTGGTCTTGGTCTCGCGAAGCCCTACTCAGTCTATGGTTCGGCTGAGTCATGCCTCAGATATGAGCATTGTGATGCCTGCCAATGAAGTCATTAGCAAGTCATAGTTTGATCATAATTTGTACCGCTGTTCGTTTCAGGCTCTGCAAAACTCTGTGATGTTAATGAATGAGTTAACCTTGTGGAACTTACCAGTAAGCTCTGTTATTTTATGTTGTTCAGCACCCCCCTCCGGGTGTGCCTGTGTTCTGGAGACTGTGGGGGATGAGTGTATGTAATAGAAGGGAATACGGGGTTATTTTGAAAACGTCGCTGGCTTCCTGATGAGGGGTTCATTTCATCAATCCAAAGAAGTGAAGTAAAATTAGTTGCAGAAACTTTGCTCTTCCCCGGCAGTTGTGATGCCCAGATCTGTTGAAGTCTATGCTGCTACTTGCCGAGGAGAGAGTTTTTAACATTGGTTACCTCTTGGGAGCGGTGTTTATACAATTATTTCGGATACATATGATAATGTTTCAAATTTCCTGCAGAACTATCAAACTTGAGCTCTATGTACTTAAATTTTCCTCAAGTCACATTTTCTGATGCAGTATTTTTCAGGTTTGAAGGAAAACTATGAAAAGACCTATGAATTAGAGAAATGCGTTTATAAGTTGGACCCAAAGGTTAGTATACCGTGTGACACAGACTCATGGTACACGCCCTTTTTTCCTTTGTTTCTGTAGCTATATTTCTGAAATTTGGAACATTGAAAATGCTCACATTTTGACATATTTGGACAAAAAATCCGACTCCTGTTTTTTCCGGAAATGACATCTACTTTCGATTTTCAAATGGGACACCCTTTATATTATTTTTTTTTGATACCTCATAGTTGATATTTCATTTTTCAGAACACCCTTTATATTTTTCGATCTAGAGAGCCATGAACTCTCTAAAATTATTCCAAATAATTAAAATAATGCTACACTATCGTAATTTCTATTTAAAAAGTATCGTGGTTCGAAATACGTGCCAAAAAAGTAAACCAAAACCTTTTTTTACTCGAAACTCCGGTTTTTTTCAAATGGTACCATAATGGTACTCTGACGTCATTCGAAAGTACCATCGATGGGGTATTCATCCATATTAACTTTTTTTCGGTATGTATTTCCTTTCCGCCATGAACACCGAGTTACAAAATACATGATTTGAGATCAGACTCTCCAATTTCTCCTTCATCTGGTTGTGATACAATATGACTACTATACGTTTATACTAAATAACTGCTTTTCATCTCAAAATAAACAATTTTGAAATAATTTCCTCTTGAAAAAGTCAGTTGAATTTAATCCAAATTTTCTCAACATTCAAATTCTCAAATCATGGTTCAGGGTTAAGGTGTATTTGTAAATAGCCATCATAAAGTCTTTATGAAAACAAATATACTTACCTACATGCTAAATGTTTTGATCTTATAGGTTTTAGAAGTGCTTTAAAACTCATAAATCTATTTGCACTAGGAGAGAGTATTGAAAACAATTCATGACCTGCTTTAATCAAATTGGCTATCATCCAACCTTCATAAAACTTTCCTGAAGCTAAGATAAGATCAAATGACATTTAAATTGATACTTGGGAGATTGTGAATCTGCGATTAATCATTGCGGTACATAAAAAAGATTTTTTTTAAACGCGAAGTGAGATAAGTGTGATTGTCATCTTTCAAACTAGTTTCGTTCGAAATGCCCTCTTCAAGCTTCTGAAGAGGTCCTTTCAAATATGATGTTTGTGCTTGATAGTATTCTGCCAAGTAGTGTCATTATCTTCTCTAGAATATATTTGGCTTCGGAATTGAGTTGACACTGTAGTTGTAGAAAACTTCGATAACAATCTTATTAAATCAATTTTAACTGTCTTAGGGGGCAGTAGTTGTTTTCTGTCCAAGAAGGGCATGATGTAGGAAAAGAGTACATTGATTAAATCAGCAGAGGTCAGTGAATTATAAAATAATTGAATATCATGACATGTCAGATCAATATTCTCAATTTGCTCATTGTTTTTGAGATGTTGGATACAATTGTAGATAGAAAACATTGTTCTGTGGACTAGGAAATAACTAGAATTCTTGTTTCTCTTCTATTTCTCATAAATCAGGCGGGGTTTTAGGACTCATGAGGCACTCTGTTTTATGGTCAATAAACACTTGTGTTTTATTGATCTAATGAAACGTTTGTGAGTAGAAGCATCAGGCCACCATATGCAGGCATGTCCTGCAGGAAATACTTTTTTTTCGAAGACCACATGTGAAAATTACAGGATGCTCTATTGAATCGAACCAATAACCTCAAATGACACTTTTTCATAAAAAAGTCTACGTGAAATACCTATCAAAAAGACCTTCTGGGATAAAAGAATTAATTTAATCTTTTCTCTTTGTCAGAACTTCATTATGGTTTGAGAGACATGGACCAGCAGTCAATTATCCTCATATATACACCAATATAACACAATACTCGTGTTTTGAATTAATACATAATATAATGTATACAAAATGTATAATAAATAATTGCAAGATTTGAAAGTGTTTTTGATTCCATCACCACAACTCTTTCAAATGAAAAAAATGTATAGTTACTATAAAACTGACCCTTCAGTGTTAAAATTGCCAAAAACTAAACAAAGGTAGAACATTTCTTGAATTTTTGGATTTTTCATTCATACAAGGTTGAGCGAAGTTCTGGATTTAAGCAATTACAAGCCATTCTTGAAGGTACGTGTATATTGCCTTCGTCAACGGTAAAGACAAAAGAGCTTTTCCATCCGATGAATTTCGTTTCTCAACAATGGTATGTTGTGCAACATGTGCAGAAAAGTGCTAATTTCTGACAAGTTTGAAAAAGTTGCGGCACGAGCGCAGAAAAAATTTTGGCACAGAATTGTCACTATGTGGTACAGAAATGTCACTTTGCGGTACACTAATGTCGAATTTCAATTATTGTGAGAAATAATCATGTTTGCAAACGCAAAACTATACAGAGAAGCGTGTTTTGGAGTGTAGTTGTAGAAAAAATTATTTTGCCAATCAGTAATTTTACGAAAAAAACTGGCATGAAAAAATTGCGAGATCATAGGTCGAGTAATAATTACTCATCAATTATTGATGACAATGATTTTGAGACTATGTGCCCATATTCTTTTTATCAATATTATTATTTCAACATGATTTGTTGTATATTGGTGAAGTAATATTCAAACAATGTGCTATCAAATTCGAATAAACCATACTGTTTTCATACTTATAATCAAGACAATATTGATATTGTAATAATAACAATAATTGTAATAATAATTTATTACGGACCAACCCAGTTGAAACCCGTTTAGCAAAAAGCTGCGGAGAGTGAGAGTCTTCTGCAGCTACATAAGGATAAACCAATGCAAGGCCTTACGCTCCGGGAAATATTGAGTTCGTTGTGAAGAATGAGAAGTGCCGAATCTATTGGAACATTTGGAACCACTCATTCCCCACCCTCAGGCAAATACAAGCCAATAAGTCTGATGTAGTCCTCCTCGACCATCAAAGTAGGACAATTTTCGTCATTGAGTTCTCAGCTCCTGGCACAACAAATATCGTTCAAAAAGAGAAGAAAAAACGGACTAAATATTGAGATCTACTCTTTGACCTCCGCAGGCTTTACCCAAACTATTCTGTCAATATAGTGATTCTGATGATAGGGGTCCTTGCTGGAATAATGAACACACTGCCCTCAAACTTAAAAACATTCCGGCTTGCTGTAATATGGCAGAAATCTTAGCCGAACGAATGCAGAAGGCCGTAATTCTTGGTACACTCCGCTTGCTCAGGGCACATGATTCTTGGATCTAATAGTCACTTACCCCGGGGCGTGGGGAGTGGTTATTGGGATAAATGATCCAGCGCGTCCTCTGGAAGTGTCGGGGCGCCGAAGACAGGGTCTGACTGGGATAGTCTTGATTACAACAAAAATAAATAATTCATTGACCATTTGTGGTACAATCTGTACGTATGATAAGTCATAATATCACATAGTACAGTACGAACATACTGTGAGAATTATTACAAAGCAGGTGAGACAACAGCACAACACATGTAAGGAATTGAAAAATAAGATCATATTACAGTCATGCATCCTCTAGATATCAATATGTAGGAATATTATCCTTACTATTGAAGAATTTCAATGATACAGACTTTGATGTGTTCAAAATCAGTTGATTTCTGTCGCACTATGATGAATGTATCAATGATTCTGCCAACATTTGCTAACAACTCATCTAGTTCGGGACTAGCAAGTGTAATCGTTGTATAGTCAGCAAACACGGTGATGTGATGATCAGTAACATAGGCGGGCAAGTCGTTGACGAATAATACAAAAAGTAAGGGTCCCAAAACTTATCCTTCTGGTACTCCAAATTCCACATCATATTCACTTGACATGAAGCAGTTATTCCTCACAATTATACTACATCCATCCATAAGAGGAATATTAAAAATTATTACACCACACCCAGACCAGACCTAATTTATATATGATAATAGGTTGAGCCAATGTTCCACCAATATTATCAGTAACATATAATTTTTCAATAATTAATCGATAGTGGAATGATATTATTTGTACAGAGTTGTCCAAATTGGACACTTTTAAAGGGAAAGTTCTGTTTTCAAACTAAATAAATGAAAACTAATCGATTTAACCAAAGTCAAATTTTATGACAAACTCAATGGTGAAAACCGCATATCGATATCTATCTATCATCGTTTCTGAGTTACAGCATGTTTTTCGAAAATGTGCATTTTCGAAATGTTGCTGTTAGTTTTTTCCTGTCAGAAATTTATTATTTCTCTCGAATTCAATGTTGTAAGTAACTAATTTTTTCAAATAACGCATCCATAGTTATTTTTTAAATATGTATATTTCTGTATATTTCAATAGAGCTCAAAATAACTTTTCCAAAAATGTTTTGCTGGAGTCATCTTTGAAATTCAGAGCTTTTAGGTTCTTTCATGTAGTGCACAATTTGAACAAGTAGGCTTTGGACGACGCGACGATAAAACAGAAAGAAATTGTTCAGTATTAGCTTTCAAATGTTGAGAAAAGTAATTGAAACTCATGGTTTCAATAAAACTGATAACAATTTACTCTATATTGACTACTAATAAATGAAACTCAGAGAAGGTGTTCAAAATGTCTACCAGCTTCTCCTACACAGAGGCGACACCTTTTCTGAAAGTTTTTTACCGAATTAATTAGGTCAATAGGAGTGAGAGAAGCAAAACTGTGCATCACTACCGCTTCCAATTCGTATCAAGAATCCTTAGAGAGTGAGAGTGCCATTAGAAATGAACGGGCCGACAATTCTACCCCTGAAAACACCTGCCCACACACTAAATCCAAATTTTCCTGGACTTGTCTGCTCCACAATAGAATGAGGATTTTGTTATGCCCAAGAATAAGAATTGTAGCTGTTGAAAATGCCGGCACTGCTCACATAAACTTCGTCTGTCCAAATATAATTTAACGATGAACCACGCTCTTGGTTACAATTTTTCAGGAACCAGTGGCAAAAATCCATGCGGCGTTAAAAATCTCCTGGTCTGAGTTCAAGAACTTTTCTGGTCCTGTATGGCTCGCATTTGTGCTTTTTCAAAATCCACCTTACGTTAGTTTTTGGTGGTCCTGTTGATATTTTCAGATTTCACGTTAACGTTTTGGGATTATTTTCAACTGCTCCTAAAACGACTATTTCTTCTCCTTAGCCCTATTTGATTCATACAATTTTAGCTTTTTGTTTTCAAACTGACATGATGGTTGTCAGGTTATGTCACAATCTTGCAAAAATGTCTCTAGAAGGTTGTCTTCTGTCTGGAAACCTCTCGTGATACAACTTGTTTGCTGCTTCTACATTTTCCCCGGTTTGTATAAAACAGAATATGGTATCCCTTTTTCCATAATTCTCATACTTCACTGTGAATGAGTTTGAAAATTGAACAGAAACTACGACTTAACCGCTTAAGTCAAAATTGGACCGCTAGCAGTAAACATTTGCATTCTGTTTTATCGCCGCGCAATCCAAAGCCTACTTGTCCAAAGTGTTTAAAAGTCTACATGAAAAAACATAAAAGTTCTGTATTTCAAAGATGACTCTGGCAAAACATCAAGTGGGCTACATTTTTAGAAAGGTAATTGTAAGCTGTATTGAAATATGTAGAAATATACAGGGTGTCTCATTTAAAAAAACCATTTTCCCACCAATAACTATGAATATCTTATTTAAAAAAATGAATTACTAATACTATTGAATTCTACGTGAAAAAAGCTCTGAAAATGTTTTCATAGAAACAAGCAATTTTTGACAGGAAAAAAATTACAGCAACTTTTCGAAAATGCACATTTTCGAAAAACATGCTGTAACTCAGAAACGATGATAGACATGCGGTTTTCACCATTCCGTTTCTCATAAAATTTGACCCTCAGACACAATCATCAGTTTTTATATATCTAGTTCGAAAATAGGACCTTTTCTTCAAAAGTGTCCAATTTGGTAAACTCTGTTCATTTACAATTCATCTACAAGGCTATTCAGTTTCGAGTCGATGCATTGGGATCTCGGTAATGGTAAAAGATAGAGGGGTAGTTAAATTAGAGCAAAGTAACGTATTGCAGAGGTAAATTATGTGAATCGAAAAAATCTGGTTAGCTCCTTTAGTTCTGCAGTTATGCAGGAAAAAACGAAAAAAATTTAATTTTTCTTCTGCTCCTATTCTTCCATTTTGTAAACTTTTGACACTTTACCATATTAACATTGTAGAATATCCAAATTTGTGAATAAGTATCGGCTGCATCAACTCAATATTATTTTGGACGAAATAGTTATTATCTTAACAATTACGGAAAGAGTACTATTCCCGCATGTAACTGCCGTTACCCGAACGACGCAACGCGGAGTTCGGGTAAGCAATCAAGTGCGGGAGAGTACCTTTCCGTATGAGTAAGGATCAAGCGCATTGAAACATCTTATATAGCGCTCTTGAACAAACTTTCGCGTGCGGGAAAAATGATTCCCGCACTAGTGACGAAAAATTACAGCTCTACTAAATTGCGTGCAAAAGTAGGGCGGAACACGCACGCTTGTAGGAAAAATAATTTTTCCACCTACCAAAGGAAGTAAAGTATAGCTTTCAGACGCACCAGTAGATTTTCATCACTAGGGGACGTTTTATTACATGACTACAAAAAATATCTTGCATGACACCCATTCGACTTCGTTACAGGCAACTCTTGTTTTCTTTCGATAATCACACTGTTTATACCAATAGCTATTCTAGAATTAGATGGATGTGACTCGTTAGATAACAACTATTCATAAAGAACGTTGAAAACATTGTTCATAATGATAACTATTTTGAAATTGGATAGATGGGACTCATTAGACAACCATTCATGAAAAACATTGATAATAATGAGAATAAGAAATACAAATTCTTCAGCCATAAAGTGGTCATATATTTTCATTCTATACATTTATAGATTATGATTATTGTTTTGAGTGAAACCATTAAAATTAATGAGCGTCTGTATATAAAGATATACAATTTTAAAGAAAATGATTTCATACACTTCCCATCAGTTTTGCGATTGAAACATGTAAGTTGGACGAATTAATTCACAACTGAACGAGTACTTGCCTAGCAATTGATTACTATTCAAAAAAAATTTCATTTCGATTTTTGAATGCACTAAAATTTCACCTCACTTCACCTGTAAATCACGACAATTTCATATGGCATCAGTAACAACGCTTTCATCAAATTTTCCATTTGTATTTAAGTTTCAAGTTTTATCTCTCATAGAAATTTTTTTTGTCTGTGTCTTGTAACTAGTTTAGGTTGGTCACTTTTTTTTTGTTTGCTGTTTTTTTTTGTCTATGTATGGTTTATATGGAGTATTTTTTTCTGATAAATATAAGTACGCGATATTCTGTAAATGTAATTTTCAGAATTCATTTCACATCGTGTCTATGAGATCTGCTAAGTTATGGGCCTATTGCAGTTTTTGAGTTTTTTGAATTTTGACTATAGTGTTAATTTGCTATGGTTTCCTGATGATGTTCATGAAAGCATGCGATTGCAGCTGTATCACCTCTTTGAGGGTTGAATAAAAAATTGATATTAAAGGTAATCGTTTGTGAAATTTGGTACTTATTTTAAGATTGGATTTTCTTCAGTTTTAAAAAAATCTCTACTCGTGATCATTCTACTTACTACAGAAAATCAGAATCAAAAATCACCAGATAATCCATAAAATGAAAACATAAACAAATTCGGTATGTTTGACATAAGTTTATCAGTTTATAGTACTCATAACTTGAGTTTTTTCAAGTGGCGTAAAATCGATGTACTGAATTATTCGAATTACGTCATACGAAGTAAATATATTTTCATATATTTTTGTATTATTTTCATCTTATGTAAGTGATCAGTATTGTTTAGAAAATATTCAGAAAGATACTATCTGGTGTAAAACAAGAAATTTCTAATAATTCAGTGATAGGCATCACCCGCAATGCCGTTCACTATGTATCTCATTTATTACAACTATACTTTTTTCTTCGTGATCTTGTGAATTATTTCATATTTTATTCACACCTGGCATCTTATGAAACTTCTGGGTACAGACGTCTTATGAAGTGACGTCGGTTAGTTTCATTCAAGTCACTCCATTTATTTATTATAACCTTCTCATTGACATAAAATGACATATAATTGTCAGTTATCAATAACATTTCGGACATATAATAAATATATTCTTTAAATTACTGGTAAACTACAGACACCTTTGATTATCGGCGATACAATTATCATCACGGTGTGTTACTGCTGTTCAACTTGTAGTACACTTTTCAGAATTTGTGTTTTAAAAATGGCATAGACGCAACGCTGGATAACACTGGCGTAATATGTTCTTTCAGTCACTTGAGGAACTCTTCTCGCGTAACTTAAAGACTCATAATTCGCCAGTATCATTATTGTCTCAACTATTTGTCAAGTATCGGTAAAACCAATTGAACATTGAAGATTTAATTTTTCAGACATACCTACACTCTCATCAAAATGATTGCAGCGTACAAAATTCTGATACTGGCTTTCATGTTTTACACAGCAAATGCGTTTTTGAAAAAAAAGGTAAGTGACATTTTCTCATAGGTACACCAACAGAGAATAACATTCCAATGAGATCAATATGTTTTTTTGATAGATTAAAATCTTTGTGGTGTCTATTAAATTGATTTTTTAGGCCATTTAAAACTATTTTTGAAACAAACAAACCTGTATGTTGCCCATGCAGAAATTATATTGGGTGGTTGATTCAAAGTCAGTACGTTTTATTATATTAAAATCTTCTACCTACAGCGGGCATCTATATGTTATAAAAATATCAAAACGGAAAAAGACAAATTCTAACAGTAACAAAACATTTAATTTTTTTAAATTTTGGAATAGTAATTTAAATCTACTTCTGGTCGATAAATACAAACGTGTATGGAAAAGAATCATACATATTCCATTGCCTTGGTTAATGTTTATTATTCTTCATACATTTTGTCAAATTATTTTCCTTATAAACGTCGAATAATAGATTGAGGAATGCCATACATGCCATATGAAATTTCCGCTACATAAGTAGGTATTCCAAAATAATATTTTTATTTAATTTTTGAAAACCCTGTGTATGCCCTTGAGCAGGAGCAGGAGCAGGGAATATTATAATCTGAGGTAGGGAACAAATACGAAAATATCTGATCTCCATGTCAAGTTAACGACGTGCGACATGAAGAACAGATATGCGAAGTCTCAACGGTTGGGGAATTATTAATTTTCTCCTGTCATTGGGCCCAAGAATTATTAGCCATCAGACAGCTAGCGGAGACTCTAGAGACGGTTTTTCAATGTTCAGTTGATAACAATGTTGGTAACGGACTCGGATTATTGGGAATTTATGTGAACCCTTCAAGATCAGATGGCAAAATAACGGATACATTTTTCTTAGGGTCAATCTTTGAATGCTGCTCTAACTGCTGGAGATCGCCTGAATGACGTCATAAGAGTCATAAGATCAAAATGGAGCATGAGCAAGGTACTCTTGCTGCCCTGATCTATGTGATCTCAATGAACATCAATTCACGAATCCACTATTTGAAATGTGGATCTCCATTATTCACCTAGTAACTTTGACTAAAATAATGAATATAAGAAAAGGATAATTGACTTGTTTCAGTGTTTTACCTTGTTCATCTAAACTAGATGGTTTTTATCATCATTCAAATAAGACAAATTATCAACCAGGCACTTCACAATTATTTCTTTACTGTTATGACATTTACCATAACCAAACAATCAATATTACTCTAGAAGAACGACACTATTATGTGGATGTTTTGCTAGTCATCTCCTAGTGATGATATCCAAAATGAACGGAACCACTTTTCCTTACGTCAAGTTTGAACTTAATTAACAATGATTCCTTCTTAGGACTTTGGACCAGAATTCGAGAAAGTAGCTGAGAAAACCCACGACATTTGTTTCGAGGTTTGTGGTCCCAGTGCCGATGATATAGAACAGGTTGCAAATGGTAATTTTGTAGAGGATGAAAAAATGAAGGTAAGGTGTATTTATAATACCACGACAGAACATCAATAGTTACTGAACATAACTATCTCTTGTGAAACGGATTCAAAGCGTAATTCAACTTTTTCTCGGTTTATATGTAATTAGACAGCTGCCATATTTGAGAGACATCAGCAAAAGCATGTCTCCAGTTGATATCTGACGGAAAATATATTGTCGATCACTCACCATTCCTAAGCGTTCTAAATATTACATGTCGATAGTATCCAGGCAGGGTAATTTTCCATGTGTTGGCACTGGTTGTACGATCACAATTTTCCAGATGAATGGAAATATCCCGAAATCATCAGAGAGATTTAATAATTTGCAAAAGACTGGTGTCAGTTTGGGATCACATTTCCTGAGAACATTTGTCGCATTCACGTCAGATCCACTAGCAAAACTCACAGGCATATGAATAGCAATGGTTGTTATTTTCTATGGATAGAATTGTATTTTTCAGAGTTAGGGCAGAAAATGAGATGGAAGTGAATTTTTTTCCAAAGGTTTGGCACTCAACAAGTTCTGATTTTATCTTGGCGTAGTGAGTCCCTTTGGAGGATTAATTTTGTCAATGTACATGTTTTCAGCTCAAACGTATTCTGAGCTGGTCTCAGAGCCCTGATTCTTTGTGCCACCTAAGATAAGTTTCCTGCTTGAAGGTGACATTTCTTCAGCAGTTTCTGCTGAACCAATTTTTATAAGATGATGTTTCTCTTGACGTGTTTGCTAAATATATTTGCATTTGCAATATAATGAGCTCAGGGATGGTGTTTTCAATATGGTACAGCATTTGTTGAAATGGAAATGAAAGGAAGAAGACACCCACCAAAAGAATGTAGCTATTGCAAGGAACAAAAATAATGTATACGAGACATATACTAGAAAATTGTACTTAGTGATGTCTCGGAAGATATAGTAGCGTATCCAGCAATCCCCACGAAGCAAGTATCTAATAAATGGATAATTGACAATGGTGCTTCATCACATATAAGTGGAAATAGGGATCCGTATGAAGGGTGTATAAGACTTGGGAATAATGAAAAAGTTGAAGTAACTCATATTGTTACTTACGGGATCCATAATAAATTTCATTCTGCATGAGACGGTCTTGGTCTCGAAAAATAATTAAAGTCTTGGTATTGGTCTTGATATTTCGAGACCAAGACGAGACTGGCTCAGTCTTGGTCTTGGTCTTGATAGTCTTGGTCTTGGATAAAAATTTGTCTTGAAATTTTAATTATTCAATTCAATTGTAAAACAGATCCACTAGCATATATATAGCATATATATATGCATATAATAGGTATTTCGTATTTGTCAATCTCTAACAATTGTCAAGTTGTCATTTCACCATAATAATAATAATAATAATAATAGTTTCCGTAACCACTCAACGTAGATACTCCAGCCCTAGCGCAGTTTGAAGCCTTCTGCAGGAGGCTTCGTCAGCCTGAGCTCAATGAACTGCGCAATCCGATAACTTTGGAAGAAGTTCGACGGGCCCTAAAAGGCTCTAAGAACTTTGCTGCTCCAGGCCCCGATGGCCTAAATAACTATTGGTGGAAAAAATTTCCATGTACCCACCACCATCTAGCAATAGTTTTCAAGTCATGGCTAGATGGGGAGCAGCAGATTACGGATTGGTTCCCCAAAAACGGAGATTTGTCCGATCCGAAAAACTACAGACCGATAACATGCTTGAACGCATGTTATAAGATGTTTACACATATCTTATACATGCGAATTCTCTCCGCAGTTGAGCCGGTGTATGAACGGATATATGAGCAAAGAGGGTCAAAGAAGGGGGTCGCTGGCTGCAAGGAGAACCTGCTGTTCGACAGATGCATCACGCAGGACTCCATGCAGTATAAGCGTAACCTTTCAATGGCCTGGATCGACTATCGCAAGGCATTTGATACAACATTGCATGAGCTCATCATGCATTTGCTCAGAGGCCTTGCGGTACCTGATCAAATAGTGAGATGCATTGAACAGCTGATGCCGCTCTGGAGGACTCGCTTTACCATAACATATGGTCAAGTCAGAGTCCAAACAGAGCAGGTTATCTTTAGAAGGGGCGTGTTTCAGGGAGACTCCCTCAGCCCTCTTCTCTTCTCCATCTCACTACTGCCATTGTCCGTTGCACTACGGAAAACCCTTGGATACAACTGCGGCACCCCCAGGAACCGGAGGCATAAGGTCACCCATCTGTTTTAGATGGACGACCTTAAACTATATGCCTCTGGGGAAAAGGATCTACATCAGTCCTTAAGGGTGGTGCAAGAGTACACGCATGCTATCGGAATGGAGTTCGGGATCGACAAATGTGCCACGGTTCATCTCAAAAGAGGACGATGCGAGTAATGCGGAGAGGACGTTCAGCTCGTAGACGGAAGCATCCTACATCATCTGGTTGCTGGAGAGACGTATATTTACCTAGGAGTGGAACAACGCCACTCCCAAGAGGTAAACACTGTTAAAAACTCTCTCCACGGCAAGTATCAGCATACACTCCGACAGATCTGGTCATCAGAATTGTCGGGGAAGAACAAAGTTGCTGCAACTAATATGCTTGCCGTTCCGATTCTACTTTACTCGTTTGGAGTAATGAAATGGACTCAGGAGGAGCTGCGACAACTCGATGTTAAAACTCGCAAAATGATGCATCTGCATAGGAGCTTGCGTCCTAAATCGTCCGTTCGACGGTTATACTTCCCTAGACAACGGGGAGGCCGTGGACTTTTGAGCTTGGAGTGTCTGCATAACAGAATGGTACTGGATGAAGCCTGTGAAGTCATCAGGAGTTCAGATCCCCTTCTCTGCTTGGTATGTGATCATGAAAAAGCAGGGATTGGAGCATTTCTTTTCAAGGCAGCAACCCGATGAACTCGGTCTCTTATTTGACACTGAACGGACAAACCCAAACTATATCACCAAGTTGGAACCCGTTCAGCAAAAAGCCCACGTAAAAGCTGCGGAGTGTGAGAGGCTGCTGCAGCTACATAAGGATAAGCCGATGCATGCGTTCTTCTTCAAGAACATTGAAGACCTAGGCTTATCCAGAGACCTGACCTTCTCGTTTCTCAGGTCAAGTGGGCTGAAGTCGGAGACCGAGGGATTCAAAGTGGCCTGCCAGGATGGTGTCTTTAACACTCTCGTCTACCGCAGTCACGTGATGGGTATAGAGGTCCCTGACACTAGATGAAGAGCGTGTCGTGGGGCAGCTGAGACCATAATGCATTTGCCGTCAGCTTGTCCAGCTTATGCGGTCTCAGCCTATACCCACAGACAAAACGCGGCCCTACGAGTGTTGTACTACCATCTACGGCACTCGTACGGTGTAGACGAGACACCGGTGTTGCCTTATGCTCCGGGGGATATTGAGTCCGTGGTGGAGAATGAGAAGTGCCGAATCTATTGGAACTGTTCATTCCCCACCCTCAGGCAAATACAAGCCAATAAGCCTGATGTAGTACTCCTCGACCATCAAAGTAGGACGATTTTCGTCATCGAGTTTTCAGCTCCTGGCGAAACTAACATCGTCCGAAAAGAGGAGGAAAAACGGACTGAATATCGAGATCTTCTCTTTTAACTCCGCAGGCTTTACCCAAACCATACTGTCAAGATGGTGGTTCTGATAATAGGGATCCTTGGTGGAATGATGGACACACTGCTCTCAAACTTAAAAATCATACCGGCTTGCCGTGACATGGCAGAAATCCTAGCCGGGCGAATGCAGAAGGCCGTAATTCTTGGTTCACTCCGCCTACTCAGGGCACATGATTCTCGGACCCAGTAATCACTTACCCCATGGACGTGGGGAGTGTTTACTGGGGTTAATGACACACCAGCGCGCCCTCCGGAAGTGTCGGGGCTCCGGAGACAGGGCCTGACTGGGTAATTCCTAACGGATGAAAAAAAAAGAAAAAAAAATACTCCCGCATAAACACTCGTAGAGTGTACCCAAATGCATAGCCTGTTCGGGTAGAGGACGACTATTATTATTATTTGCCGTGGCGCTCCGGGGTGCTTACTGATATTGTCGGTGGTGTATTCACTTTTCAGCTGTAGGAAAACCCGAAAAACCTACAAGCACCACCCCGGTTGGTCGGTGCGCACTTCAAGCTAGCACCAGACGTTGGGATTGGTATTTAGGCAACTCACATCACACTTGATTCACAACAAGGCATGTGGCCACCTAAAGAGACCCGTGTACTTGAGAAAAAAGATTCCGTACCGGAGCCTCGAATGTCTGTCTGATGCGAGCTAGAAGTTTCACTGCTAGAGACCTTAGCCACTGAGCCACCGACCGACCTTAACGATAACCTTCACCTTAACCGCAGTGGTCATGATGGTAGAGCGCTAGTCTATCAGTCAGAGTGACGTGGGTTTGATTCCCAGCATGGTCACTGGTCTCGTGCTAGGAATCGCACGTTAAAAGGTAAGACCTCGTTAATCCTTAGCTCGCACAAGTTTCGACTTCTGAGGGCTGTCGTTCGTAGGGGGATTACAGCTAGTTAACGGAAAAAACAATTTTAAACAACAACAATTTTAGAAGTAATTTTTAAGAAATCTTAAATAAAGATTAAATTATACCCACACATGACACAGGCCAATGCTTCACTGGTCATTCATTAGGTTTTTATTGACCATCTCATAATGATTTAATGTGTGATGAGCAGTAAGATGCGGTTGTGTCATAGGGGTTGAATCGGAATAACGAGGAAATTGCAATACTTATTAACCACTGCGTCCTTACAACATAAACATATTTGTAGTAAACTGGAAAAGGACAAAAATGAAAACCTACCTATGAAAAATAAATAATTGAACTAAAATGCTAAAACCCATAACATTCTCCAGCAGATTTTTCTTAATATTGAGTAGATTCAACATCAATATTTTTCTTTCGAGACCAAGACCAAGACTCTTGGGAGAGAGTCTTGGTCTTGGTCTTGAGAAGATTTATCAAGTCCTGTTCTTGGTCCATGACTAAGACTATTGGTCTCGCGAAGCCCTAGAGGTGGCAGATGTTACTGATTAGTTGAATTGAACGTCAGACTGGAGAGAAAATAAAAATTTTCAGATCCATTATATTTTAAAATCATTGGTATAAAATCAAAACGTTCTATTGCACTAATACACGGAACTGAAAGATCAGAAGATCGTTTCAATAAGACAGTTACTGTATTGACATAACCTTCCATAAATTATCTAAGAATATTTGGTGAGAGTGCCTTCAACCATATATCAGATGATATACAAAAGAAAGTGATAAATTCACGGAGCGAGCTTCTGAAGATTTCTTGGTTGATTATGGGTTGAGGTGATAAGAGAGGGTGGTATTGCTTCTGGACAGGAAAAATAGTACTAGTTACTAGAGATGAGCGAGACGGAATCCGTCGTATGAATAAAAAATACAAGAAAGGTTGCCAAGAAGAAGGTGGATATTGCGATAGCACTTCCACAGAGAGTATCATGAAATTTCATACAAGACACAAAAGAACTTACGTTTGATTCCGAAGACATAGTGGAACTGAAAGCTGTCAAAAATAATGACTGTGTCACCCAAGACAACAAAACTCCACCGAAGAAAAATAATGTACCGGATTTTTTTCCTCCACATCGAAGTACCCATGAAGAGATTTGTAATATGGCCATCACTGAATCATGTCATTCGAAGAAGCTATATCTGAATCTGAGAGCAATGAATGGCAGCAAGCTATATCAAAACAACAGATTTTTATGAAACAGAATTGAGTATGGGACATCGTTGAACTATTTCCCAATTAGAGAACTGTGGGATGAAAATTGGTATTCAAGAAAAAACTATCATTAAACATTTCCAGATATAAAGCGCGCTTTACAGCTCAAGGTTTCAGTCAAATACTTGGAATTGATCCAACTAGGCAGTGGAATCAGAAGCTGCTAATGGTATTGAAGGAAATCAATATTCAATAATCTGCTGCAGATTCTTGCTTGTTTACATCCGAGGATGAATAGATTGTTGCTGTGTATGTAGATGATCTACTTCTGTTGGGAAATCATCTTACATAATTCGTACAAAAAATCTAAAGAAAATTTTTGGTGGCATCAAATAATTTCGGGGATATGGGCCTATTTTTGAGTGACTGGCATTTTCTACCACACATTCCTCCGGCGGAAAAAACACTCAAAATTCCCCCATATTCACACTAGCAAAACTTTCCCTAATTCACCCGTTTCACAATATTTTTCAATTATCAGCATGTGTACTCATGAAGTATTTAAAGCCAATATTAGAAAAATTCTCAATTTTAATATAAACATACTCAGTCCTCTACAGCACCATAGCACTAGATATCTACCAGGCCCCTTTATATTGCTTTTTTTTAATGTCACAAATTTAGTTATCCTATGGCTGATGTTCATCATTTTGCTATACTCGTGTGAAATATCCTATTGGGTTCAATGATGTTTTCATCAATTTTTATTAATGTATTGGGTATGAATATGACAATTCAATGCTTGTGATCTTTTGTTATTCTAAACTATTTTACTTTTTCACAGAGATACATACTATGCCTCTGGAGAGTCTCAACATTTGTGAGTATTATAATATAATCGAATTCTTTCATTTATAGAGTTTTGAAAAGACATGAACCGTTCATCGAAATAAGAAATATTTTGTAAAACATTTTTTGTGCAATTTGCAGTTGATAGCAGACCCACCCATCCACTTTAAACGGACTATCAAAAATTCCATACAAAAAAATGTCTATCAAACAATTTTAATAGCGAATGTCATAACTTTACATTTATTTATATTCAGATATAATCAAATATATCAAATGTGGCAGTTTCATCATTTATTCCTCTGAATACTTCATATCATCAGCGAATAGTAGTTTTTGTTAGGCAATATTTTTAGAGATGTTAATAAAGAATAAAAATACTAATGGCCCGAGATTGAATATTCGTGGAACTCCAGAAAATGGAGGAGGGTTTAATTCCATTGCAATCAACATAGCGTTTACGATCAACCAAGAAAGATTTGAGTAGCAACTGAATATTTTTAGATATTCTAAAACTCGATAACTTCTTCAGAAGCTGATGATGCGATACACGATCAAATGTTTGAGGGTCTCCATCCCTGAGAAAAAGGGGAGTCAGAAACGATTATTTCTTTTGGATTGATGGAGGGGTGTATGAGTTGTATGACGATAAAAATAATAAAAAAGAATATTCTTCAAGTATTAAATGTATGAACAGTATATTTCCTCCTCATTGTTGGGTATTTTTGTCTATTTCCACCATCGAAACGGAAGAATCTTTTTGTTTGATTTTATTTTAGTATTTCATTTATTTTTTATTTATTCAGTCAAACGTCTATCTCACTTTTTTTTTCGAAGCTTTAATTGTTGTTAAAATAATTTTACAAGAATGTGTTGTTTTCTGGTATTCGTCGTCCTGAAGAATCTCATATAAACTACATGAAATTGGGTGGTTAAACATGGAAAAAAGAAGGGCATTTTGTCTTCATGAAATAGTCGTAACAAAAAAAACATCGTATCTGCATAGGAAAATAACATATCGAACAGACCTTCACAATTTGAGTATTAGATTCAAAAATATGCATGCAGTGCCAAAATTCATGACGGATATGTTCAGCAGTCGTTTAGATACCCGAATTTGTCACATGTATATTCAGTCCCCCACTCACTTAAAAAATTTAATGTTTCAAGGTTCAAACCGAAATATAGTGAATATTTGTGTGAGTAAAATACGATTAGATATATATATGTATGTATACATATGAATGCATATTATAATATTCTACATTCCGTTGTGTGACTGTTTATTCATATTCGAGTAAATAACTATAATTATTACGTAGCATTAACAGGTTTTTGTTCAGGGTTGAGTGCAAAAGATGAACATCGCCCTTTATTTCTGTAGAACGAAATTCATAATCAGAATATATTTTTTCTCACGAAATAATAAAGTCGATTTTGTAAGAAGTTCTTTCTATATCTTGTTTACTGATCAAGAGACTTCTATCGAATGTTTTTGTATAATTTGGTTTTCTATCAAATTTCCGCCACCAATCTGAAATATATTAGGTGAATATACTGGGAAATTATGCGGTATTTCTAGCCTTCCTAAATCCATCTTGAAAATCAGAGAAGAACGAACATGACTATATAAATCAATCCAGATAAAATTTTAAATATTTTGGAAAAAACAGATATAATCTCAATGTAGGACTTGTATTCAGTTGCTACCATACCCTTGGTTGTTCTTCTAACATTCCTAACAGGTTCCAAATAGAATAGGTATTTCGTTTTTCTGTACATTTTCAAGTAATGCTTTTTTGATTGTATTTTATGAATAAGAGTTTTTCCATACCATGATAGATATTCATGTGTTCTACATTTCACCAACCGTGCACACATAGAACTAACTTTTTGCAAAGTATCATTGCAAATACTTCAGATGAAGAATCAACATTATCAAGAAAAGGAAGTAGTTGTGACCAACTTATTTCACTAACTAAACGTCAAAATTTCACTTCGTCAATTGTCTTCAAGTCATACCTTTCAACCGGAGATAATTTTTTTTATGTTACGCAAACCAAGTGACGTTCACACTACCAACCCAGGGTTTTGAAGATCTATAGGCTATTCCATTGTACAGGATAATTCAACTGGAGAGATTACTAGATCTAGCAACTTATTGTTTGCGTTTCTCACTTGGTTGTGTCGTACCAACTCACAAAAATTCAAGAAATTGACAAAGCGACTAG
The DNA here is from genome assembly GCA_958502065.1 of Chrysolina americana. Classification (NCBI taxonomy): domain Eukaryota; kingdom Metazoa; phylum Arthropoda; class Insecta; order Coleoptera; family Chrysomelidae; genus Chrysolina; species Chrysolina americana. The sequence continues at coordinate 84,626,479 of OY293413.1, forward strand.
TTAGATTCATCGGGAGACTATTATCATACTATTGTTGTAGCCGATGATTATCGTTTCATTCTAATTGAAAATTTCTTCTGAAATTTCAAAAAATTCATCGTATTCTTCATAGGTAATTTCCGGGGGAATATAAACATAACAAATGAGGAGTGGTTTGTGTGTCTTTAATGATACTTCTACACATAAAAAGTCAATTTTTTTTCCTCGGGGCATTTCAAATCACAACTCTCAGACTGAAAAGTTCATTGTTCATGGTTGCTTAGTAGGGGTAAGTTGACCTAAACGAATGGTTTTTGATCCAGATATTTCAAAGTTGAGTACTGCAGTTCTAATTACTTCACTTACAGCATTCGAGTCAGATACATTTTCCGGAATTCCAAAGATTAATATGTTGTTTCCCTTTGTTTTATTTCAGCAATTTCTGAAATTATCTGCAGAGGATTTTGGGACAACCCTGTAGAATCACTAACATTGGAATTTACGAGGTCGATTGTATCATTAACCTTGCAGTACTGGCGCAGGGTCTGAGAAACCCGCGTCCCATTTCTGATTCTGCTAATATGGTGGGGAAAATCACAATCATACAGGAATATTCAGTACCTTCTACCTTCCTAAATTTGTCTTCAGTATCTCATGCGCTGTAGAGGGGTGCGTGACGGTGTTGCGTTTCGTCAAAAAAAAATTATTTGGGTCTGAAGAACCCGCGCCAGTACTCAAGTTTGTTCAAGTCTCTAGATATTTGAATTGTTGTCACTCTACAAGTCACTCAGGAAATTGTATAGAGTATATCAAGAGGTTGCCATATACTATGGAGTATGAACAGAACAAGCCAGACTTCTTTGTTTATTTCAAGGAATCGTTACCGTTGAAGGAGAATTTGACGACGAGCCTGAAGATGAGTTTCTTACCGTTCTTCATTAATGATGATATTACCTACTGAAGAACGGTAAGAAACCACTCATACAAAACGGGATGGAGAAGAAAGCAGCGATAATAGAGAAGAAAGTAGCGACGGTGAAGAAAAATTACCACTGATAAAGCGTAAATAAGGATAACTTCCTACGGCATATTGATGGAAAACAAAATGCTTTAAAAAATAGAGCCAAGTTTGCACAGTTTCACTAAACCACGTCCACTGCTCAACAAGTTCCAACAAGTCCATACTATACAATCGTATGAAAATATTTTGTCGCACATATTGATAAGTGCATGAAATTGAAAACAATTCCTAAAATTGTATCCTTGAACAATTTTTCATCCTTATTTATTAGTGATTGAACGACGTGAAACTGTTTAATGATCGGTGTGATTAAAATCATGATCAATATTTGCAGATGGATAGCAATCTGGTAATAAACAGGACACTGATGGACCCAAACTTACCGAAAAAGGAGGTAAAAGATGACTTCGATGATATGGAGATAAAATGTGTGGCTGAAGCCAAAAGTAAAGGTAAAAAAAATTATGACTGACTAAAATATAACACCCATGAGACTGTTATTGAGATATTTCGATGTGTAGATGAGAAGAGAAGAGAGAACAAAAAAGCTACAGTAGAATGTTTCATGAAAGATTGGGAAGAGATAATTGTCTGTTGAATTGCATGTCATTGAAAAACATAAAGTTGTTGATCCAAATTCGATGATAGTTTGATGCTTGGTATGCTTTGAACTCCAAGAATAATAAGTTGGCTAACATTTTTTCAAAATTTTCTGTATCCTGATTAATCTCTACAGGTTGTCAATGAGTTCATTGATTTAAAAAAACATTCGAAAATTTGTGACAATATCATTTAAAAACATAAAATTAAACTACAAGCACAGGCTATGATTTTGGAAGGACTCTACGAGTGTCTATCAGGGAGTATTATTATGATCACTATATTATGAATGTTATAGATCGTTGGAATCAGATCATCGAGTAAAATCGAAAATTATGAAAAAATATGGGCGTACTAGGGCTCAGCGATTAAGTTATCGGCCGCTGTAACATCCGAAAGAGTTGAGCAAAAGAGTGTATACACACTGAACTGAATATATCGTTCAATACTGTCGAAACATATTAGATATAAGAATAACAATGACATTTGTTTCTTCATTTTTCAGGTCACAAAGAAGCTTATGAAACGATCTATGATTTCGAGAAATGCTTATACAGAAAAAATCCCAAGGTATGTACCAAGTGCCCACACATTCAATGAAGATATTTTTTTATCAAAATCATTAATTTAACCAATCGATCGAAATATCAGAGTTTATTTTCATACAAGCTTCAAGGTCCCAAAAGCAATGATGACAAGGGGAAATTATTGCTTATTTTCAGCACTTTCGAATCTCCTGAGATAAAGTTTTTCAATGAAGAGTTCCGAACAAGCAAATTTGTTTTTCAAAAGGAAAGTTGACGATTGAAAGACACGACATAATCGAAGTCAATCACATTTCTTTCTTGCTGGCTGGAACAGCGAACAGCTAACGTTCTTATTTCAAATTGTTGCTTCATTACTGACCAGGTAGTATCAACGACCAAGAAAATGGTCGTACTCTTCTCACAAGTGTAACAACTATACCTAAAATCAAATGAGGTACAGATATGTCATGTGCTAAAGTTGTTAAGAAAAAACCAAAACCAAATTTTGTTACAATTGATACCGATCCCCCTCTTGGTATGGTATGTCATCCCTTATTGCTTCACAAAGAATTGGTCGACTGTGTGTCCAATTTTAGTTGTAATGTTGTTCCAACTCACTTTGAATATATTACATTCATAACAGATAAAAAACGTTCATCAGACTCGCACTTTTTGATAGTTCAACATAACAAAAACTGCTTTCCATACCATTTCTTTCTCAATTACTCTCCATTATCATTTATCAGAGATTTCCAACAACTTCTTTTATTCGATAAGTTTATTGATTCATTTTTTTTTCAGGACTTCATTATGTTTTGAATCAGCTCATACCGGCATACAACCCAAGGCGTACTATCTGCATATTATAGTTATGTTATTTTCGATAAATTGTTAAGCTGTACTAACCAGTCGTTTATCATTTGCATTAGAATGTTTTACTTTCAATTGTATTTTATTGCTTTCCTCGTGACTTTCAGATATGGACATAAACTACTGTGTTGATGAAAATCTCAGATGAATACATACTCGAACCTTCCATATTAGAAATTTCCATTGTAAACATTGGGTAGTATGAATAAATTTTGAGCAAATGCTTCTACTCTGATTTCTTGAAACAGACCTATTCATTGTGTTTAGTTGAGAGAAGGACAAATCTATAGGAGAAGCATTTGCTAGCTTTTATCATTGTATTGCTTCAACCACGTGTGATGAAGGTCTCCTCGTTTCGATCCTCATCATATGGTTAGATCTCATGATGGCAAAGGGGGTCCTTGGAACATCCTAAGACGCGCACAAGTTAAGAAGTTAAATTAAAGCGGCTGAATTTTTACTTCTTTCTGGGTTCGAGATATCAAGCAGCACCATTATTGAGACTATGAATTAAATAGAGAAACAAGACTTCAAATATACTTAAGGTATATTGAAAATAATTGAAAGCATATTATAACCAATCTCCAGCCGATAATAATTTGACATTTGACATTGCTTACACATGGCACATGTCAGTGTATCAAAATACAGTGTTTCAAATATTAAAAACCAAAATTCATTACCAACCTGACAGCAAAAAAAACGATCACCGATAGCCTGTGGAATATTGTCAATTGTTATCAAAGTTCGATGAAATAGGATTGTCGCCAATTTCCACAACCATGGAGTTTGGCCAGATTTTAAAATCTTTTGGGGTGCATGCCATCTGTAACCAACCTGATACCGTCCTCCTCATCTTTTTGACTTATCAGTGCCCAGCAAAATGTGAGTATATCATGTTTTTACTTGTTTTTGATTTCCAATTTTGAGGAACGATCTGTATTATCTATTGTATGAGAGTAATATTGCAGTGAATGTAAAAATACTCAGTTCAACCTTCTCACAATTCAGCGGCAGATAGGAAAACAAACCGGGTGATATTCCATTGCAATAAGAGCTTTCAAGACCTTACACCCCAGAGACACAAACATCAAATTGTTCTTTATGAATTTGTGATGAGATATTTTCCTATTCACAAAACTCTGAATTTCATTTACTGGCTTTACAATTCTGAGGGAAACTAATGAAGGAAAGTGAATGACCTCCGGATGCCTGCTTCCTTGCTCTAGGGGTGATCCATCTGCTCGTGTTGGTGAGTCCATTTTTCTGTAAGTCCTGGTACCGCCGAAGAAATCAAGTCCAAACCCAGTTGCTGTCTGTTCGAAGGTCCCAAATGAACTGCCTTTTCCTGGATTTCAGCCTGGTATTTATAGTAAAAAACGGTTACCATAACTACCATCTCGATTCGTGGATTCGATGTGTTAAGCCGGAGAATCCAACCCTGTTTCCATCTACGTGAACCTGGAATCTGGTTCTCATAGAAAAAGGTGATAAAATAACTAATCTTTCTATATGATGCTAGCTTGAAGTGTGCACCGACCACCCGGGGTGTTGATGTAGGTTTTCCGGGTTTTCCTACAGCTGAAAAGTGAATACACCAAAAACATAATAATAGCCATTATTTACCCTCCATGCTACGCCTACGGGAGTATTATTATTATCAGATGGACAGCACCTTCACGAGAGGGGTGCCCCATTCACTAACAAAGTCCCCTGAAAGTTGGAAAACTCGTTTGTTGAAATCTGACGTTTGGGACAAGATTTTGAAAAAAGCTCTTTGGTGCCTCCTTTTGCCCCAAAGAGTGATTGATAATAAGTAGTGTCAATTTATTGAGAAAAGTACCCACTACCACAACAGAGGTGTAATCTGTGTACTGGGTTCATCAATGATGTCCTAGGTGTCTGTTGAGTCAAACTGTTTACCAAGTAATCAACTTTTTCTCCTATTTCTCTAAATCTAACATATATCATGTACTGTCTGAAGGGTGATGTTGAAATTCGGGATGAGGATCCTATCCTGTGGATCTGTAACGTATATCATTCAATCCCTTTATTGGCAATACTCCTGCTGCTGTACTCGGAAGTCTGCTAGGTCCTCTTTCGTGCAGTACTTTCCTTCTCCCTGTATAGGTACAATCTCAGAATTATATTGAGCAACCAACACCCCGGGTCACACTAATCATATTTGATTTGTTTTTTTCTTTCAATACAATATTCAAGAGGATGTCTGGAGTCCAGGCCTCCGAACACTACTCTCACCTCCACGTGGTGAATCCTGGGCAATGGCATGATATGCCATGATGGCTAACAAGAGTCTAGCTGAGTCTAGGGTGGCTGAGGCACCGTATCCAATGGTAGCAGCAACCCGTGGGCCCTAGCTTACCGACAACGAAAATACACATGTTTCCCCGACACTCAACATACACATTTATAATAATAATGATAATAATAATAAACACTTTCATTGGTAGAAACAGAGAAACAAACAGTTACATTGCAATATACAAATGTACCAAAAGGCAGAGTTAGCTTTTGTCTGAGCCATAAGGATCAGGCAAGTACTTTCTACCACTCGACCTTGAAAGAAAAAAAATAAATAAAACAAAACATCAAAAAGGAAATACAATGATAAACTGATACTATTCAATAATTATGCCTAGGTTGATACAAGAAATAACGCCTGAGATAGTAATAATAAAAAACTAATATTTTTTTAGGCTAGCTCATATCAGGAGAATACCCGTCAGAAATTCATATCACAAGTATGAAGGATATTTTTCAAATGTTTTTTGAAACTCAGTATGTTCATTCCCTTCAGGGCTTCCAGAATCCGTTTGTAAAGCTTAGTGATAGTGTATGAGAAAGATGGCCGATATTGAGCTGAGGTGTGAATGGGAGGCGTGAGCCGAGATTTAAAACGTACATTGACATTATGGACATCGGTTCGAAAAGTGATCTTTCGGTATAGATAGGGTGGTTTTTGGGTCGAGACTATCTTATGAAATAAGGTACAGGCATGCAGAATCCTTCCTTTCTCAATATTTAGCCATCCCAACTCATTTAGAGGTTGGGATAAATGAGCTCGCCTGCCTAATCCACAGATCAGACGAACACAGGAGTTCTGAACCAGCTGGATTCGTTGCGAGTCGCTTTTCGTAAAAGCAGGTCCACAGACTATATCGCCATAATTCAAGTGCGAAAGAACCAGGGATATATTAGCACGTTTATCGAGAACTTTTCTGTTGGCGTAGAACAATTTTAAATTGCAAAATGCTCGTCTTATCACCAAGTTGACATGATTAGTGAAATTTAAAGAGGAATCCAACATGATTCCTAGGTTTTTAGCAGTGTCAGAGGGAGAAATTGACGTATCCTTGATTTTGATCTTTAAAGCATCACAACAATGAGATCGGGTCACTTTCCTACCGAACAAAGTTACCACAGATTTTCCTGGATTCATTGAGAAACAACATTTCTCAGAAATTGATATGATTGACTCCAAATCTGCGTTCAGTTAAGTATTTGCTTCCATTAGACCAGTCTCTGGAAATGACTGATAAATTTGCGTGTCGTCGGCATAAAAGTGACACTTACAGAGGGATATAAGAACTGGAAAACCTGTCTCCAATAGGAGCCAATTAATGGTCTCGGATCTGCAGCTGCGGGACTGGTGGCCGGTAAACGAATGACCCGGCTAAGATCCAGCTCTAACAGGGATTTCACGTGAGGCTTCATTGTGTTCTCTTTTTCATGACCAACATTTTTTTCCAAACCATGTTTTATAATTGGAATATACTCCTTTGTTCGAAGTGCAGTGTTGATATTTGTAGATTTATGTTGAGCTGAGTGTTATAAATAATTCATGTGATAATTCATGTGAAACAAGATTGGGTTCATTAAAAACATATTCATCAAGTAGTCATTATTGAAAATAATGAACATAAAATGTGGTGATATGTAAATTCATAAGCAACGTTCGTTATGAAAGCAACCATTAAAAATAATGAGGGTTCATATATAGGAATAGATTTCCCATTCAAACTAATTCTGCTAGGTCGACTCGATACATGTAAGTAAGAAAATCTATCTTAAAATAATGAGCGAATACCTATATCAAATCAGCACGAATGAACTGTCTGAAACATTTCAAAATAAATAACCTTCATTTTGAACTGTGACTGTACTCCCGAACTATATAATAATATAAGAAGGGATAGCAGCATTTTTTTTGGGACAGTCAGCCTTTGGGGGTTGAACGTCTTTTGCGTAACTTACATGGAACACAAAACCGTGGTACCATAAATAAATATTCGTCCAAATCAACAATTTTTTTTATTTTTTATTCCAGGTATATCTACACCTCATCAAAATGAATGCAGCACACAAACTTCTGATATTGGCTTTCACGCTTTACTCAGCAAATGCTCTTTTGAAACGAGAGGTAAGTGTTCTTCAATGTAACTAGAGGTATTCGATCATTTCATCCGCTATATGAAACTCTTATCTCCTGCAATAGGAGCACCAATCAGAATGGTGTGCTTTGATTGTTTTTTTTTCATTGATTTGGTTTTTTTATTTAACCAGCTGTCATCCCTCTACGAACGACAGTCCTCAGAAGTCGAAACTTGTGCGAGCTAAGGATTAGCGAGGTCTTACCTTTTAACCTTTTAACGTGCGATTCCTAGCACGAGACCAGTGACCATGCGGGGAATCGAACCCACGTCCCTCTGACTGATAGACTACCATCATGACCACTGCGGCCCAGTACACATCTCATTTCCTTTCGGATCGTTAAGACCACAATGACATGTACAACCACAAATACAAACAGCAATGGAGAATACTTCTTGTTGTATGACATGAATGCCAGTCAGACTCCAAGGAATACTGCGGTGGATGTAGTCGATTGAAACGGCATTTATATCGAAAATCTTTGCTCCAATCGACCTACCACACGAATACTTTTATTGAAAAAGTTGCCCGGGACACCGTGTTTTGTTAAAAGATATTGAAAAATCACAGTCACTTCATAGTTTTGTGGTGTGGACCATCGGGCATAGTCCGTTCCTGACTTGGTAGCAAAAAAACTGAGTCATGCCTTACCTGTCTACGAATGAATTCATTTGTTTTGTCAAACACCAAGATTTCACTGATTTTTAATATTCACTTTATAGTCTAGTCAACAAGTGCCATTTAGACCAACTTTTTTCAGCAGTCTCCGAAAATTATGATTGAGGTGTCATTCGATTCGGAATGACATCCAGATGATTTTTGAAAAAAATGAAGTTCCGCATGAAAAAATTGTAAAAGTTATTAACAATTAACTAAAAAAAAAAAGATGGCTTTAGTATTTTGTAAATATCTCAAAAACTAATTAAAATTTTTTAAATCTAAAAAAAGATTCAAAAAGAGGAGGAAATTTCCTAAAAAAAGCTCAATTCCCGGAATTGTAGCATCAATATTTATAATTTTCCCAGAGGGATGAAAATACGGCCGAAAACGGGTACTCTGGCTCGGGCAAGCCACACCCACTTTGGACACTTTAACAATAAAAATTATTTTAAAATACTAAATATGAAAATAAAAAATTGGAAAAATTCAGGCACTAACTGAATAGATTAATGAACAATAATCCGCTTGAAAAAAATTTTTATCACAATTTTTCAATTAGTTAATCAATAGTTAATTAATAATTTTTTTCTGCTTGAACATGAACATTGCAAGTGTGATAATTGTTAAACTATAAATTTAAGATTTTTTTCCTCTTTTGGAGCAATTCTTGAAAGGCTTCAGAATAGAACCCCGTTGGAAAAATTAAAAAGTTTTTATTTTTCAGTTTTTTATTAACAATTTTCGTTGTTGCAAAATTAAATACTTAAATTAATCATTGAAAAAAAAATTTTTTTCTAAATATTATCAATAATCCGTTTTTATGTTATCAGGAACAACATAGAAATAATTTTTTTAAATTTTTATCTCTAATTGTTTAAAAAATTGTTATAAACAAATGCGTTGTTTATAAGATAATTGAAAATTTTTTTATGGAATTTCAATCTTTGATACAAATAATGATTTTTAAAAGAAAAATTGTTCCTTAAAAAAATTTTTTTATTGCTTGAAAACGCATTTGTTAATTAACAATTATTTTCTCCCGCTTCTAATTAATATTAAGGAACCATTTTTTTTTTAAATCATTATTTGTCTTTCTTTCTGATATAAAAAAAATCCATTTTATTTAATTTTTCATTGTTTATGCAATAAACAATTTGTTATAAACAAATAAATTTTTACCTTATATTTTTTTTCTATTCTAATTTCTGTCACAAAAACAGACATGATTTTTTTTCTTTTTTAAATTTTTTTTTATTATTTTTTATTTAATTTTTAAATATAAGTTCTCTCTAACTTCGTCATTCTTACCTGGTCTTCATCCTTAAAATTATTATAATTTACAAACTAATGGAGATACGATGAAAATACTTCGGACTTATTTATTCTCCATTACATAAAAAACAAATTTAGCAGAAAAGTTTAGTTGTTACTTATTTATTTATTGAATTTATAGCAATTGTTGTTGAAAAATACTTGGGGAAAAATTTTTTTTTTTGTTTTAATGCTTAAAAATCTTATCAACTATTAAAAATATGACTACTTCATTCAAGTATCTTATCAATTATTGTTCATTACTCAACATTTTTACAACAATTGCTATAAATTCAATAAATAAATAAATAACAACTAAACTTTTCTGCTAAATTTGTTTTTTATGTAATGGAGAATAAATAAGTCTTAAGTATTTTCATCGTATCTCCATTAGTTTGTAAATTATAATAATTTTAAGGATGAAGACCAGGTAAGAATGACGAAGTTAGAGAGAACTTATATTTAAAAATTAAAAAATAATAAAAAAAATCATGTCTGTTTTTGTGATAGAAATTAGAATAGAAAAAAAAATATAAGGTTAAAAATTTATTTGTTTATAACAAATTGTTTATTGCATAAACAATGAAAAATTAAATAAAATGGAATTTTTTTTTATATCAGAAAGAAAGACAAATAATGATTTAAAAAAAAAATGGTTCCTTAATATTAATTAGAAGCGGGAGAAAATAATTGTTAATTAACAAATGCGTTTTCAAGCAATAAAAAAATTTTTTTAAGGAACAATTTTTCTTTTAAAAATCATTATTTGTATCAAAGATTGAAATTCCATAAAAAAAATTTCAATTATCTTATAAACAACGCATTTGTTTATAACAATTTTTTAAACAATTAGAGATAAAAATTTAAAAAAATTATTTCTATGTAGTTGCTGATAACATAAAAACGGATTATTGATAATATTTGAAAAAAAAATTTTATTTCAATGATTAATTTAAGTATTTAATTTTGCAACAACGAAAATTGTTAATAAAAAACTGAAAAATAAAAACTTTTTAATTTTTCCAACGGGGTTCTTTTCTGAAGCCTTTCAAGAATTGCTCCAAAAGAGGAAAAAAATCTTAAATTTATAGTTTAACAATTATCACACTTGCAATGTTCATGTTCAAGCAGAAAAAAATTATTAATTAACTATTGATTAACTAATTGAAAAATTGTGATAAAAATTTTTTTCAAGCGGATTATTGTTCATTAATCTATTCAGTTAGTGCCTGAATTTTTCCAATTTTTTATTTTCATATTTAGTATTTTAAAATAATTTTTATTGTTAAAGTGTCCAAAGTGGGTGTGGCTTGCCCGAGCCAGAGTACTCGTTTTCGGCCGTATTTTCATCCCTCTGGGAAAATTATAAATATTGATGCTACAATTCCGGGAATTGAGCTTTTTTTTAGGAAATTTCCTCCTCTTTCTGAATCTTTTTTTATATTTAAAAAATTTTAATTAGTTTTTGAGATATTTACAAAATACTAAAGCCATCTTTTTTTTTAGTTAATTGTTAATAACTTTTACAATTTTTTCATGCGGAACTTCATTTTTTTCAAAAATCATCTGGATGTCATTCCGAATCGAATGACACCTCAATCATAATTTTCGGAGACTGCTGAAAAAAGTTGGTCTAAATGGCACTTGTTGACTAGACTATTAAAAGTTGTCAAAAAATAGTATTTTACCTAACAAGTGTGGAAAGTGATATTCTTCCACACGCGATTGCAGATGGCTATCAATCAAGTGCGGAGAAGTCACTTTACGCGCGTGTTAGAAACACTTTAAAAACACAGAAGTTAAAATAAAAGAAACATTCATTATTGAATACATATCAGCAAATTAATTAGTATTAACATTGATATTAAACATGCAATTTGTAGGTTTATTTTTTTATTATGGTGATTCAAAGTGACAAATAAAAATTATCAATTGTTTATTATTGTTTAACACATTTTCTTTTTATCAAAAATTATATCAGAATCCTAATATTTTTTTAATTTTTCAGTCATTTTGTAAACTACAACCCAATGAATATATTTTTTAAATATTCAAATGCTAGTATACTTCCTGAAAACCAATTAAACTTTCCACAATAGTATTGATACGAATGAAAAAGGTATTATTAAAAAAAGTTTATGGTCCATCTTCACTTATTTCAGTATTACATTGGGCTGTTTTGTAAGAGCGGCTTTACATTTATGCAATGCATTTGCAATGCAAGACAGGTATTGCAAGGCAATTTAGAAATTGTGTCTTACATTTATGCAATTATTGTTGTGTTGCCAGCAGTTCATACCAACATAATATATTTCGAGAAAATCTAACCTCAATAAAATATTTTGATATTTTGTTGGTTTGTACTTTACTGAAATTCGAAAAATGACATTCCACCTATCACTAACGCTTGTGACAAATTTTCTATTTCTTTTTTTAAGTTGGAGTTAAAGGTTAGGAGACATTTGAAAAACAATATCTACAGGTACTTTAGTTTGCTATTGGCATTGAATTTCTCACCAGAAAATTCACTAGAATTGCTCACGAATTGCGTGAAAATTTCAACCAGTCGAAATTTTTTGGGCTTGCATGAAACTATCATGGGCGCAAGCGCAATGTAAAATTCAGTCTTGCATTGCACAAAAATTGCATAATGTAAAGCCGCTCTAAGTGTCAATGCTGGAAAAATTTTGCAATATCTATCCGCAAAGAATAAAAAAGCCAAAAATCTTGTGAAATAATAAATCGTGCAATTTGAAAATAGTAAACATAATTGATACCATACCTGTAGTATTCGAAGATAGATCTTCAAACGAAGAATATTGAAATAAGTGGTATAACTTATTTAATTGTTAGAAAAAAATTGTGAAAATATTTTTACCAATTTATTTTTTAATTTTTTTGAACCTTTCAGTGACTCAAAATATTTTGGGATAAAACGACATTTTGAAAATTGACCTTGACTTGTCAATTGTTTGAAAAAAAAATGTGAAAATATTTTTTCCTCCAATTTATTTTTTATTTTTTTGGACCTGTCAGTGAAAATATATTTCCAGCCAAAATTATGTTATTTTTTTATTTCGCCAATGACAATCGCTGGCGACAATCGCCGGCGATAATCGTCAGCGACAATCTCCAGCGACAATCGCCGGCGACATTTGCGGACATTTGCTGAGACCAAAAATATTTGTCTGGAAAAAAACTATTTTGGCGCAAAAAATTAAAAAAATTTAAAAAATTACTTGGCGTTGACTTTAACTTTTTATTAATTTTTGTTCGAAATAAAAAATTGTTAAAATATTTGTCCCGCAAAAATAATTATTTCCCAGTATTTTTATTTTCAATTGGTTGAGAAAAGTAACAAGATTTTGAAAATTGACCTAGACTTGACCTTGAATTGACCTTCTTTTCATCAAAACCTTTTATTCATTCATTGTTCCAAATAAAAAATTGTGAAAATATTTTTCTGGACAATTTTTTTTTATTTATTTTTTCCAGCCAATTTTTTTATTTTCTTCAATTGTTTGAATAAAATAGTGAAAATATTTTTCTCGACAATTTTTTTTTTCTTCAATTGTTTGAAAAAAAATTGTAAAAATATTTTGCCTCCAATTTTTTTATCATTTTGGACATTTATGTGACTTGAAAAATTTTGGGATTGAACGAAATTTTGAAAATCGACCTTGACTTTACCTTGACTTTGACTTAGACCTTTTTTTTCATCAAACTTGTATTCATTTTTTGATCGAAACAGAATTGTGATAATACTTTTCCCACCTAAATAATTTTTTTCCCGCCAATCTTTTTTTTATTTCTCTCAATTGCCGAAAGCGACAATCGCCGGCGACAAACGCCAGCGACAATAGCCAACGACAATCGCCAGCGACAATTGCCAGCGACAATCGCCGGCGACATTTGCTGAGACAAAGAAAATAGAAAAGTTTTGCTGGAAAAATAAACCACAATTTCTTTTCAAACATTGAAAACTATTTTGGCGCGAAAAATAAAAAACCAAAAAAATGACTTGACCTTGACTTAAATTTTTATTAATTTTTTGTTCAAAATTAAAAATTGTTAAAATATTTTTCCCGCCAAAATAATTATTTCCCAGTATTTTCTTTTTCAATTTTTTGAGAAAAGTAACAATATTTTGAAAATTGACCTTGACTTGACATTGAATTGACCATTTTTGTCATTAAGACTTTTTATTTATTCATTGTTCCAAATAAAAAATTGTGAAAATATTTTACCCGCCAAAATTATTTTTTAAATTTTTTTCCCGCTCATTTTTTATATTTTTTTTATTTGATTGAAAAAAAAGGAATATATTTTTCCCACCAATTTTTTTTTCTATCGTTCGAAAAAAAATAATTTTGGATCTTTTTGTGACTCGAAAAATTTTGGGATTGAACGAAATTTTGATAATCGACCTTGACTTGACCTTGACTTTGACCTTTTTTTTATCAAAACTTTTATTTATTTTTTAATCGAAATAAAGAATTGTGAAAATAATTTTTTTTTAGTATTGAAGTTTTGAAAATTGACCTTGACCTTGAATTTTTTCTTCAAAACTTTTTATCTATTTTTTGTTCGAAATAAAAAATTGTGAAAATGTTTTTCCCACCAAAATAGATTTTTAATTTTTTTTGCCAATTTTCCATTTATTAATTTCAATTGTTTGAAAATAACAATGTGAAAATATTTTTTAGGACAATTTTTATTTCAATTGTGAAATTAGTTTTTTCCCTCCATTTTTTTTGTTATTTTGGACTTTTTTGTGACTCAAAATAATTTGCAATTGAATGAAATTTTGAAAATTCACCAATTTTTTTTATTTTTCATTCTTCGAAATACAAAATTGTGAAAATGTTTTTCTCGCAAAAATATCTTTTTCTCGCCATATTTTTTTTTTTCATGTGAAAATATTTTTTCACCAAATTTCTTTTTCATTTTCTCCAATTTTTCTTTTTTTTTTTGGACCTGTCAGTGACTCGAAAATTTTGGAATGTGACAAGATTTTGAAAAATGACCTTGACTTTGACCTTTCTTTTCACCAAATGTTGTCAGCAGACGTTGTCGGCGATTGCCGTCGGCAAATGTAGCCGGTGATTATCATCGGTCGATTGACGTCGGCTGATGTTTTCGACAATTTTCTTTGGCAAATGTCGTCCGCAAATGTTGCCGACGACTGTCGCTGACAATTATCGCTGGAGATTGTCGCCGGCCATTGCGCCGGCCATTGTCGCTAGCGATTGTCGCCGGCGATTGTCCTCGGCGATTGCGCCAGCCATTTTGGCCGGCGATTGTAGCTGGCGAAATAAAAAAAAAACACAATTTTGTCTGGAAAAATATTTTCAGAAATTTTTATTTCGAATAAAAACTGAATAAAATTTTTTGGTGAAAAAAAAGGCAAAGTCATAGACAAGGTCAATTTTCAAAATCTCGTTCGATCACAAAATTTTTCAAGTCACAGAAGGGTTGAAAAAAAAGAAAAAAAATGGAATGAAAAATATTTTCACAATTTTTTTCAAACAATTGAAAAAAAAATAAAAAATTTGGCGGGAGAAGTATTTTCACAATTTCCTTGACTTGACAAGGTCGATTCAAGGTCAAAGTCAAGGTCAATTTTCGAAAAATCTTTTCAAACAATCAAATAAATATACGGGAAAAAAAATATTATGACGGGAAAAATAACAATTATTTATTTGTTAATTTTTCGCGCCAAAATAGTTTTTTCCTTTTTTATTGTTTGAAAAGAAATTGTGATATATTTTTCAAGCCGAAATTAATTGTCTTTGGTAAATGTCGTCCGCAAATGTAATTCTATTTATGGTACTTACGCAGATTCGGATTTGATCAAATCCGGATTCCATCAAACAAAACGGCATCATGCGCCATCAGACAAAACGGTAGGCAACACATGATACGCACCTTGTAGGTGGTGCTGCTGCCAGGCTACATAGTAATTCATTCTTTGTAGAGACTGAAAATGATTTTGTAATTCTGTTACGTCAATGAAGTGAATTTAACAGTCACTTTTCATTAGAAATACTCGCACAATTTGAGAGAAACGGAAGATTTAATTCAATAATCACAGTTAACTGTTCATTGAATCAACCAGCATTCAAGAGTAAAGTTTCAGTTGTGAAATGATGTTTGTTGAGTAACATTCATTAGTCACATAAATAACTAATTAATAGTCAATAAGAACTAAACGGATACATTCCTTTTCTATTATGTGAACTATTTTTAAAAAGTAATGTTCTATTGATTATATCAAAAATTATAAGAATCACTTGTCATTACATCAAGATTGAACTCACAACACTTTTTCTTCTCAGGATTATGGGCCAGTATTTACGAAAATTGCTGATGAATGCCACGACATTTGCATTGATGTATGTGGTGCCAGTGAAGAGAATATAAAACAGGTTGGAATGGGTAATTTTGTAGATGATGAAAAAGTGGAGGTATGTAGTTATATTTTGAATTTTAATTTCAATCTTATGAAAATTCGACAACGAGTAGAGTGAAATCAGTTAACTCACTCAAGTAATACTGGGAACATGATGACTCAAAATCTGGTTCCGAGAAATAGTTTGAACATCCAGTCAAAATGGTCAAAATGTCAGACGTTGAAATACTCTCCTCTCAAATAAGCCTACGTGGATATTGGCAAATATTTGAAAATCCTCATTGAATTTTTCAGATAATACTTTGACAGTTATCCAAATACATTAACATTTTGAGCAGAGCGACCACGCAATTAAAAGTGGGATTCTACGGTGTACAGAATCCCACTTTTGAAATTGGTGAGAGGCGAGAACATCGAAACCGATCTTCAGGTGGTCACTGCATCCATAACAATCAGTTCTGCAAAACACCAAAAAGTACAGTTCTATCAGAACAACTAAGCCTTTGAATTAATCAAAAAGTGAACATAGGAAGTCACTATTCAGACTAACGTCGACCACTGTCCTCCACGGAAAAAAAATTAAAGTCGAGTCTGGTACGCATGCAAACATCAAAGACAGCCAAGCAGTCCCGATTAGACTGTACTAGCAACAATGTCTTCCTTTCCCTTGGAATTGTACAATTATCTGCTATATATAGTTATTTCATTATATGTCATATGGAGTCCCAGCTGGAGAAGAAATTGGATTTTGTCAAATACCAGTTTCTCAGTTGAGTAGAAGAGAGCACTAATGTACGAACCAGAGCTCACTCTTTCTCTCAATAGACATTCAGGATTTGCCTTCATGTTGTTCCTTCTCAAACAATGGACGCATTTTTTTCTTTCATGAATGTTCAGTTCATCCTTCGGATACTTGGACATGCTATACAAACTGTCACTCCCCATACCCGTTGGGTAAGTGATTAGTGGGACTGACAACCATGTGCCCTGATAAGATGAAGTGATCCAAGGATAACACCCTTCTGCATCCTTCTGGCTAAGATTTCTGCCGTATTGCGGCAAAACTGGTTTAATTTTCAGACTATAGAGTAGGGTGCAACATTCCACTCAGAAATCATATGATCAGAAATACAACATGATTAAGGAAATGCCCAAGAAGTCAATTTTGCTACAGTGTAAAGCGATAATATTTTTGGTTCAATTTTAAACATACATTCCTCAGTTGCTCTACCCTAGGCAAAGAAGTTTTTTTTTGTATTAAAATTTTATTGAAGTATACGAGGTTGTTTTACTCTCACTGCCACCAGATCAGATTAAAGTTTTGAAACACTGATTTGAGCTCAAAAGCTAGAATGCTCAACCCCGGACTGCACAGCTCTAATTTCTAATTTCACCATTATCTCGAAGGCCAAGATGAATAATTTTACTCTGTGATTATCGATGTTGAGAGTGTGTTCTGCGACAGGGCACACCACTAATATACAAAACAGTGCTCACTGTTACATCTGACGAGCAGAAACAAGCTCGAAATCATATTCATTGTAGCAAACAATGTTCTTCTCTAACAATTCTAGTAACCAGCCTGAGTATGTGATCATATTTACTGCGGAACGGGATTTTATTCAAAGTTACTTATTGGGAACAGCATTGTTCCACCCTAGGTTAATGTCTCTTCTGCATCAATAATATGTGTAATAGATAATGGAAGAAAATAACGTTCATCTGTGTGTGAACTTGCGTGACATAATTATTGTAGATTAACATATTATTCTTGCAGCCTGCACATTCTTTCCTTTACCATTCAAGATAATTATTATAATGTTATCCGACCTACCCTGGCACTGATGAGAGGCAAAACCTCGAAACATGCATGTCTGCAGGTGATCATTCCCAGCCAAATGAAGGATAATCTTCTGTTTGATTACAATACAAGCACTTGCAATTGGGTCTTTTTGAAAGAACGATGAACAAATATCTGTCAGGTGTAATTCAATGTCCGTCGTAGTATTAGCCAGGAAACTAGTTGTTTTCTGACAGATTTTTGCCTATATTTTTCCACTGGGTGGAACGCTTGGAGAGAAGGGTACTCAGTATTCATTCAACTCTGACCAGTATCGTTAAATCTTTTTTTCTCCATTATTCTGTCATTATTTATTGAAATTCAATCGCGTATCAAGTTATAAGTCGCACATGTTAGACACCACTCGCTATAACAAGGAGGCAAAACGACAACCAGTTGAAGAAAACGACTCAATGCATACACAACGTATGTGACTTCACAATCCGCAATTAAAACGCTTCCTTTAACGCTTGTGTAACGCTTTGCCGCTTATTTTGCCACTACCGCTACATTCACTTACACTTATAAATGCTGTAAGTCCACAGTGAAAAGGAGTTGGCATTTCACTGAGGAGTCCAGTGGTTAGTGCATTATCAACTTGCAATCTCCTTTACATTTGAACAAAATTGCGCGACAGGTACCATTTCAATTTTCTCACATTAATGTTATTTATACAACATGTCTCATCGTTTCTCTCATAATTCGAATGATTTTACGATTTGTTTCACTGATTGACCTCATCCCTATCACCTCAAAACTTGAATTTTTCAAGAATTTCCACCCTCGGCATTTCCAGAAACTGTAAATGATTAATTGGATTACTTGATGATGTCATCAGTTTGTGTCAATTTATTGGATATGAATGAGAGAAAGATAACTATTATTTTACTAAACTATTTCACGTTTTCACAGAGATATATACTGTGCATCTGGAGAGTCTCGAAAGTGGTGAGTAAAATATAATTGAATTCATTCAATTACAGAATTTTATAATGAACAAGTTTTTCGAAATGAAAGTATATGCAATGTACAGTTAACAACAGAAGCTGCTATGAAGAATAGGTATACTATAGGAAGAGTTACCAAACATTTGAGAGGAATATTTACTACAGAACAGCCCCCCCATTCACTTCGAGTAGACTAGCTAATTGAATGAGTTGAAAGATTCTTTTCTTTTCAAATTTTTTGTTTGGATCGAACGAACTGGACTAGTTCAAAACTCCAGATAGTTGAATCACCTGAAGAGGGCATATAAGACTTTACCGAAACGTCGTGCAAATGGTTCCAATGACCAGAAACACATAGTACGGAAGGAAACCTGGAAAAACAGAACGTATTTGGTCGAATTAACATATATCGATCGATTCTCCTATACACTTGGAAGTGTTGAATTTCGTTATTGCAGACTGCAAACTAGAAAATCTTCCTGCAGAGAATCAGTCTATTGTTGTCGCCAATTACCTAAAACTTTCAAAAACGTGTCATTCCAAACATATTCGAAATTTTCGATCATGTGTTTGGCTGCATCATGATTTTTTTTTTCAAATTATTTCATGAGCGTTTCCAACGAATTAGATGATCAGATGGCGTCTCAAACAAAATTCAAAAGCAGTCTTCAAAACAGATAACACGTTTGGAAAGTTTACAAAAAATAATTAAAATTAGACAAAAAAATAAATAAAAATGTACACACTTAATTGTGGTTCTTGCCCCAATCTGTATATAGGCCAAACAGGTATACCGTTGAAGAATCGCATAAGCGAACATCGTATGAATTATGTGAAGAAACAAATTCAACATAATATGCTAACCATATTTTAGCAGAAGATCCTCACTTTAATGAAAATTTTGGAATTCTTCATGTAGAGAATAGAGGCACGAAACGTAATTATTTACAATTCTTATAAACCAATAAATTGAAAAATTAATTTTTTTTATTAAATGAACAACTTGATCATTATAGCTGTCATTTGTTTAATTTATTTTCTTAAGTAACTAACAAGTTTTTTCAGGAACAATGTTTACTAATTATTACACGTTGTTGATATTTTGACCTAACCTAACCTAACTACAGGTAGTACCGATCACCTCATTCATGAAATGGGTAGCAAAGTATCAACGCAAACAACTTTAGTGTAATATGGCTTGATAAAGTTACCATGAGAATTTTTTCATGTTTCGTCGGTAAATGATGCAAAAAGTGAAATTTTTCAATAATCGATGTAAACAGATTGCGCTCTAATGATGAATTACTTTTCTAGATGGATAAGAATCTTGTAGTGAACAAAACACGACTTGATCAAATATTACCTAAAAAGGAGTTGAAAGATGGGTTCGAAAATTGGGAGGAAGAATGCCTTGCTGAAGCCAAAAAGAAAGGTAATGTGTTCAATGAAAGCCAGTCAATTCAAAATTAATGAGTAACTCGAACATAACATCCCTGAGTCAGCAGATTTATCTTTATAGATGCTATAATAATAGAAAGGATAGTTGAACAAAAACTATAAAAATTATTATATCAAGGATTATCACCTATTAGCGATGAATACCCCAACAAGTATCCAAAACTTGTTCAGATCATATTTTCATTCACAATGAATCAACTTTTGTAGAAAGGAAATCGTTCAATTATTCCAGTGGTGGTGTCAAAGTTTATTGCTCCAGTGGTTGCGCCATGCTCACAGACCAAATAGGGAGGGGGGAAATAATTTCTTCAAAAAACTTCATTTCAACAAAAGTTTAATTCAAGTGAAAATACATTAACATTTAATGTCACCCTGTGTATGGAAAACTATATATTGTTGGATCCTCATTTAGGTGATGAAGACCAAGCAGTTTGTTTTCTAGTTTTAACGGTATGAGTGAAAATCAATTCGATTATGGTATTAATATTTTGAGGGATATGATATTTGATTCGAATTGGGGAACTCATGAGCTATAACTAAGATGTGCTGAGTAATTCTCTAAGAAAGTTCAATTTCGAATTAGGGTAAAAAAATCAAATCTATGCATAATACCCAACATAGCAATAGTCGAATTTTTGACACCCTGTAGCTCGAAATCTGGAAATAGGATCGATCTGTAGGATCTACAACATATCAAAATTTGAGCAAAATAAGCCGAAAGTCATTTTACGTAGTAAATGTGCGTGGTCCAATTTATAGTCAAAACAATTTTTGTTTGTGTTCTAAATGTTTTATTTATTATTTTCATAACTAAACACTAACTTGGGAACTTAGAAAAGTTACGAATTCTAAAGAAGAAATACTATGAAATCTGTAAAAGTTTGCGAGTCATATTGTAGCTGTGGATTTATTAGGCATTTTACACATACGTCAATCCTTATTATGCCAAAGAATAGCCGTTTGTGTGAAACACATATATAATGTCATATCGCTGAGAGTGATGTTGACCCAAAGTTGGATAATATTCATGACCCAGAATCTTTCAGATATTCCCGAAGAAAGAAATCATTCGGTGATAAATCTGGTGATCTGGGAGGTGACCTGATCGTACCACTTGTATATTATTAATCGATCAATAGTATATTGTGTATCTAGTAGTATTGACATTCCTGGACGACAATGTAAATTGTTGGCCGAGGCCAACAAGCATTGAAGTCTGGGAATGTGCTTTTACTACGAGGTACACATACTATTTTTTCTGAAATCGCAATCAGCATTATCTTAAATCAAGGAATTATACTTATTGTTTGCGTGCATTCATTTACTGTCTAAAATGTATACAAGCCGCCAAAAATTTTCTCGGATCGTTTACGATACGGGAAAGTATTTTTCCTACAAGCGTGCGTGTTCCGCCCTATTCCCGTACGCAATTTAGTTTGAGAGGTGTCAGTTTCCCGCACGCTACTGTCACTTTAAGTGAGTTTTTCCCGCACTAGTGCGGGAATAATTTTTCCCGCACGCAAAAGTTTGTTCAAGAGAGCAACATAAGATGTTTCAATGCACTTGTAGAAAAAATATTGATCCTTACTCATACAGAAAGGTACTCTCCCGCACTTGACTGCTTACCCGAACTCCGCTTTGCGTCGTTCGGGTAACGGCAGTCTCATGCGGGAATGGTACTCTTTCCGTACTTGTTAGAATAATAACTATTTCCTACAAGCGTGCGTGTTCCGCTCTATTCCCGCACGCAATTTAGTTTGAGAGGTGTCATATTCCCGCACTAGTGCGGGAAAAATTTTCCCGCACGCTAATGTCACTTCAAGTGAGTTTTTCCCGCATTAGTGCGGTAATAATTTTTCCCGCACGCGAATGTTTGTTCACGAGCGCTACATGAGATGTTTCAATGCGCTTGTAGAAAAAATCTTGATCCTTACTCATACGGAAAGGTACTATCCCGCACTCGACTGCTTACCCGAACTCCGCTTTGCGTCGTTCGGGTAACGGCAGTCTCATGCGGGAATGGTACTCTTTCCGTACTTGTAAGGATAATAACTATTCCCGTACAGTTTAGTGCCGAAAACGGTCCGGGAAAGTTCGTTGCTTAGCAACGGACTAAAATACTAGATTAGCGTATTTAGAGGCCTGAAGTTGCTCCGAGAAAGTGGGCATTCTTGAACGATTTCAGAAAAAAATGTATTTCGGAGAAATTGTGTCACTGGTCGTGCATTGTGACTAGGAAAAAAATTCGGTCGAAACCAAATGTCCCCCAAAATTATAGGAATTTGCTAAACTGTAGGAAATTTCATTTTACAGATGCTGTAGATATTTGGCAGTTTGTAGGTCACCACTCATGAAGAATTGGCCTAACATTCTTGTCTAAACATCGAGTTTTTGTGGGTACTGGGTACGCACAGGAATATCGAGATGCTGATTTTAGCGAGAAAAATATCGTAAAACGGATGGATTGTGGTTCCTACGTAGAGAAAATGATGTTTTAGAAAATGAATATCATGTGTCGAAGGTGGTCCTCAAAAAATTCTTGAGTTTTTTGTACATTGTAATGGTATCCATTTGTTTTCAGAATATCGAACGGTGCCATAACTCAAATTAATTTGATCAACAATTTATCTGCTCGTATATTGACGCTTTTCATGTAATAGTCTTTTCGTAATCCCATACTGTTATTTGGATTTAACGGTAATCAGGTGACAATTAAAAAGTTAATGTTAACAGCCCTTCAAGATTTTTTAACGGGCGGCGACTCTTAAGATCCTCGAAATCAAAATGTAGTCTTTCAGCGGGATTACGAAAAGTTTTGAACGACACACGGCCGATACGCAAATAACGGATTCGGTTGTTATAATCCTCAGCTGCGCTTCGGATTACAATATTCATCCTCATCCGTTATTTGCAACATATCGGCCTTGTAACGTTAATAACTATTTTGTAATCCCATACTATTATTTTCATTTAACGGTATACAGATGACAATTGAAAAGTTAATGTTAACAGCCTCCGCCCATAAAGATTTTTAACGGCCGTCGGCCGTTAAGAAATCACTTGTTCAAATATTTCAACGCGATGATGAGATTTTTCTGTAGAATTACGAGGTACGTGGTTTGTTCTTTCCTCTGAATCAAAATGTAATCTTTCAGCGGGATTACGACAATATTCAACCTCATCCGTTATTTGCTACATATCGGCCTTTTAACGTTAATAACTATTACATGTCGTTCATCGACGTTTTGACAATCTCGGCAGGACTTAACTTTTCAACACTTCGAAAAACGGTGGGCTGTGACCTATTTTCAAATGAACCAATGAAAAAATATATTGTATCTTGGATCGAGTGGCCAAAATAACATTTTGAAATCTGTATCCATTTTTACATTTTCCACGTGCGCATTTTAGAATTCGCAAAATGATCTTTTATTTTCAATTCTCACTAATGGGACTATTGCGTTTGATAGACTGACATGTGAATTATTGTGCTCAAGACAAACAGTGGCCTGGTTGAATATTTGAATCTCTATGGAGTATATTCGCTATATTCTGTATAGCCCCTGGACTCCGAATATCGGTACTATGCTTCCCATTTCTAACGTTCGAATATGACGTCACATTCTCGACTCATTTCGATAATATGAAACATTTCTAATCTTCGGAGTCCCAGTGCTCGTCGACTGGCTATAGGAACTATCAACCAAATGTATTGGGGATGCTATTTTCCTACATCTGTGTATAAGACTTGCTACAGTTAGTAATGACCACATTTGATATAACCACAATGATTGATGATATTATATTAGCAGATCTGAAATAAGATACCTATTACATTTCAATCACTATTTTCCAGGTATCAAAGAGAACTACAAGACAATGTATGAATTCAAGAAATGCTTATTCAATAAAAATCCAAAGGTATGTATGTGATCCCAGTGAAAACGAAATGAAAATTTCAAAAATTCTGTCTTCTCTCTAAAAGAGAAACCAATGGAAAGTAGATTTGAATACTACCTATAGAGGAAGAATTCATTACAGTACAGAAAAATACTATTTATTGTCTTCGGTATCTCCTCGAAAAATCATTTTCAATCTATTTTGAATTTATTATAATTATGTATTTTTCCATACATAATTGTATTTGACAATTTTTCGTAAAACCGAAAAATACCTAAGTAGCTGTTTTACAAAATATTTGTTTCATTGAATTGAACTCTCTAATATACAAACTCGAACTTTGTTCATTTTATTTATAATTGTATTTGTCATCATCATCATCAAAACTATAGTAGTACAGTCCTACCAAGAATGATTGGCTATCTCCAGCTTCCTCCTGCATTCTTTTTGATTTCTAACAACCACCTTCCAATCTTTTAGTATTGCCTTCAAATTTGAAACAATTCAAATTGAGTTCAAAATATTTTGTCATTACAAATGCTATTGAATGTTCAGAGCATCCTGTATAACGGTGAATTCTGATACAGTTTTCAGTTCATGCCTTTTCATTTTGTATTCATAGTCAAACCTATTTTTGTTCCTGTTGGAACTGAAACACATTTGTCAAGATTCAAGACAAAACGATGTAAGGCAGTTTAAGTCTTCTTGTGTCTTTCCTCAGTCATTAAAGTCATTCACTACACGATACAGCTCCAAGTCATCTGCCTAAAATAGGAGTGAGCAATATTTAAGAGAAGTAATAATTTCATTTATGTAAATTATGAAGAATGATGGTCCAAGCTGACTTCCTTGGGAAAGTCCAGACGATGATTCATAGAAATTTGCAATATATGTCTATTTAGTACTAATATCTGAGTTCTGCCGTACCGTTAGGACCATATCCATTTCAGGAGAAAATCACTGCCGCCAACTTCAGAAAGCTTGATTATTGAAATTTGGCGACTTATTTTATCAAAGGCCTTGTTGAAATCAGTGTAAACGACATCGACCTAAATCTGATCATCTATCGATTCCAAAAAAAATTATGTGAAAGTCATCAGGTTCGTTTCTATTGATCTGGGAAGAAAAAATCCGCGTTGTTTTTGAATTATTTATTGTCTTTGCATTTATTTAAAAATTGAGAACTTTTCAAAGATTTTTCCGAATATACAAGATTAACTGATAAGTCTATATAGTTTCTGATATTGTGTCTATCACCGTTTTTATTGGTTGGAATGTTATGAGAAATTTTATATTTTGAAGGAAAAATGCAATGCCAAACAGATAGGTTGAAAATTTTAATGGGAGAAGGCAATAAATTGTTTTTGTATTGTTCTGAGGATTCTTTAGGGACCAGCACATTTTTTAGGACCTAGGGAGTTTATGGCCACCTTTAGGTTGTTAAGTTAGGTTGAACAGATGTACTTTTAAAAAAACTGGCAATGATATTGCAAATCAGGCCATCATTATCAGTTGAATGGTGGATGCCTTCTTCCAATATAGCTTCTGCAAATTTTCTTCTGAGAAGAACTCAATTTTTAGGTTCTAAAAAAGTTTCATTTTGGACAGAATGCAACGAGATGAGGAAATTGAAGTCTCCTAAAATTATGACATTACCGAAAATATATTGTAATCAATTGACAATTTAAATGCAATTAACGATCTCGCCTTCATTAATTCACTAGTAATAAAAACACAGATTTTTTCAAATTTCTCAAATAGTAATAAAATACTATAGGGTACTATGACCATCGTACTACAAATTTTCATATACTTATCTTCTCGTGGGATATATATTTCATGTTATGCCCATTATTTATGCTTTTTTTTCATTATCTTCCATTAGAACCCATTAAGGACCTTACTTACTTTTTTTATTCAGTGAGTTTGTGAACTCATTACGTTTTTTATTGCAGGACTTCATGATGCCATGAAAGCTACCACAGACACATACAACCCAGCTTTTCGATACACATAATATTCAAGTTGTTTTAAATAAATTCTTAGGGAATACTAGTTTATTTTTCCGAAACCACTTTCAATTGGAACGATTCGCTTACAATATTAATTTTTGTTTTTCATAATACACAAAATTGATATCTTTTCTATTTCAAACTGCATCACTGAGCTTTTCTTTATATTCTGCCATATATGAGTGAAAGTCATTATTTTAGCACTCTGGCTGAAAGCGCTGAGAATGAGCAGAAGAAATGATTATGAGTATTAAAAGTGATTCCAGTCATTATTTCGAAACACGAAATACAGAAGAGGGACATGAAAAATGTAGTGATATTGAATTGAATAAAATATTTCATGAATATCTCATTTCCATTAAGGACCATCAAGCTTAATTTATTTAATTATTTATTTATTTATTCATCATCCATACAGATTTAACAATCTAATTACATGGATAATTAAGAAACTAATTTAAATACAAATAAATTCCCGATTATAAAAATAGATACCTAATATTAATATCAATATTGATGCACTCTCAATACACACAAATAATGATTAATATTTTTCAGTGGTACACATATGTAAATACATTTTTGGGCTAGTTTATATTGATAGAGAAAGAACGTGTTCTAATATTGCATTTCTAAATGTTTTCAATGAGGATGTCCAGTCTAAGTCTATAAGAACATTGAATTCGTTTGCCACGCGAAACATGGTCACAAAAGGAGATCTCGTCGAGGTTAATGTCACGGGAACGTTGAACATTACAGATGAACGGGTTCTTCTAGGGGGGACATTGAATCGGATCAGTGCCAGCAGTTCAAATGAGTTTATTTTGTTATTGATAATTTTGTAAAGAAACACCAAAAGGCATAGATTCTCAAGCGATAAAATTTTGAACTCATTTCTCAAATGTGATGATCGTACTATACGATACTCAGGATATGTATGATGTTTCTTAAAATATTAAAACCTTAAAAATTTATTTTGTATCTTTTTTAGTTGACTGAGCGTTGTTTGACTTTCTCCTAACCAGGCCAGTGATCCAAATTCTAATTTACTTCTAATTAGACTGTAATATAAAAGTTTGAACGTACCAATATTTTTGAAACTGTACTTTCAATAAAATAATTTTTTTGTATCATATATTTGTGTATGAATCTTCCTAAAAAAACATGAGTGATAATATTTCTATAAAAAATACATTTGAAATTGCATTAAAATTTTATTGTCATATGACAAAACATAATCAAGGCAAATAGAAAAAATCGATGGAAACCCTGAAAATTCTAGGTCTTCTGAATCAAGATAGACAGAAAAATCGCCCAAGCAAGCTCTTGCGATATTCCACTCTCTTAATTCTATATTTTGTGTTATGACATTGAAATTTTCATGTAATAAAGAATGTGATCTGTTATATATTTATACTAATAACAATATAATGCGCAGTTCGAAGCTTTCTGCTTCGTCAGCCTGAGCTCAATGAGCAATCCGATAACCCCGGAAGAAATTCGAAGGGCCCTCAAAGGCTCGAAGGACTTTGCTGCTCCAGGCCCTGATAGCCTAAATAACTATTGGTGGAAAATATTTCCATGTACCCACCACCATCTAGCAAGAGTCTTTAACTCATGGCTTGATGGGGAGCAACAGATTCCGGACGGGTTTGTCGAGGGGCGAACCGTGCTCATCCCAAAAAAAGGAGATTTGTCCGATCCGAAGAACTACAGGCCGATAAGATGCTTGAACGCAAGTTATGATATGTTTACACGCATCTTATATATGCGAATACTCTCCGCAGTTGAGCCGGTGTATGAACGGATATATGAGCAAAGAAGGTCAAAGAAAGGGATCGCTGGCCGCAAGGAGAACCTGCTGATCGACAGATGCATCACGCAGGACTCCGTGCAGTATAAGCGTAACCTTTCAATGGCCTGGATCGAGGCATTTAATGCAACATCGCATGAACTCATTATGCTTTGCTCAGATGCCTTGCAGTACCCGATCAAATAGTGAGATGCATTGAACAGCTGATCCCGCTCTGGAGGATTCGATTTACCATAACATCTGGTCAAGTCAGAGTCCAAACAGACCAGGTTATCTTTAGAAGGGGCGTGTTTCATGAAGATTCCCTCAGCCCTCTTCTCTTCTGCATCTCACTACTGCCATTGTCCGTTGCACTGCAGAAAACCCGCAGATACAACTGTGGCAACCGGAGAAATAAGGTCGCCCATCTGTTTAACATGGATGACCTTGAACTTTATGCCTCCGGAGAGAAGGATCTTCATCAGTCCTTAAGGGTGGTGCAAGAGTACACGTATGCTATAGGAATGGAGTTTTGGATCGACAAATGTGCCACGGTGTATCTCAAAAGAGGACGATGCGAGGAATACGGAGAGGACATTCAGCTCGTAGACGGAAGCATCCTACAACATCTGGATGCCGGAGAGACGTATACCTAGGAGTGGAAAAACGCCACACCCAAGAGGTAGCTACTGTTTAAAACTCTCTCCGCGGCACAAGTATCAACACAAACTCCGACAGATCTGGTCACCAGAATTGTCGGGGAAGAACAAAGTTGCTGCAACTAATCATGGACGTATCATGGACGTATAAATTAATAATACTTGCAATACAGCTTGTTTTGAAGCCGCTTGGTTCGTAGTCGCGCGGGTTGTGGGGAAGGAGGATACCTGCGATAGATTGTAACCTACCCTCCAACGACAGTGGCGCACGCAATTTAACTGATATAGGAATTGATAATAAAAAAATATGTGGAATTTCATTTATGATTATGAAAATTTCAGCAAAACTTGTTAGATACGATCTGATGTGTTCCTAAAATACCCATATGTGCCTTCCTTCATATAAAGTAACAAGATTTCAGTACCATTTCATTTTGTATTATAGAAATTTGATACCCACTGTGACGCCAATGAAGAATATGAACGTCAATCTAATATTTGTAAATAATCTATGTACTTATTTATCAAAGCTGAGATTCTGGTTGTTAGAACAATTGGATTGCTTGCAAACCAAACAGTAAAGCACCATTATTATTAGTCTCTATCTATTTTTCTTTCACTATTTTAATCCAAACGCAACAAAACACCAATATTTTCACAAATACCGTATATGACAGACAATTTCAAAGTGGTGAAATTTGTAAACAACCAAAAAAAGAAGAGAAACAAAGCGTAGTTCAACAGCGTTGCCGCACGTGTAGCATTTCAACGGACAGTACAGAATTTTTTGGAAGTTCGCACTGATTTTTCTAATTAATGTCACTAGTTTTGATTCTGGAATGTATAATACCGAGTTTAATTACATAAACGGATCGGAATGTTCAGTTACTGACTCGAATTCGCTGGCAATTGAGTTTAAGCTAGTGTTGATGGTTGATGAAGAATTATCACAGACTCGATGTGGCAACGCCCAATTCAACAGCAGGACCTTAGGATGGTGCCTTTCAGCGACTTCACTTGGATATGTAAATAACTGGGTCCATTATTCATTTATACGTCCATGCAACTAATATGCTTGCCGTTCCGATTTTACTTTACTCCTTTGAAGTAATGAAATGGAATCTGGAAGAGCTGCGACAACTCGACGTTAAAACTCGCAAAATGATGCATCTTCATAGGAGCTTGCATCCTAAATCGTCTGTTCCACGGTTTTACTTCCCCAGGAGGCTGTGGATTTTCTAGTTTGGAGTGTTTACATAACAGAATGGTAGTGGATGGAGCCTGTAAAGTCATCAGGAGTTCAGATCTGCTTGGTATGCGATCATGAAAAAGCAGGGATTGGAGCATTTCTTTTCAAGGCAGCAACCCGTGCAGCCGATGAACTCGGAATTGTATTCGACACTGAACGGACGAACCCAAACTCTTTCACCGAGTTGGAAACCGTTCAGCAAAAAGCCCACATAAAAGCTGCGGAGTATGAGAGGCTCATACGGCTACATAAGGATAAGCCAATGTATGGGGTCTTCTTCAAGAACATTGAAGACCTTGGCTTATCCAAAAACCTGACATTTGCTTTTCTCATGTCAAGTGGGCTGAAGTCGGAAACCAAGGGATTCATAATGGCCTGCCAAGATGGTGTCTTCAACACCCTTGTCTACCGTAGTCGCATGATGGGTATAGAGGTCCCTGACACTCGATGCAGAGCTTGTCGTGGGACAGCTGAAACCATAATGCATTTGCTGTCAGCCTGTCCAGCTGAGGCGGTCTCAACCTAAATCCACAAGCACAACGCAGTATAGACGAGACACCGGTGTTGCCTTATGCTCCGGGGAATATTGCCCCACCCTCAGGCAAATACAAGCCAATAAGTCTGATGTAGTCCTCCTCGACCATCAAAGTAAGACGAGATTTTCGTCATTGAGTTTTCAGCTTCTGGCGAAACGAACATCATCAGAAAAGAGGAGGAAAAACGGACTAAATATCGAGATCTACTCTTTGAACTCCGCAGGCTTCACCCAAACCATTCTGTCAAGATGGTGGTTCTGGTAATAGGGGTCCTTGTTGAAATTTATTTATTTCATTTATTTATTCATTCATTGCATAACATTTTATAATGATAATAGTAGTCGAATAGGAATATTGATTAAATGAGTTGATATATGATTACATGGGTTATGAGACCTGTGTGTAATCATATGATAGACATACTGTTCTCAAACTTGGAAATCATACCGGCTTGTCATGATGCGGCAGAAAACTTAGCAGAAAGAATGCAGAAGACCATAATTCTTGGTTCACTCGCCTTCTCAGGGCAAATGACTCTTGTACCCAGTAATCACTCACCCCACGGATGTACTGGGGACTGGGGTTTATGACACACTAGCGCGCCCTCTCGTTGTATCGGAGCTCCTGATATAGGGCCCGACTGGTACATTCCTTATGAAAAAAAACCAATATAATGATAATAATAATATTATCTGATCAAAGGAATAGTCTGTGCGGGTAGATGACGGCTATTAATATTATTTGCCCGAAAATTATGGATAGAGAGATATATTTATTTTTATTATTATGTGTTATATGATATACGCTGTGTTATTGTCAATATATATTTATTTATTTGAATTGTTATATAGTTTGATGAATAAATCAATGTCAGTCACTGCATATTATTCAAAGTAGTGAGGTAATTTCAACTCAAAAGGTGGGCTCAGAATTCTAAGTGAGGTGATTTAAATCTGGAGCATATACCAGTAGATATACAAGTAGAAACAAAAATGTATCTGAGATAATGTCATCCATATCTAACACTGCAGTTCCTCCATCGCGCATCGTTTCAAAAATTGGAAGGAAGTACAAATTACATGTATTGTAAGTATAGTATGATAATTCATTCATATACTATGGGAATATGTTGATGGAAGTGTTAAATCTACAAGCCAAGACAATAATCAAAGGAAACCTGATGATAAAAATAGCTCCTGAAGGTGCCAACTTTAATGGCGAAAAGCGCGTTCGAGTGATATTCACGTTTTTTTGGTGTTTTGGGAAGTTTCTATTTCATGAATGGTTGGTCTATAAAATAATATCGATGAATTAAAAGAAAGGCATTTCTGCCATTCGGTAGTCTTGAGGCGTCTCTGCCAAACTATGATATACTTAACCATACAAAATTATTATGCAATAAGACCACAAAATAGAATCAAATATTGAGAAATTACGTTGGATTGTTCTTTCTGATTTAAAACTCATGTTGACTACTTGACACGGAAATTGAGATCCATTATATATAGATACAAGAAAAAGAATAATCGTTTATCAGAGCTAGGTGGAATCTCATTTGAATTATGGAATCATAGGTTGGGGTGGTGTTTCAAAAACACACTATAATAGCAAAACACATTTTTGAGGTTACTATTGAGCAAACCCTATCCCATATACCAATTTTTTTCAGAAGTAAAGTTATAAGATATGCGACAAATATTTCATTTGCAGATAAATAAAAAACAATATCTAAACAGAGGTGAATTACAACGACATACTCATGACTTAGACACGCCAAACAAACAAATCATGAACAATTACATTGGATAGAGTAGTTACTTGTATTTGGGGACCGAATTATTCGACAGCTTGCCAAAGAATATAATGAATGAAAATACCATTGAAAGGTTCAGAATTGATGGATGCAGATTGTAAGGGGGTCGTACAGGCTTTGCAGCCTCACAAGAACTTCGACCTATAAGTTCTTTTGCGCGTGAACCTTGATCTATCCGAGACCCGGGTTTCCGAGACTTCTTGTGAAGTTTATCAGTTACCTAGGAGCTAAGTTCCTGATGTCGGAATGCAGGATAGATGCAAGTCAGGCAAGTAGGCTAACATAGACCCTTTTTGCCACCCCCTGTTACATGTCCACAATTTGTCCTACTAGTTTTTATTTTCGAACGTTCTTGACCTCTTGATGAAGGTCAGTATTTCCATCCATTCCAGGTTAGTTAGTTCCTCTTGTTGGAGTTTTTCAACCCCCAAGATTTCGAATCTTAGCCTCCAATGACGTTTCTTCGTCTTCTTTGCATTTTCTTCGGTTGTCTATACATATTAGTGATAGGTGTCTGCGTAACTTGTTATACTCTGTTGTGCTTGGCGGTTTCTGCATAAGAGCCATGCCGTCCTTGACTTGCTTCCGACCGCCAGCACCCGGTATTATCTCTCCAAAGTTTGTTCAGCTCTTCTTCCTCCCAGTCGTCAAGGGCTAAAGACTCTGAACAACCAGTTCTAGCAAGTCCGTCTGCCACCTCGTTTCCGAGCACCTCTGTGTGACTCGTAACACATACCAGCTAGACTTCCTTCGTTTCAGGTTGTTCCTTTAGAAGAGCATCTTCGCATTCCTATACAAGTGCTGAGCTTGGTTTGTCCATACTGTCCCAATATATGTAAATTCGATGCTCGAGCCCTTCTTTCATCTCTTGCCTTCCTTCCAGTTAGATTCCTGCATCCGAAGCTTGTTTGTCATTCATACGCGAACCGTCCGTATAAAATATTAGACTTCCCCTGAATTTTCTTCCCATTGATTTCTCCTCAGACTCGTGAGAACAAACTCTGTTCCATCACAGTATATTTTGTGCGTTTTTCACTCCGAGGGTAAAAAAAAAGAATTTCCTGCACCGCCCTCTTTGCGATTTCCGCATTTGGATGTGACCAATCTCGTATAATTTGTATTGAACTTCCTTGAGGTAAGTCGTTTAATCCCTAATTATACTTCGATTTGGCCACATCCGAATAGATTTATCACCCTGTAGATGTTTAAAGATGATTAGGCGATCCTAGATACCGAATGAATATTGAAATGCAGTTATTTTGAAAATTTTATCTCATATAAAAAATATTTCATAATAACCCAGAAAATGAATTAAACTCTTTCAAGATAATTCTTGAAGAAATCTGTCTATTGTAAAACCTTTTGAAAGTTTCGGATTTTTCAGACCAACCTGCGGCAGAGCGGATACTGTCTATGCTTGTTCCCAACCTTTTTCCCGCTGAGGAAGCAGCATGCCTGGTGCTATGCCCTTTAAACAGCTCGGTGTCTCGCAACCCTTTCATAATCCATCGACTTAGAATTTGAGATGTAGCGGGGAGGTGTGGTTTCTTTATCGTAAGAATAAGGGTATCGTCTGTTTGTTGACGAAGACCTTGAGTTTTCTCAACATAATGTAAAATTGTTGACACCAACCATAATTCTGGTTATTCTTAAAAAATGGGAATTGTAGCTTTGGCTGTAGCTTTTTGGTTTTGAAGTTTTCAAAACGTCTGTGATAAGAATTTCTAACCAGCCTAGAGTTTGAATTATGTCTAAAATTCGTATTCTACTGAGAGTCTGAACTCTCTGTGCAGAACCTAGTGCCAGAAGGAGTCTTAATGTTGAAGTCAGCATTCCTAGATTCAGCAGTTCCAATGGAAATAAAGTACTTATGTGCTCTATAACGGGCCGTGGGTCCCATATTTCCTCGTATTTTGGAAATGTTGGCTTCAGTCCGAATACCCTAAATCTGTCGATGGTGCTGTCTTTTCCAGCATCTGAAATCAAGTTTAGAGCACATCTGCTATATTCAAAGTGGAAGAATTAGCTCCTTTTCGGAACTCGTCGTTTAGAAATTCTAATATATTTTCTTTTTTTGGTTACAAATTCCTGCCTTTGTCACCTTTGCAAAAGTTCCACCACTTTACATGGGTTGAGCTATATTGCTTTACCGTATTATTGCTCAGTTATGAAATTCAAGAGCAAGTATAATGACTAACGAAGTGACCAGGCTCACTACAAAAAGTTTTTATGTTTCAACTTGCGATTCATAGCCAACGGAGTATTACTACAGGGTGATAAATCTATTCGGATGTGACCAAATTGAAGTATAATTAAACAGTTTTCCTTATTCCGCAATGATATCTTATTGTTATCCCTATAACATATCTTTTGGATATTTGAAAGTATTAAAAAATGTTGTGAGTTGATTACTCAAACAGTTTGACACTTGATAACGATCGGAGATACTAAACCGATTGAAACGTCGTGCTCATAGAAACACTCCAGACAATGGAAGTCCGCAGTGAAAGTAATCATATCTTTTGGATATTTGGGAACAATGTCTTATGGACATCCTTGTGGATATCTTGTGGATGTTCCTGAACAACCTTTCTTGGATATCTGTGAACAATATTGTTGGAATGCCAGGGAAATCGATTCAAAATGGACTGAGTGGTTCTAAAGTTTTATATGTTCAAAAAATACTTTGATACAACGAAACTATCAATTATATATATTATAAAATGACAACGTCAAGAACAAAAAAAAACTTTTGTCACTATGATTCATAACACAGGATGTATCCAATTTCGAGTGAAATAAGGGTCGAATCCCAACACTCCCCCTCACTCGTAATTTCTTAGGATGTAGTCCCAAATTGAAAATCAGGTGACTATGTCTTGGACCGGCAAGTCCTTTAGTGAAAATGTCGGCTTCCATGTCTTTTGTTGACTTGTGGCGAACTACAATATCTCCATTCTGTACCTTTTCACGTATAAAATGTTCCTTTATGTTTATGTGCTTCAAGCGAGAACTCACGATTGGATTTTTGGATAAGTCTTGAGCAGATATATTATCATTGAAAACTTCGATAGCTTCATGTGGAGTTCCCATATCGAAGATCAGTTGCTTCAGATGCATGGCTTCCTTGGCAGCATCTGTTAAAGCCATATACTCGGCTTCTTGTGTAGAGAGGGCTACGGTTCGTTGCTTTCGAGATTCCCAGCTAATGGTTGTACCGCCATATTTAAAGCAATACCCAGTATACGACAGGTACCCCAGTTGGCATCAGCGTAACCACATAATGGCTCTCGAGTTTTCTTGAAAACAAGAGCTAGTTCTCTTGTACCTTTCAGGTATCGGAGCCCTCTCTTGGCAGCTTCCCAGTGAGATTTATCGAAACAGTTGTTGTACTGACTGAGAAAACTCACTGAACGGCTTATATCAGGCTGTTGCAACAGCAAGGTACATAAGAGCACCAATTAAATTCTGATATGGAAGATTCGGCAAGTCAACTTCATTATTTTTGTTGAGTTGTAAACCTGGCACGATGGGAGTTCTAACTGCATTGCAAGTTTTCATTTTAAATCTCTCAAGAACTTCATCAATATATCTTGATTGTGAAGCATAAATGGCACCATCATGTTGCACGAATTCAATTCCAAGGCATTGT
The DNA here is from genome assembly GCA_958502065.1 of Chrysolina americana. Lineage (NCBI taxonomy): Eukaryota > Metazoa > Arthropoda > Insecta > Coleoptera > Chrysomelidae > Chrysolina > Chrysolina americana. The sequence goes on from OY293413.1 coordinate 84,662,169, forward strand.
TGTAAATTTCCCAGGTCTCTCATTTCAAAACTGTTCATTAAGTTTTGCTTTAGAGATTCAATTCTGGTAATATTGTTTGATGCAATAACAATATCATCGACGTATATTGCTAAAATGATCTTGTCTCCCCCTTCAAAAGATGCGTAAATGCAAGGATCCGCTATCGATGGTTGAAAACCTAGTTGTCGGAGTTTGGAGTCAAGTTTATGGAACCATTGACGTCCGGCTTGCTTCAAACCATATAGTGCCTTTTTCAAACGGCAAACTTTTTCGCAATATGGTTCTCTCATATCTTCGAGCATTTTCTTCGCACTACAGTAAATTATTGAACTGGGTGTGACACTTTCATCAAACATTATATCAGAGAGGAATATATCCAAATTATCTGGTTTTCTCATGAAGATTTCCTCGTCAATGTCACCGTTGAGAAAAGCAGTTGAAATATCAAGTTGATTTATGTGCAAATCTTCTTCAACTGAAAGTGCCAGCAAAAGTCTGATGGAGCTCAATTTTGTAACAGGCGCAAAGGTCTCACTAAAATCCACTCCGGGACGTTGGGAAAAACCACGAGCAACTAGCCGAGCTTTTCTCCTTTCTAGCTAACCGGATGGTTTATATTTATATTTAAGAACCATCTTGGAACCAACTATGTTAGCACCTTCTTTTTTATTGACTAGTTCACAAGTGTCATTCTTCAGATGTGCTCTAATTTCTTCTTTCATGGCTGTATACCATGCTTCACCATCAAAACTACCTAAGGCTTCTTTTTCACAAAGAGCAGACACATCATAATCTCCCATTCAGGAGGCTTTAGTATATTTCTGTCTCGAAGATTTGAACTTCGTTGATTTTCGGATGTTTCCTGAACTATATCATTCATTTCAGATTCAGCCAATTCGTTCGCATCACTGATTTCTTCTGGCGGTACTTCAGTAGATGGACCTACAGTGACTTCAACATCTGTGCTTGGAGATGTGCGGGTGCTTTCTTCATCGATCAGCGAGTCCAGTACTTCAATTTTTCCATCGGAATGATTGTGAAATTTGTTGATGATTTTGACATTTCTAGTAATAACAATTTTTCTCTGTGCTGGATCCCAAATTCAATAAGCTTTGGATTGCTCTGAGTATCCAACAAATATTCCTTGTTTTGCTCTACAATCGAATTTGAATTTATTCTGGTCCTTATTGAGGAAGAACGCTTTGCATCCAAATATTCGAAAGTGGTGCACTGATGGAGCATGTCCTACCCATTTTTCAGATGGCGTATGGCCACCCAATACTCTAGACGGTGATCGATTGGTCAAATAGTTAGCGCAATAAATAGCTTCAGCCCAAAAAACACAGAAAATATTAGCTTCCAATAGCAGACATCGAGCTTTGTCTAATAAAGTGCGGTTTTTCCGCTCTGCTAAACCATTTTGTTGGGGAGTTAGAGGAGCAGATAATCTTCTAACAATTCCATTATCCTTTAGGTACTTTTCAAACTCAAAATTTTTGTATTCCGCTACGCCGTTATCACTTTGCAGAAATTTTATACGATTTCCAGAGAAATTCTCGAATTCATTTTTGAATTCTTTGAAATAGCTCAAAACTTCGTTTTTTTGTTTGAGAAAATAAACTCTGGTATAGCGACTATATTCATCAATGAATATTACGAAATATTTACATCCGCCATGTGATGGTGTTCGCATCGGACCAACAACATCCGAATGTACTATTTCGAGCATGTCCAAATTCTTTGGTTCTTGTCTGCGGGCAAAAGGTAGGCTTGATAATTTTCCTCTGAGACATATTTCGCAATCACCCAGTCTTTTAGAAGTATTGAATTTGAAACCTTTCAAACTTTTGTTTCTGACAGCTGCTTTCAAATCTTGCTCATTTATGTGACCTAATTTTAAATGCCAAAGTTTTATTATTGACATTTCAGCATTTGTATTCTCAACTTTTTCAGAATCGACATAGTAAAGTCCATTTGATCTGGTAGCCTTTAATACTGAGTATCCATTTCTATCATGAACTTGAGCATAATCGTTCGTGAAAGTGACTCTGTATTCCTTATCAGTGATTTTACCAACAGATAACAAATTTGTGGTCAACTTTGGAATAAAAAGAGTCTCGGGAAGGTTTATTACATTATCACCTTCGAATTGAGCCTTCACTAAGCCTTTTCCTTGAATAGAAGCAGTTTGATCTTCAGAAGCTAGTTTAAGTACGCCTTGGTCTGATTTTATTATATGTGAAAATTTGTCTTCATTACAGCACATATGGGAGGTACTTCCCGAATCTAAACACCAAGAAAAGTGATTCGTTTCTGCTGGCGATGACGCCGAAAGACATGCATCAACTTTAAATGTAGACTCCTTCTGATTTTTATTGTTTGACCAACAATTTTCAGTTTTATGGTTATCTTTGAAACATTTTTGGCATTTAATTTTTGGTTTATCATTTCTATTTTTGTTGAACTTGCGATAAAACTTTTTTCTGTTATTTGATCCGTAGAATGCATCTTCACTAAATTTATTATCTTTAGTACGAGCTTCAGCTTCCTCTACGATTTTTATTTTCAGTTCTTCAGGTTTGGGAAGTGTGTCTCTGCTTTCTATAGCTACTCTGAAATTATCCAATGCAGGAGAAAAACTATACAGCATCATGATACTTAGCAAATCAGCATTTATGTCAACATTTATATCCTTAAGTTTATCAACAGCATCCATAAAATCATTCAAATGTTGCTTGATGTCGTCTTTGTCTTTCATTTTATGCAATACCAATTGTTTTAGCAGGGTTGCTTTTCGAGCAGGTCCAACGCATTGATATATACCTTTCAACGTATCCCAAACGCTCTTAGACGAACGGCAACTTTTGACTTGCTTCAATTCTCTTGGTGATATGATGAGTAAAAGGTCTGATCTTGCGTTCAAATCATTTGTTTCCATTTAGCTTTCACGTCGGCAGCTTCACTTTCTTGAGGCTCTGGTTTTTCTCCAGTCACATATTCCCATAGACCATTTTTGATATGAATGGCTTGAGCTTGGATAACCCATGTATCGTAGTTGTTTCTTTGAAGTGGTTCAATTCTATAACTGTTTCCACTGCCACTAGCCATTTTTGCGACTTTCTCAATATGCGGACGAATAAACTGAACTCACTCGAATTGAAGTCTAACCAATACTTTTCAAACTGCAGACAGACGATCACGTAGATGAAGATCACTTTATTACTGTACGTATCCTGGGCCCATAACCTGTTGGAATGCCAGGGAGATCGATTCAAAATGGACTGAGTGGTTCTAAAGTTTTATATGTTCAAAAAATACTTTGATACAACGAAACTATCAATTATATATATATATAATAAAATGACAACGTCAAGAACAAAAAAAAAACTTCTGTCACTATGATTCATAACACAGGATGTATCCAATGTCGAGTGAAATAAGGGTCGAATCCCAACAAATATCTCATGGATATTCTTGATTGATATCTTATGGATATTCCAGAAGGATATCTTATTGAAGTCCATCTTCGTCCACTCGGAACATCCACCGGACGTCCATAAAATATCCACCGAATATAACTGGATGTCCTCTGGATATCCCCAATATCCATCGAATGTCCGTGTTTTGACTGGGTATGTATCTCCATTACGTATATTTGGGTAATTTATTAATTTTCTTCAGAATGTGCATCTATTCTCTACTTCGTTGGCTGCTGCTATATTAACGAATTCTTCCAATTTAACCGTCTTAAATCTGCAGATATTTTTCTCAAATTTTATTGCTTCGAAATTTGAACACCGGAAATGAACTGGGCTCATAGATATATGTATATTTATTGTCGGTGTCCCATTAGATTCATGAGTGAAATGAAAATATATGTATTGGCCCAGCTTCCCTGTTAACAATGCCATAATATTGATCTATACGAAATGTAACTTCGAGTCCGTACTACAGATGTACTCATTTTACATCTCTGCGATGTACCTAGGATGTAAAGTTGGATACGAGATGTAACCTTGAGTACGTACTACAGATGTACTCATTTTACATCTATGCGATGTTCCTAGGATGTATACTTGTATACAAACTTCTCATGATCATTTGTGTTAACAATGTCATGCTATAATGTACATGAGACGTCACATTGAGTACATGCTGTGTATGTACTAATACAAATCTATGCGATATGCTCTTCGGACAATGTACCTATAGGATATGAACATACGATATATAAAATTCCATAATTTTTGTGTTCTTTGCTAGTCATTGAAATGGTAATCAAATGTGAACCGACAGAAAATAACTTTTTTTTAAATCTGCGTTTAACTTTACCTTCACATTGAAAAAGTCCCTTCGATCCTTCGCAACCAATATCAGGAAACGAGATAAGATATATAGCTACTTATGAGAGAATGAAGAGGAAATGCTAGATATTTGTTGTTTGGCATTTTGACATTTGACTTGACAGCTCATCGCTTTGCCATTTTGCCAATCATTCACAGAATACCCTCCAATCTTGTTGATGTGCTGTTACTGATTTTGTTAATGTTTAATTTTTATAGAAAGATGAGTCTAATTATCGGTTTCTTTTAATTGTTCATAATTTTTTCCATCTCTAATTAAAAAATGAGTAGATACATATGTTTTTATTGTTCAGAGAGACCGGTACTCCAAACATGCATGATGTACTAAATTATTTTTCGTTTTTGATGAAATACTCAAGTCCATAGGTGGAGAGACTTGGAAAGAAAGAACATAACTACTATTTTTAAAATGTTTCTGTCCAAGGAATTGGCTCACTCATGTTCCTGGTTGGGACTGCGCCAAAACCAAAGAATAGAGATCTCACCTCAGAGTTGTGGAAGGTGGGTACAAACACTTCAATTGATTTCTGTAAGGCACTTTTTATTGCCAGTGCGCAAACCAAAAAGGGAGGTTCGAGGCTTCGCCATACCAAGCAATAAAGGTTGAACAGGTAAAATAAGAATATGTGTTCATTAACTCCTTTTTAAAGTCGTTATAGCATTTTTTGTTTTTATTGAAATAATTTTAAAGACGTTAAAATTTGTTTTTTATGTTCCAATAAGATAATTACTTTTTGATATAGTTTTCAAGAGCAAGTAATTTTTAATTTCCATGAAGTGTTTTTTTGTGGAATGTTTAATATTTGTTTTTCGATCATTGTGTTCGTTCGAATGGCTAGATTATATATTTATTCCAACAAGATTCGTTTTTTATTTACTTTTCAGAATATTTCGTTGGTGCTCATATTTATTTCATATATCTTTTGGAAATCTTCTTTTGATGATGATACAAAAAATGGGCATTAGTTTCACCAACGAAAAAAAGCATTCAATGAAAAAGTATGCATAGAACGCATACTTTTGGTTCCTCCCATCAGCATGTAACCGGTATATTGGTTGTTGACCTCTATGGAAAATATGTCTAGGATGTACCTTGGATTTACAAAAAGCTGAATACAGTAGAACTCTATCCGATTTTAGCATAGTAGTTTAAATAAGAGGTCACAGTCAGATTTTGACATACTTGGTACATGTATGAGATGTAAAAATTTCAGCAGGGTTGATGACTTGCAAAGGATTTTTCCACTTCTGCATTTTCATAAAAATGTATGCTGTTCGACAACTTCACCAGACTCCAGAAAAATATGTTATATAATATTTATATGAAAGATCGGCTTCATTAGATCATGACAACGTTTGTTATGTTTTACCTCCAAATAATTTCGTTTGGCAATTTGAAAATGCCAAATTCCGTAATTTTCGTAAGTATGCCTCAAAGATTAAGATCCAAGGATTCAAGAAGCCTCTTCACTGCGACCTCTGCAGATCTATTGTGTGTGTCCTCATGTTATATCAGAGTTCCTCGTAGAGTCCCGTCCTTATCACTAGACTCCACGGAACAGTCCACAGGTCCTCCATGTATTGAGAGAGTTGTGGTTTTTTCTCCCCTATCGTCAAAAACCTCAGCCTTTCCGGACTTTCGCAGTAGCACAGTATGTTTGATGAATTTTCTTCATCTTCTTGGCCTGTATGTTGTTGTGTCTGCTAATCTGATGAAGTTCAGGTGTTTGTCGAGTCTACAGCGCCCTGGTAGGAGCCCAACCAGAATCCTGGTTGTTCACATGTTCTGGCTTTATGTACTCCTTGAAGTTTGACGAAAGTTCTTTATTGATGCCTTTAGACCTTTCTCATTTCTGGCATGCCGGTCCACCATTATCGAGACTGCTTTTTCACCCAAGTACTGTTATTTTTTTCAGCGCTTCCTCTATACTATAGAATTGGAGCACATGGCGCTTCTTCTGGGGCTAGTGAATCTGCCTCTGCATTACTCTAGTCTGGTAGCCAGGATAAGAATAGTCATGTGAAATTAGATGGGGCTCATTAAACTCATATTTATCAAGTAGTCACCATCGAAAATAATGACAATAAAAAATGAAATATTTTCAACACAAGGTGGAGATATGTAAATTCATAAGGAAAAATTCGTTAGGAATGAAACCATTAAAAATAATGAGGGACCATATAAATATGAATGTATATATTTCCCATTCAAAATAATTCTGCTTCGTATCCTCCCAGATAGGTTGACTTGATACATGTAAGTAAGACAATCTCAAAATATATAAATGAATCAGCGTAGCTGAACTGTCTGCAAATTTCAAAATGATCTTCATTTTAAGCCGTGACTGCACTTCCAGCTTCACTCCTCTCCACCTGCGAACCCTATAATAATAATGATAATATATGCAGCATTTTTTTCTGAGGCAGCAGTCCGTGCACTTAATGAACTTGGTGTTGTACTTTGGAAGTGAAAAGTATTGCTTTTGCTGATGAAGCTTCCTTCACACTGACAAGAACAGTAAATCGAAAATTGCAAGTACTGGATAATGCAAAAGAACATCGCACGTAGTTTCCTCAGAAAATGAATAGGCCCAATTCCAGGACACAGTATACAATTTTCGGGTGAAATTGTTAAATATAGGAAATATATATCGCAATATTAATATTCATAGAATATTAAAAAGAGAAAAATAAATTACAAAGTTCAATTTATGAAATATAACAATATTGTAAAAATATTATATTCATAGAATATTAGGAAATAAAAATAACGTAAAAATTTATCAAATAGGTTTTTGTTGATTCGCAAACATGATGTTTTTTATCTTTTTTTTGAAAATATTCAATGGTGCATATATGTCTACTTTCTGACAGACTTGATTTAATTTATGACACACATTGCAAATAAGGGAGATTTGAGTAGTATATTGGTTCTTGGTGTTGGAAGGTAAAAACATTGTTTATTTCTACCATTGATTGTTGGCACATGAAAATCAAGCTGAGATAGTAGTTCGGGTGAGTTAACAAGATTGTTTACCAGTTTGTATATGAATACACAAGAATAATAAGTTCTTCTGTCTTCAAGAGATAGAAAATGAAAACGCTGTAATAATATATTATTATCTATTCCCTGACTGGGGTAGACATTATCTAGTCTGTAGCTGACATATTTCATAAACCGTCGTTGGACCGATTCAAGCGATTGAATGTGTGTAGTGTATATGGGTGACCAGATAAGACATCCATATTCAAGACGGGATCTAACAAATGAGTTGAATAAAGTTATAAAACCATCCATGTTCTTGAAATCTTTACAATTTCTGAATATAAGCCCTAACATTCTTTTCGCAGCAGTTACACTTTTCTCTATGTGAAGTGTAAATGAGAGTTTGGTATCAAAGAATACTCCCAAGTCTTTGCAGTTTTCTGTTTTTTCAAGTAGATGATCATTTATCGAATAAACATGGTCAAGAGTGGTAAGTTTGTTACAAAAGGTGGTATATTTACATTTGCTTAAGTTGAGAGGAAGATTGTTTGAGGAGCACCAGAGAGCTAATTTATTCAGATCATTTTGTAGTATTTGACTGTCATTTGGTGACTCTATAACACGAAAAACTTTCAGATCATCAGCAAATAATCGGATTTCACTATCTATACTCATTCCTATGTCGTTAATAAACAATGAGATTAGAAGGGGAGCTAGGTTGCTTCCCTGTGGAGCGCCACTGATGGCATTGTATTAATCAGATTTATGTCCTCTATATTCAACAAATTGAGACCGATTCTTAAGATGGGAATAAAAGAATTTTAATAGGTTTGAATCAAAACCGATTTTATTGAGTTTTGAAATGAGTATGTTGTGGTCCAACTTGTCGAAGGCCTTTGAGGAATCTGTATATATCGTGTCTACCTGTAGCTGATTTTCTAAAGCACAACTTATCGTTTGAGTAAATGTTATTAGATTGGTTACAGTAGATTTTTTTGCGATAAAGCCATGTTGTTCAGGAATTATTATATTTTGTACTTTAGGACATATTCTATTGTAGATACATATCTCAAAGCCCTTCGCAAAGTTGCACAATAAAGTGATGGGTCGAAAGTTCTTCATGTCGTTTATCTCGTCTGTTTTAAAAATGGGAATAACTTTCCTTTTTTTTCCAAATCTGTGGAAAAGTGTTTGTTTTTAATGCAGTATTGAAGATGATTCCGAGTGGTTTGGCTAGGGTATGAGCACAATCTTTGACTAAGAAGCTTGGAATTCTATCGTATCCACAGGTGATTTTGTCCTTCAACTTTTTTAAGGCTGTTATAACTTCGCTCTCACTCACGGATTTGATACTAATTACAGGTCTGTTGGAGATGACTATTTCATCAATATCGCATTCTGTATCAGAGGCTGTGTAGACGCTGCTAAAGAATGTTGCAAAGCCATTAACAATATGTTTTGGATCGTTAAGTGAAGAATTCCGGGAATCCGAGAGTGTCCTCTTTTCTTCTCTATAAAAGACCAGAACTTCGACGGATCTGTGATAATAGAGTTTTCAGAATCCCGTATATATTGCTTGTACGCAATTTTTATATTTGTTTTAATCTGTTTTCGTAAGGAGGAAAATTGTAATCTATAGATATCTAAGTTGGATTCTTTCAGTTTCTTGAATACCTTATTTTTTTCTTTTATTTTACGAATAATAATATTGTTATACAATGGTGGGTATTTTTTTCGAAAGTTTGGTTGACGTGGAATATGCCGATTAAATATTTCGTACAACACAGAGTAGAAACCATCTAATGCTGCATTTACATCTGAAGTATTTTGTAGAAAATTCCAATTAGTATCTAGTAAGTCTGAGTATAGCGCAGGAAAATTAGCCTTCTTAAAGTTGTAATTGAATGTTTCTGTGTTGTATGAGACATCAGATTGACACTCATTGAGGTCGACTGAAAACTTCAGGGAAGGGTGATGTTTGTCCTCTGGAACAAATGGTAGAGTATCTCTTTCAATGTGACAATTCATATTAGAGAGTATAATATATTAATTTCATTTAGATAACACTACAGGCTATAGGGAATGTCAAAGAAATAAGTCTTGTCCAATAAAAAAAACTATGTAGACGTCTTGAACACTAATAGATACATATACATAATAGTATATTCTGTAACAAAATTAGAATGAAAAAATTCTTTACGATTGGAAAATTCCTCTTCTTCTGGCATGGACAGTGGAGTTTCCTTCCTGCTGGAAACAAGCAATTGTATAAAGGGGGTGACTCAGATGATCGTTCTAATTCCATTATTATCAACATTATCCAAAATGATTGAGAAACTCGTTGAAAGAAGGATGATGACAAATCTTACAAAAAATGACATCCTAAGTCATGCCCAATTAGATTGATTCCGATCCCATTTGTCAGAAAGGAGTCATGTATGTGTGATTCACATACGCACTTTGAATTCCAAAGTTAACTAAATATGGTTACGAAAATGTGATTCGAAAGATTGCAACATTAAACGTTATACGACATCAATAAAACTTTCAAGAAGTCCAAAGAAACATCTAGAAACACCCATTCTTCTTCTAGTTTTTATTTTCAAGTATTCTCATTGTAGTCAAGAAGTTTAGACGTTCTGGAGTTTATTCCATAATATATACTAGATCAGAAGATCAATGACGGTCAGAGCTCATTTATAACCGTTAAAAGTAGCTGACATGGTTTCATGATTACTAGTCGCGTATTTAGGTGAGTTTTTGACATACCAAGTGAAGAACAGGGTTGTCAAGCTGCATTTCAGATCAGCAAGATTGTATTTAAGATTGCAGGATGATTAAACCTCTAAATTATAAAAACATGGAGGCCTTGACTATAAGGGTTGTAGCCACTGAATTATAATTGTTTTCTTGCGGCACACTATTTCACCTTCAGTTTTAAAAACTCTCTAAAGGTGATAATAGAATGAAAAATTATTCTTTCACATACATGCCGCATCACATATGGGGTGATAACTTCTCAATTCTAATATTAAAATAATATGGATGATAATATGAAAGAAATAATAAACATTCTGTTTCACATCCCTACTAATACATCTTATCATATCATTTAAGAAATTGGCTACAATTTGGCATTTTTTGGATCATATAGAACATATAACAGAGGTACCATAATAATTAGTCGTCAGAATCAATTAAAAATTATTATATTTCAGATAAACTTACACCTAATCAATATGAATGCAGTTAACAAACTTTTGATATTGGCCTTCATCATTTATTCGGCAAATGCCTTTTTGAAACGGAAGGTAAGTGAAGCTCCATATATATTTATATACCTAGACTTATTCAGATATTTGAATGAACACTATTATTCTTTCATCAATCATGATGCTGATTAAAAATCACTGCACTTCGAACATTGATATGATGGGTTTTCAAAATTTTAATAATTGTGAGCCGTCTTACATTATTCTATCCGTCGTGGCATTAGCCAGGAGAATGGTTATTTTCTGACAGGTACTTGCCATAACAACATACGTTGTAGGGAGTGAAAGAAGTAAAACATTGGTCGGTAACGATTATCGGTACTTGGTGGTATAATTATTTAGTACTATAGAACCTTCCAACTCGTGCTAGGAATCGCACGTTAAAAGGTAAGACCCCGTTAATCCTTAGCTCGCACAAGTTTCGAGGATGACAGCTGGTTAACGGAAAAAACAATTTGAAACAATTTTTTTTTATTTTTATACTGAACCTGTTGCAGAACAACTCACAAGAATCATTCTCCTTTTCATCAAGCTGAACTTACAACAATAATTATTCTCTACAGGATTATGGACCAATATTCACAAAATTAGTTGATGAATGCCGCGACATTTGCATTGATGTATGTGGTCCCAGTGAAGAAAGCATAAAGCAGGTTGCAATTGGTAATTTTGTGAATGATACAAAAGTGAAGGTATGTAGTTATATTTTGTGTCTAAATGCCACTCCTAATTATAGTAATATAATAATAATAAAAATACTCCTTCATAAACACTTTCAGAGTGCACCCAAAGGCTACAGCACCACCCCTAGTCGTCGGTGAGCACTCCAATCAAGTACCAAAGGTCAGGATTGGACTAAGGCAACAACGATTCCCCTTGATTTATAAAAAGGCATGTTGCTTCCTAACGAAACCAATTCACTGTGGTCTCGAACCTCTTTGTACGATGCGAACAGAAGTTCCACGACCGGAGGCCTAAACCACTGAGCTCAGGCCACCTGCATTGGCTTATACTTATGTAGCTCAAGAAATATCTCGTTCAGCTCAACCAATAATCGAGGACCTGACGTGATTTAGCATCAAGATCCAAGCGGCTAAATCATGCCATTCCACCAGACCCATTTCAAGTAGGGGCCCTTAAGGGCCATCGTGGGGACGCGACGCATAGTGCGCGCATCCATACCAAGACCCTCCAGATAATCAGTGCTTCCTTTGCTGCAGACGCCCCTTCAAGAGATGATGATAGTAGTAGTAGTAGTAGTAGTAGTAGTAGTAGTAGTAGTATTCAAAGGGCTCTTGTTACAGCCGAGCAAGTAGGCCCCTATGGGCCATTTTTGCCATCCCCTGCTCAACTCATTCATGGTGTTGTGCCTTTCTATGGTTTCCACCTGCTCTTCTCAAAGTTTGGGTGTGTATTGTGCATGTGCTTGTCAAGGGAGCGAGTTTCTTGAATCCTCCTCCACAACCCCTGGTAGGGCTGGTTCTCGGTCAGGTGGTGCGGCAGCCGCGGCCGGCTACCAGACCCGTAGTATCCGATCTGAGGCACCTCCTCGGATTCCATTGGAGACTAGTTCTCCAGTTCTCACTGTGAGTTCCTTCCATCCTTCTCTTCGGTAAAGTCCTGATAGGGCTGGTTCTTGATCGGATGGTGCGGCGGCCGTGGACGATTCATTCACCGGCTACCAGTCCCGCAGCACCCAATCCAAGGCCCCTCCTTGGCTCCCACCAAAGACCAGATTTTCCAAATCCCGCAGCGAGTTTTAGTAGGTATGTGTTCAGTGTCGGGGGAACATGTGTGTTATTGACGTCGGTGCACGGTAAGCTAGGGCCCACGGATCGCCAGTCCCGTTGGCTGCAACGCTTCAGCCGCCCTTGGGTATGATCGACCCAAAGGTCACAATCGGATCAGGTGCCTGTGCTCTATCCACCCCACGTTCTGTCTAATGGGTACCTAGCCTCAATAATGGGTGCCAGCCATGCTTCGTCCCGATATTTTGCCTCATATATGTCAAAATTCCTCATAAAAATGTGTCAGATTGACAATTCGGCTCTTCAAGATAGTCACCGACCAAAATTTCCAGCAGATTGGAATTTCAAACATGGTCTTTGAAATCCGGTCGAAGACGATCGTTCATTGTGAGTTGTCCGATAAGAATACACGTGTTGGAAATTTTGGTGATAGTTGGATGGTCGCGGACGGGCGGACATGGTTGCTATGAAGACACTACAAACTCGAAATTCCATAATAATATCCTTCTTGTAGTTCGGAGAGGTATACCCATGGCAAGATTATTATGTGAATTTTTACCTGGAGCGTTTGCATCTCTTTGGAATAATTTCGATGACTGTATTTGTTTGAGTTGTGATGCGGAGAGGGCTTTCAATTGTAGTCACCAATAGGAAGCGGCGTTGTTTCCCCACTTGTATACGTCTCTCCCGCATCAAAAGCATATGTAATGGATAATGGCAATATGGAGGTGCAGAAAAGGAGGCTACCAGGCTACTTAGTCTTCCTGAATAAAGCACCGTATTGGGATAACCTGGTCTGTTTGCACTCTGACTTGAAGCGTGTCCTCCAGAGCAGTATCAGCTATCCAAGGCATCATTCTTCTTATTTGATCTGGATGTTGTATCTAACGCCTTGTGGAAATCGATTCGAAACTTCGAAAGATTGAACTCATACTGAACGGATCATGCGTGATATATCTGTCGACGAACAGGTTCTCCTTGCCGTCAGAAACTTCCACCTTTGACCCTATTTTGTCTAGTATAATTACATTTTTCTTAAACTATCATCTGTACAATGGGTCTGATCTATCTGTCTCTCCATTCAATTGATTTAAAATGATTTCTTTCATTGAATGACCCCATTCTCCTCAGCTTATAGAATAAGAATGTCTATCCACCAAATTTTCGGAAACTATAGATAATTACCTGAACTTCCTGATTTTTCCATCAATTTTTGTTGATAGTTCACATTATTTCACTTGATTATTTTACTATTTTACAGAGATATATACTATGCCTCTGGAGAGTCTCAAAAGTGGTGAGTATATTATTAAATTCATAAATTCACAGAATTTTATATGGAATGATCAAGTTTTCAAAATAAGAGTTTGTGCAATATCGTTAAATGAAAATATATTATTGATAATCCAGCCTGTCGCAATTTTCCTGTACTATTATTCTCTGTTCGATGCTTGGGACAATACTCCAGTACTAGAGGAAATTTCGAAAAAGCTGGATTATCAATAAATATTTTTTTTTTAAATTTTGGTACCTTGCAAAGAAAGGTTGCCCAATTTCACATGTCAAATAGTCAATTTTTGTGATGAAATAATGTTTGTGCAATTTACAGTTGACAGACCACAGGGGTACTATTCTTGGCCGTTCGCAACAATATAATAATAATAATAATATGGCTTTATTCACATATATACAAATTAAACGACTATTTATAATAATGAATTGGCGAAGTGACACTGTAGAAGCAGTGTTTTTCAACTCAACCGTGGAATAGAAAGAATTAGGAAAATTGAATGCAAGAAAAGTAACTTACATCTAACAGAAATATATGATTTTCAAAGTAATTTGATAATATAATAATATTTGCCACCATGCATGCAGTTTTCCATAATAGAGCGACCTGGGACCTGGCTAGATAGTTTATTGAGGTGACCTATTTGATGTGGAGAAGTTGGGACTTAGTTTCTTTTTGAAATTCATTATAGAATAGTTCAGGTATTATTCTGGTGGAAGTTGGTTGACTAGCTTAATTGCATTGTAAGTAAAACTACGCTTGAAGATACCTGTTTTGTGTTTAAGGGTGACAAGTTGTGGCCTACTTCTTGTTGGCAAATTGTTTATATTCTCGAACATTTTGTTGAAGAGATATCCTGGACTTTGAAACAGAATATTCTTGTGAAAAGCTATTAGCAGATGTAATTTCCTTAGTTCTGGAAGACGAATTTTCAGCGTATCCTTGAAAGCGTGACTGATATGATCAAATTTTCGAATTCCCAATGAATATCGCATGCATGAGTTCTATATGCGTTTTAATCGCAGCTGATCAGTCATGCGGAGACCGGGATAAGCATTATCCAAATAAGACAGTCTTGAAATAATAGTCGATTCATATATGCTCAGTTTCAATTCTCTGCTCAATATTTTTCTGTAGGGATAAAGATTCCTAAGAATACCGATAGAAGCTTTGGTTAATTCACTGACATGCTTACTGTATCTCAAATCTTCATCAATCCACAAATCCAAATTTTTGCATTCTCTTAGAATTGGAACTGGCTCTCCCATACTACTGATGTTAGATAGTCTCACTGCTGTTTCACGTTTTGTTTTGGTCCGAAAAACATAACTTTGGATTTGGAAGCATTCAATTTGAGGTTGTGAGCTGAGGATATGTCAAATAGACGTGTGAGGTCACTGTTGATTTTTTCGAGAGTCTCTTGCATTGATTCGGCCAAAAAATGTATATACAACTGCGTGTTATCTGCACATTAGTGCATGGAGCAGATCGGAACAAACCCACCAAAATCAGAGATGTAAAGTGAGAAGAGAACTGGGCCTGAAATAGATCCTTGTGGTACTCCATACCGTCTCGATAGGTAATCAGAAGTGTTGTTCTTGAGACATACATATTGCTTCCTGTTATGCAAATAGTTTTGGACCAGCGAAACCGAGGTGGCATTGAAATAAAAAAATCTCAATTTTTAACAAAGTATGTCAGGATCCAGAGTATCAAATGCTTTGCTGTAGTCAAGAAGCAGGAGACAAAACGTATTTCCCGAGTCAGTGGCTAGCAGTATATCATCAGTGATACTTGCTTGGGCCGTTGCTGTACTATGCCGCCATCTAAATCCTGATTGTGAGTGTGGAATGATCTCGTGAGAAAAAACATAATTCGTAATCTGATGATTCGCGACTTTTTCTAGAATTTTCGAAAGGGAAAGCAATATACCGATGGGTCGAAGATCTGAAAGTCCTGAAACTTTGACGACCTTTGGTAATGGCACAACTATAACATATTTCCAGTTAGTGGGGAAGACGCCAGAAGAGAAAGCATAGTTCACAATAAATGATGTTCCATAAGATGAATACTCACCACATCAATCATCATTCGGGTTGAACCATCAGAGCCGATTGCGTCACTTTTCAACGAATTGATATGTTTCGGGATGTCATTAGAGCTCACCTCACAATAACTTTTACTCGTATCGTCACATTCTGATGTGCCCTATATGTTGTTGGCCAGCTATCTATAACTCAGTGTGATCAGGCGGTACTTTTCTATATTGCGAACGGTCAGGAATAACACCTCAAAAGAGGATATAGTAAAGTTGAAGTAAATAAGTTTAGTGTAGGACTAGTTACCAAACTTTCGATGAGAGATTTTTTTCGCAGGTATTTACAGAATATGCCCCTCTTTTGACTTTGAGTAAACAAGTTGGTTAAAATTAATGAGGTGATGATATGTTTTTTTTGGAACTTTTGAACTGAAAATGGGCACTTAAAGTAGTGTGGAACGAAAAATTGTACTTCTCCAAATTTTGCTACTTTATGTTTTTCTGTAACTTCAATGGGATCGGCCTATGATTCTCCGTAACTTGCAACATATAAACTACTTCCAAGTTTCGTGATTTTCTGTTAACCGATTTCCATCATCTCACATTGTACGTGTGGGAGGGAATAGGTCTTCTATACGGTGGATATGCACTCAGCCCAATAATTGTAAATTTTGTTATGGAATTTTAAGAAGAAGGCAATCGACAAGTCTGAACTCAAACTGACCATATGGTTATATACCTTTGTCACTTGGAGACAAATGAGAGACACTGAATTGTTTCCCAGACCAACTACGTTTAGCTATCTCAGATGTGCTTGTAGAAAGATATAACATCAGATGGAATCATAGAGTGTACCGAAAGAAGCGTGCCTTTATCAGCTGCCGAAGTGTATCGCATACCTTGCCCATGTGAAAAAGTGTACATCGACCATTAAAAGATCTACGGGTACGGAGCTGAAAGAACATGAAAGAAACTGCAGTTTGGACAGTAGCTAAACATGCGCTCAGCCAAGGACACCACGAAATATTTTATGGGGACGTGAAACTTCTTGACTCCACTCAAGGGTATCTACAAACACATGGATAATTTCAATAGAAAGGAGGAGACACTAAAACCAAATGAAATCTCGAGTATTCTCAAAAACGCCAAGAATGTTCCAATGCATATCGTTCAATCGCCAGCCAATAGGAAGTCAGCTGACCTCATTGCCTTGCCCCCAACCCTACCAGCCACGAATAAATATAAAATTAGATCAAAAATGGATGAGATATTGACCATCTTCGGAGATGGACGAAACTCTGAATATGGAAATTATTAAACTATCCAAATGCATTTTCTGTGCCGGTAGAGACGGCTATTGTTATTGGCCATGGCGCTCCCAAACGACTTACTAAAATTAGATGACGTCTTCACTTTTTCGATGTAGGAAATCTCGACAATTTACTGAATCATATCGAGTAGTCGGTGGAAAACCAAAGAGCATCCATCGCCACGACTATATCTGGGAAAAGAATAGCATACTCAAGTATATGAGTGCCTTTTGATACTGATGCTAGTGATACTTCCAATCAATTTAGTTCTGAATTTTCAATATTATTCCTTGGTATGAATATTCTTCCTCTGGAATATTATCCTTTTGGAAATTACTTGGGCAACCACGAAGAATTTTTCCATCATATATTTCCCGTTCTGGTTCTTGGCCGATTAGTTATACCCGACTTGATTGTGAAAACTTTTCCAAACAAATGAAGATATCCATACTATATCAAGAATTTTCCTTGAGCACTGTTTAATTTTCAAAAGGTCGTAGTTGCGAGAATCGGAACATAATAATGATCTACTTTTTCAGATGGATAAAAATCTAGTAGTGAACAGAACACTTCTAGATTATATATTACCTAAAAAGGAGGTAGAAGATGGATTCGATTGTATGGAGAAAGAATGTCTTGCTGAAGCCAAAAATATGGGTAATTGTTCCATAATCAGTTATTATAGAATTAATGACTAACTCATATAACATCCACAAGTTTGTAGTTGAGATGTAATGAGATTAACGTAACAAATAGCGGTGATACAAATTTTCTTGTCAACTTTATCGGTTTTATTTTCCATACTGATTATACATGTTCTCAAATTTCGAGAAAAAACGTAAATTGCACAGTATGAATAAAAATGTTTTACTTTGTGTCTATTGTCCATATATTTATATTGTAGCTTTCAAAAAAGCAAATAAACTTTTGCGAAAGCTCGATTGCTAAAAACAAAACAAACAAAATTTTATCATCAGTTCATTCAACGAATGATTATAGAGTGGACAGAATTTTTTTATACAGAAGTTGTTTTGGGATCGTTTGGAGGTGACCATTCTAAGAGCTTCCAGAAGGCCCTAAATTTGGATTCGTTATTTCTGGTCACATATTTTGTCATACCCTCCGATCAAATAACACAACCTAGATGAGAAACTCGCCGCTCACGGCTTAAACTTTATTTGTAAGGGACATCTTCCTTCGCTGGCAGTGTCGTGCATTGTTTACAGAAATATTGAGGTTCAATAAAATAGAAATAATGGAAACCCAATATGGAACGGAAACTTAAAATTATGATGGAAGAATCTGCACAGGATTTTGAGAACAGCCGATGCTCTAATTGACATGTTTTTCATAATTCATTCATTTACCCTTTTCCAATTCGGTTTCCCTTTCTCGATAGTTACGACACTGGTAGCTTCAAATGATTGTTCTGTCAAATAATAAATGCAGCGTTCTACTACTACTGTATCGACAACGAATAATCTCCGTTCGGCAAATGAAATACCATCGATTTTACATGCTCCCAACAAGCTGCAATATCCTTTTCAATTGCCTTCTTATTGTTATAAATTTCATCCAAGACAGTATTTTTGGGTTTTCGTTGCCATGAATACACCCGACAGAAATCAAAATCTAGTGGACGTGCTTATTGTATCCTTAATCAAATGGCTACATGGCAACAATGTCATGACTTGGGGGATAATATTATGAAAAGATGTTCCCTTCATTATTTTTTGAGTATCACTCATCTAGGTTGTGTTACTTGATCGGAGGTCCATACCTCAATCCTTCCTGAAACAAGTAACCCAATACCGTAAAGAGGATGGAATTTGGTCCAAAATCATATTCATATAGACCTTTAAAATTATAAATCAAATGACGGATTTCAAGATTTTGCAGTCATTTGACATTTTTTATCTGTAAGGGCCAGTTTAATAGATTCCAGTCAACTCCGCATGGACTACAATGGTTTAGAATATGAATGACATTCATTTATTTATGTTGTGAGTGTTCCTATTATAACCACCCGGAGTTTAAACTGAACTGAAGAGCTACTAAGCAGATAAAAAATTATTACAATACCAGTTCTACAGGATACACTTAATGCTTCAAGCACTAATAGTCTAGTCTACAAGTGCCATTTAGACCAACTTTTTTCAGCAGTCTCCGAAAATTATGATTGAGGTGTCATTCGATTCGGAATGACATCCAGATGATTTTTGAAAGAAATGAAGTTCCGCATGAAAAAATTGTAAAAGTTATTAACAATTAACTAAAAAAAAAAAGATGGCTTTAGTATTTTGTAAATATCTCAAAAACTAATTAAAATTTTTTAAATCTAAAAAAAGATTCAAAAAGAGGAGGAAATTTCCTAAAAAAAAGCTCAATTCCCGGAATTGTAGCATCAATATTTATAATTTTCCCAGAGGGATGAAAATACGGCCGAAAACGGGTACTCTGGCTCGGGCAAACCACATCCACTTTGGACACTTTAACAATAAAAATTATTTTAAAATACTAAATATGAAAATAAAAAATTGGAAAAATTCAGGCACTAACTGAATAGATTAATGAACAATAATCCGCTTGAAAAAAATTTTTATCACAATTTTTCAATTAGTTAATCAATAGTTAATTAATAATTTTTTTCTGCTTGAACATGAACATTGCAAGTGTGATAATTGTTAAACTATAAATTTAAGATTTTTTTCCTCTTTTGGAGCAATTCTTGAAAGGCTTCAGAATAGAACCCCGTTGGAAAAATTAAAAAGTTTTTATTTTTCAGTTTTTTATTAACAATTTTCGTTGTTGCAAAATTAAATACTTAAATTAATCATTGAAAAAATTTTTTTTTTAATATTATCAATAATCCGTTTTTATGTTATCAGGAACTACATAGAAATAATTTTTTTAAATTTTTATCTCTAATTGTTTTAAAAATTGTTATAAACAAATGCGTTGTTTATAAGATAATTGATATTTTTTTACGGAATTTCAATCTTTGATACAAATAATGATTTTTAAAAGAAAAATTGTTCCTTAAAAAAATTTTTTTTTTGCTTATTAAGGAACCATTTTTTTTTTTAAATCATTATTTGTCTTTCTTTCTGATATAAAAAAAAAATTCCATTTTATTTAATTTTTCATTGTTTATGCAATAAACAATTTGTTATAAACAAATAAATTTTTACCTTATATTTTTTTTTCTATTCTAATTTCTGTCACAAAAACAGACATGACATTTAGAGAGTTAGAGAGAACTTATATTTAAAAATTAAATAAAAAATAATAAAAAAAATTTTAAAAAAGAAAAAAAATCATGTCTGTTTTTGTGACAGAAATTAGAATAGAAAAAAAAATATAAGGTAAAAATTTATTTGTTTATAACAAATTGTTTATTGCAGAAACAATGAAAAATTAAATAAAATGGAATTTTTTTTTTTATATCAGAAAGAAAGACAAATAATGATTTAAAAAAAAAAATGGTTCCTTAATATTAATTAGAAGCGGGAGAAAATAATTGTTAATTAACAAATGCGTTTTCAAGCAATAAAAAAATTTTTTTAAGGAACAATTTTTCTTTTAAAAATCATTATTTGTATCAAAGATTGAAATTCCATAAATAAATTTTCAATTATCTTATAAACAACGCATTTGTTTATAACAATTTTTTAAACAATTAGAGATAAAAATTTAAAAAAATTATTTCTATGTAGTTCCTGATAACATAAAAACGGATTATTGATAATATTTAAAAAAAAAAATTTTTTTCAATGATTAATTTAAGTATTTAATTTTGCAACAACGAAAATTGTTAATAAAAAACTGAAAAATAAAAACTTTTTAATTTTTCCAACGGGGTTCTATTCTGAAGCCTTTCAAGAATTGCTCCAAAAGAGGAAAAAAATCTTAAATTTATAGTTTAACAATTATCACACTTGCAATGTTCATGTTCAAGCAGAAAAAAATTATTAATTAACTATTGATTAACTAATTGAAAAATTGTGATAAAAATTTTTTTCAAGCGGATTATTGTTCATTAATCTATTCAGTTAGTGCCTGAATTTTTCCAATTTTTTATTTTCATATTTAGTATTTTAAAATAATTTTTATTGTTAAAGTGTCCAAAGTGGGTGTGGCTTGCCCGAGCCAGAGTACCCGTTTTCGGCCGTATTTTCATCCCTCTGGGAAAATTATAAATATTGATGCTACAATTCCGGGAATTGAGCTTTTTTTTAGGAAATTTCCTCCTCTTTTTGAATCTTTTTTTAGATTTAAAAAATTTTAATTAGTTTTTGAGATATTTACAAAATACTAAAGCCATCTTTTTTTTTTTAGTTATTTGTTAATAACTTTTACAATTTTTTCATACGGAACTTCATTTTTTTCAAAAATCATCTGGATGTCATTCCGAATCGAATGACACCTCAATCATAATTTTCGGAGACTGCTGAAAAAAGTTGGTCTAAATGGCACTTGTAGACTAGACTATAAGCGGAAGTAGTGGAATCGGCACTCAGAGCGATACACTCTTCAAGATTTTGATATAAAGGAAGATCTGGAAATCTTGAAATGTGACTTGTGTCTATATGACAGCATATACATCGTATTGCCCTGGTATAGTGTGTTATCAAAATACTGCAAAAACGTAACAAACACGTAACACACAAGAAACAAGTTCCTGTTAACATAGGAATAGGTCCGTAAATGATTTCTGCGGAAGCTAAGGCCATTTAGGAGTGATTCCTGTTGATTAGTTTTTATTCAGTATTTCAGAAACTCCTAAAGATATATTAATGAAAGTTGGGATACTATTCAACGTCATTGAAATTTATTATTTCTCGAAATCAATTATAAACTTTCGAAACAACCTAAAGAGAACATTGTTTTTTTTTCTGTATTTTTATGCCCAATTCGATACATCATTTTGAATAATTAGTTGTAACTGCATAAAGACTTTTCCATCCGCATTAACTCAAATACTTGGAAATCTCAAATTGTAAAGAAAATGTGATTGATAATGATTTCACTTCTACTGACAAATGTGTGAAACAATATTGAATATGCTAGAAATTACCCTACATTGATATATTAGAAGGACTCAAAGAGCCAATTATTCAAAATACCCCCTATAGATTTCGCACTCCTATTGCTAAAATTTGTGTGAACTAATTGTATCAAGAAATGATAACCATCACGGATACTGAAACTTATACCGACTCTCATTGGTGTATATCTCAACGAGTTCCTGATATATTGAACGGAAATCAGTTTTTGGTGCCACTTCTGAATAGCCTCAGCTCCCTCAGGAAGCATTTTAGGACCTATGTTCACAGTACCTTTTTTCATATTTATGCGTATATAATAAGAATCAAAAGTTTGATACGCTATTTCAGGAAAACAAGTTCTGTAATGAACCAATTTGATATATCCATGATTGTTAATATTATATTGTAATCCAAAAACATATTTTGAAATAAATAAAACAACTCTGACTTTGGATTCCTTATTTTGCAGGTATCAAGGAAAACTGTGAGACCATATATGAGATGGAGAAATGTTTATACAAAAAAAATCCGAAGGTATGTATGTACAGTGATCCCATGATTATTCATTGAAAACGAAATGATGATGATGATATAATAATCTTTAATTCAAACAGTCGACCGCTTTGCGAAATTGGAAATTTCTTCAATGAAAAAATTCCAGAAGATGGATAACATTTGAATTCGTCTTCAAAGCTTCCAGTAAAACTTCTTCTGGCATATCTATAAATAATTCAATTCTCACAGGTTATCGAGACCAACCAGAACTTTTCAATATCCTCTGTAGATTTTGAACGTCTAAGTTTATCCTTACTTATAATCTCGAAAAAATGTATAGGCAGGTGCAAATGAACCCAAAACAAAATTTCTTACAAAACATTATTTGGCGTGATACTCCAAATGACTCCTTTAAAAGTATAGAACTCTTAACTATGACATATGGAACCAATTTTGCACCTTTTGTTGCCACTCGAGTCCTTGAAGAAAAAAATACCGGTCCGCTTCATAAGCCATTCTGTCCCAATGCTATGTAAATGATATTATCTCTGGTTGTGATACGTACGATAGCTCAGAAAGTTTGTATGCTTTGAATTCAATTCTCTCCTCAATGGTGCTGGTTTCAAATTACACAAATGGTGTCCCAATTTTCAAGACTTTCTAAATGGAATTTCCCAAGGAAAGGCTCCACATTATGATTTATATTTTGGGTCTGAAATGACAACCCTTGAAAGATGTTTTAATCGTTTCAGCTTCCCCAATATCTTCTGAAAACCCTCCTAGAAGGAGAATAATTCTTTCTGTCTTAGCCCAATGTTTTTATAGTCTTGGATTAGTAAATACAGTAGTTGTCAAGGGTAGAATACTAACGAAAAAATTATGGATGAGAAAATTGAATTGGGATACAAAAATTGTTGAGGATGTTTTTATCAAATGAGTGGAACATTTTTATAGACCATCCCTCTTTACTCAACAATATTCAACTGCCACGATATATATTTTTGAATAAACCCATAATGAAAATTGAACTTCATAGATTTGCAGATGCCAGTATGTCTGCATAGCACCATGAATATGCATTCGTTCTTTGTATGAAGACAATTCATCACACTGTAGTCTTATATCTGCCAATCAAATCGTTATCCCTTTCAAGACTTGAGCTGTGTAGTTTGCTACTTTAAGACAAACTCACATCAAAAATTTCAAAAATATTCAACTCATAGTTAGCCATTGACTCCTTCAATTCGTGTTCAGACTCTCAGTAGCTCTCACGTGGTGTAATAATCATCCAAGTAAATGGTTTGTTTTCGTCTGCAATGATGTCTCAAATACAAGAAATTACTTCAAGATTTTGTTGGAGAAATATAAAGTCAGAAAATAATGTTGCCGATTCTCCTTTCATCAAAGTTTTCGATGTTCTTTACATTTCCTTAGAATCATATTTATTTTCATCTTTTTACTTTCATAGTATTTAATTTTATTATTAATATGAAAGCGAGGAAACGTTGTCGAGAATCGCACTCTATGATAGTCTTATGCCTCTTATCAAGAATCTTCAATAACTTTTTCTATTCTATGAGTTCGTTTGTTAATCCAATGATTTTTTTTGCAGGACTTCATTATGCCGTGAAAGACTGCACAGACAATATACAGCCTAGGTTTGAGATCTACACAATTATCAAGTTTTCAATAAAATATTTGGCAATATAATGTCGTTTTTTTCCCAAAACCGCTTGTAACTGAAATAATTCCCTCACAATATACTTCAGTAAAATCCATCGTCTGAAATGGGGGGGGGGACCTTGCGTTAGATCCGACAATTCTTGTTTAGGCTGAGTTGTTTAAGAAAAACCATGATATTTCCAACTATCTTTGGGATTTTTAACACCGAAGGATTAATTTTACAATCATATCTGCATAATTTGTTTTCAGATAATACTAAATTTGTTACAATTTGAGCCAAAAATCGCCTATGTTGACCCAGTAGTTTCCAAAATTCTGCCTTTCACAACTTAGAGATTTTTTCTACGACTGCAATTTAAGCAATATCCTGCAGGTCTTATTTTCTTCGGAAAATGCCCCTCCTTTCTAGTTTCATCAAATCAAACAGTAACCATAGTGACGTATTTAAAGATCGGTGTTATTCTACCATGATATTTTTGAAAATATGAATCAAACTCTGATTGTGAATCCAAACCCGTTGAAAATATTGAGTACTAATCAGAAGTTGTCGGAAACACTATCGACAAAAGGATAATGGCAATTTGTGTTATTTTTATTCGTAAAATTCGTGTTTTGAAATAATCAATTTTCAAGATTCATATGGGCATAACTCAAAAAATATTTCAGAACTTCTTTTCCGATTCGTGATCAGGAGACAAAAAATTCATAATTAAATCGTTTTTGTTCTCTCCTGTTACTTGTTGTATTGATACTTATTGAAACAAACCAATTGTTTATTTTTTGTCTTCTAAATGTTTAATTTGTGGACTGTAGTAGGTTTGTTAAGACAAATCACTTCTTTTTGTAGTTTTATATTCTATCTTAAGTATTGTCAAAGTGTATCAAAAAATTGTCATTCATCAAAAATACATAGTAACGCATTCGAATAAAATAAAAATGAATAACGATGTCCAAATATAACCACAGAGTGTTCTTCTCGTCTCGTATATGTAGTTTTCAACATGGCCCCGGCCTTGAAAGTGTTCAGGGACACTTTCAACATCCTGACATTTCTAATTTTCATCAGCCAATGGCAAACGACATAACTTGGCCATTGAACGCTTGATGTAACCTGTGCTGGTTCTTAGAGTTGCGACTCTCGCGACACCATCCTTTCCAGGATGCAATTGAGTGACTCGCCCTAAAGACCATTTGAATGAAGGAAGATTGTCTTCTTTAATCAGGACCATATCATTTTCTTGTAGATTCCCTTGAGTAGACGACCATTTGTTTCGTTTTTGTAGTTCGGATATATACTCTAGTGACCATCTGGACCAGAAGTGCTGTTGAAGTTGTTGGATTCTCTGATACAGCTTCAGTCGATTTTCAGGAACTTGTAAGAGTTCGGGATCCGGAAGCGCACTTGCGATACGTCCAATCAGGAAGTGAGAGGGTGTGAGAGGTTGTAGATCAGAGGGATCGGATGATAAGGGGTGCATGGGACGCGAGTTAAGAATACCCTCGATCTGTACAAGTAGTGTATATAATTGTTCAAATGTCAGTAAAGCATTTCCTGCCACTCGTAATAAATGAGACTTGACAGATTTAACCCCAGCCTCCCAGAGGCCTCCAAAATGAGGAGAATAAGGAGGGATAAATGACCAGGAAACGCCTTCGTTTTCTAAAACCTCTGTTAAATTTCGAGAGTTATCACCTAAGAATTTACCTAGACTCTCGAGCTCTGTTTTGGCTCCTACAAAATTTTTGCCATTATCGGAAAATATTTGAGAGGGTTTTCCCCTACGAGAAACGAAGCGCCTGAAAGATGCAATGAAGCCCTCGCTGGATAGATCAGATACTAGTTCGATATGTATGGCACGAGTTACGAAGCAAACAAAAAGACAAATATAGGCCTTGGTAATTTTGCAGCCCCTTCCCTGTCTGTCTTTGACTTCAAAAGGTCCAGCATAATCAACGCCGGTTACATGAAAAGGAGGTGCAGGATTTACCCTAGTAACAGGAAGATTTCCCATAATAGGATTTATACTACTCGGTCGTGTCTTAAAACAAGTAATACATTCGTGAACCGTCTTTCTAGCCAAATTTCTGCCTAACAAGGTCCAAAACTTGTTCCTAGTGTGTGCTAGAAGGAGTGTTGGTCCCGCGTGTAATAATTTTCTATGTTCTCTCTGAAATAATAACCGAGTAAAACGACTTTTATGACATAAAAGAATAGGAAATCTTTCATTATACGGAAAAGAAGAATATGATATTCTCCCACCAACTCTAAGAATTTTATTACTGTCTAAGAACGGATTCAATTTCATGAGTTTAGAATCTTTGCTAAGTTGCTTACCATTATCTAGTAAATTGATTTCTTTCTCAAACGACTCCTTTTGAGACAACCGAACTAATATCATGCAAGCGTTGTCGATTTCCTTATGGGTTAAAGGAACTATGTTTCGGTTGGCCTTTTTGCTAAAACAGTTTTGTTTGAATCGAAGACAATAAGCTATTACTCTTTCAAGTTTAGATAAATGTGAGAACTTTTCGAAGAAATTGATCTCCTGAATAGATGCTTCGTTAACCAAAGTGACCCTTTTCAGTTCGGGTAATGGTTCCTTACGTTTTATTATTGATGGCCATTAATTTTCTTCAAACTGAAGCCAAGGTGGACCGTTCCAATAAACATCGGTTTCCTTCAGCAGACTAGCTTTGACACCACGTGAAACAAAATCTGCTAGATTGTCATTCGTTGGGACATGTCGCCAGTTTTCAATGTGTGAAAACTGTTGAATTAAAGAAACTCGTGCAACAAAGACTTGAAGTGAATTTGGGATAGTGTTAATCCATCCCAGTACAATACTTGAATCGGTCCAGTAAAATATATTGTCGATTTGCATTTTAAATGCCGAACAAACTTTTTTCGTTAGTCTGCACATTAATAGAGCGGCCATCAACTCTAATCTATCTTGGAATAGTTTGAACCTTTATAGGACTCACCTTGGATTTGGCACAAATTAAATGGATGAAATTCTAATTTTTTTTATTTCTTGATTTCAAATAAATGCATGTACCATATGCTTGGGTTGAGGCATCCGAAAATGCATGGATTTCGATAAAAATTGGATCACGACAAACTACCTGTCTAGGTATCATGAGCTCGTTCAAAAACATTAACTCATCTCGAAAATTTAACCACCGTGTGTATAAATGCAAAGGTAGTGAATCATCCCAATCAATTTTTTCTAACCAAATATCTCTCAGGATGATTTTAGCTATGACGATGGTAGGACTCAAAAGTCCCATCGGGTCAAAAATTTGAGAGCTTTCTGATAAAACAACTCGTTTGGTTATACGTTTATTGAAATCTGAACTGATTTTGTAAAGAAAACGATCTGCACTTGCATTCCAAATCATACCCAATGTTCGTGCATTTTCGTTAATGCCCAAATCCATCAAATTTGTTTTGTTATGTGATTTTATATTCTCAAGTACAATGAATTTGCATAAACGAAACCCTCCATTATGTAAAACCTTTGATACGTCAACTGCAATACGAGTCGTTTCCTCAATGGTAGAACCGCCACTGAGCATATCATCCACATAAAACTGTTTCTTTATGACATCTGATATGAGAGGATCATCGCAATCTAATCCAAGTTGGTATAAACAACGAATGGCTAAGAAGGCTGCAGCTGATGTACCAAAAGTAATAGTGGTTAATTCGTAGGTGTCCAAGGGATCGTTAGGACTGTCCCTCCAAAAGATTCGTTGTAGTGATCTCTGTTCAGGAGTGATGTGGCACATCCTGTACATTTTTACGACATCTGCTGCTAGAACATAATTGTGTTCGCGATATAGTAACAAAATTGAAAATAAATCTGATTGAATTGTAGGTCCCACGCTCTGAAGGTCGTTGAAAGAATAACCACTGCTAGAAGGACAAGACGCATCAAAAACCACTCTGAGTTTTGTTGAAATGCTACTTTCCTTCAAAACTCCATGATGCGGCATATAATAAGAATGCTTGGCCAAACTTGGGTTATCTACCTTTACCATATGTCCCAAGTTTCTATATTCGTTGATAACATCTTGATATCTAGTAGCATAATCTGGATTTTTAGCAAATTTTCGTTCCAAGTTGAGAAATCTCCTTTTTGCAACTTCAATCGTGTCTCCCAGATTATCCAAACTAGATTTCAAAGGAATTGTGACAATAAATCTACCGTTTTCATCACGCTTTGTATTTTCAATGAAATGAGCTTCTACAGACATTTCTTCGTCCGACCAAGGTTTGCGGTCGGGAAATTCTTCGATTTCCCAGAACCGTGCTACTTGTTGTTCTAAAGAATCAAATTTGGAAATATTACAATGAATGGAGTTAGAAATATAACCCTGTATGGGGCCGCCAACCACCCACCCTAACCTTGTTTTTTGTAGTGTGGGTCCGTATTTCGAAAGCTTCATTTGACCGGTACATAGAATATCATAAAAACAGTCTGATCCAATTAGAATATCCACCCTGTCGGGTATGTGAAAATTTGGATCGGCTAGCTTTATGTTATGAGGTATGTCTAAAGATTTCCGGTCAATTGCAAAATTGGGTAACGTACCTGTGATTTTGGCAACCACCAAACAGTTCAATTTCAATGAGAAGTTACTCGTTAGCGAATGGATGTTGAATTAACATTTATATCTGACCTCGGAATGCGTTCCGTTCAGCCCGCTTATAGCTAAACGAGTTGGAATTTGATCAAGATCTAATAAATCGGATAAATTTGTTGTTATGAAGCTAGTTTGTGATCCTACATCTAAAAGCCCCCGTACTAAATATGTTCTGTTGTGCGTATCTACCACCCGCACCGAAACAGTAGAAAGCAAAATCTGATCACAGTTTGAGATGTTTTGCGAAGTCAATACTACGTTTTGAGTTTCGGTTGTATTATTTTCCACCCGAATTTCTTGTTCCGGTTTGGAGTTACCCTTATCGATATGTAACAGTGTGTGATGGCGATGTTTGCATACTCGACATGAACCTGAAAGGCACTCTTTGACTAAATGTCCCGGTTTAAGACAATTGATACACAAGCCTTTGCGTTTGGCTTGTTCTATTCGATTATTAACACTCATTTTCGAAAATTCTGGACATCCTGAAATATAGTGTTCGCCTTTACAAATTTTGCAATGTGCATTTGGACTGCCACTAGAAGTAACAAATGAATTACACTTAGTTGGCTTCATTTCTAACCTAGATTTATGTTTACTGGAAACGCTATTGGATTCCCTGTTGTTTTCTTTGGATTGCAGATTATTTGCTCGCATTTTCAAGAAATCCAATAAGTTTTGCAGAGTGGGGCGTTTAAACGAAACTTTAGCTTCATCCCATTTATCTATTGTATTTTCGTCAAGTTTAACTAAGACGAAAAATTTTAGCAGACTTCCCCATTGTTCAACCGGCTCACCCAAATTTTTTAAAGCCTTTGAGCGGTTTAACACAATGTCTATGATTTTTCTAAGAGCAGTTGACGATTCGTGAGTGACCTTTTCTAAATTATAAATTGCCTTTATATGCGTATCTATCAAAAGGCTCTCATCGTTGAAACGTTCGCATAACGACTTCCAAGCATCTCGATAGTTAGCACTGGAAAATTCTAAATTTTCGAAAGTTTCCCTAAGTTTTGACCCTACTGCCGACTTCAAGTAGTGGAACTTCTGAATATCGCTGATATCTACCCTGGTATGAATTAGCGAATGGAACGTGTCTCTAAAACCTATCCATTGATTAGCATCTCCGTCAAATTTAGGTAAATCTATCACAGGCAGTTTAACATTTTTAAATTCTATGTCATGAATAGGGTGGGAAGAAACAGAAACATTATCGTGAATGCTCATGTCTTTCATGGGGGAAACAGCAGTAAGTGGCGCGCTAGCTGCCAAAAATGACTTTGCTTTCGCGATACATGCAAACAATGACGTCTCAAAGTCTTCTCTTTCTGACATTTGTTTATCCGCGTTATCGATTTGTTCGATTTCATTTTGAACGTTGTCAAAAATTTCAATATAGCTACGTGCACTTTCTAAACGATGCTCTAAATCAAAAAGAATATCGGTGTCTGTAATATTTTTGGTGGGATAACTAATTTCTAATCCACCGATGAATTTTTTGAATATCGTGAGTTTGGATTTTATTGAACCACGTTTCCTGGTCAATTTCTCCAAGTTTTCACGTTCGGCTGACATCGTGTCTCTATGATTAGATTGAATAAAGGCCGTAGGAATGAAAAATGTCAAGTATTTGTCAAATATATCAAATTATGAATGAATGAAATCAGTCTACGAGTATGCAATATCCTGACGCTCAGAATACAGATCGAAAATATTCCCAACTTGAGGATGGGAAAGGACTCACTTTTAGATGCGCTTCGCTGCCCTCGATGAAATCTTCTGCTTCGAATTCTGGGTTGGAGATAATCCGGTTTCGATTGGACCAAATGTTTTT
Organism: Chrysolina americana; assembly: GCA_958502065.1. Classification (NCBI taxonomy): domain Eukaryota; kingdom Metazoa; phylum Arthropoda; class Insecta; order Coleoptera; family Chrysomelidae; genus Chrysolina; species Chrysolina americana. The sequence goes on from OY293413.1 coordinate 84,692,885, forward strand.
TTTTGTCTTCTAAATGTTTAATTTGTGGACTGTAGTAGGTTTGTTAAGACAAATCACTTCTTTTTGTAGTTTTATATTCTATCTTAAGTATTGTCAAAGTGTATCAAAAAATTGTCATTCACGAAAAATACATAGTAACGCATTCGAATAAAATATAAATGAACACCAATCATTTGGTAATTTTGAAAAAGATCATTTTGGAGGAATTTCAAAGTGTTGGTGAAAGCATCCAACAGGTTTTCATTCAGTTTGAACTAACAAAAATGATCAGGTTAAAATATTTGATACAGTATTACTTTCTTTGTTCATTTTAAGATTTTTCCTTCCATTTCTGTTACTATTCTTGTTATAAGTGTATTTTTTGTAAATATGTAGATGGTTCAATATATGTTGGATAATAGATTAGGGTATCGAAGAAATATCTTGAAATATTTTTCAATGCTCATAATATTTTTCAGTGAACGAACCTGTTATTGGTTCTGGTAAACAAATACTTTTTGAGGGCATATGAGTAGGGTTAGTTATATAGATAGATAGATGGATCTTTATTGGTCGTATATACACAATAGTAACAAACAAACTAAAGTTAAAAAATTATAAAATATCTGTCGATGAACAACATTTTTTATTATATGCAGTAAACAGATATAAAGTAAGACTAAATATTAAACATAAAATCCAAAATTCTGAAGTCCCACTCTATTCATTTTACATTAATGACCTGTTTGAATTTTTAAATTTACCTACACGAAAGAGTCCTATAAAAAAGTATATTTCTGAGTAAAGAATAATAGGTTATGTATCAATGAAGATGAAACAACATGCATTCATTTCGACTTTGCGCAATCAGATTTACAAGCACCAAAAAGCATTGAGACTGACTATTTGATTGTTATTGTTTGGTATTCAGTTTACGCATTTTTGCACTGGGTCTTCTACAAATAAATGATTTTTTTTTGGCTTACGTTGGATCGGCAAACAATCCTTGGCATAATACTTGCTGGACTGTTTTTTCGGTAAATTAAAGAAATTAGGTAGTACGGAATAAAAGGAAAACAATTCTCCTGAGGTATGGTTTCCGGGCTTTGAGGCCGTGGTCGGTTCACCTCCGTGGAGGCGGTTCCACTGGACGTTTCGCTCACAACTGCGGTGAGCATCTTCAGCATAGCTTTAGTCTTCTCGAAGAGCGACGTAAAACTGATACAACGGTTTGAAATTCTTCGCAATTTATAGTCGCAGCCTGGCTATTTCGATTATTTTGTTTTCTTTGGGGTGACTGGGTTACCTCGCCGGGTGGTATGTTGCAATTGTCTACCTGTCTAATTAATGAGTTGTGATTGTCCCGTCCTACCTCTTCGATTATGTTATATGATTGTTTTGTCTTCGTGTTTTTCAGGACTGGGTACCAGGCTTTGTTCAGCTTTAATGATTCCTCTTTTCTGTTGAAATTATTTCTGTGTTTATGTATTTCTATGGCTTCTCTATTGAGGCGGGCATGTTAATGTTTTGTTGTTGAGATCACTTCAGTATTTTTAAACAGGATGTCATGTGTACCTTCTCTGTCTGGGCTAGCCTACATTGCCTGTGGTGTTCAGAGATCCTGGTTTTCACCCATCCGGATGGGACTTTGGGCCACAAAGTCTACAGAAAACCTACCCATACAGATAGATACCTGCACAAAGACTCGAATCATCACCCAGGGCAAAAACGTTCAGTTTTAAAAACTCTAAACACCAGAGCGCAACACATCTGTGAGCCGGCCCATCTGAAATCGGAACTGAGACATCTCAATATTGCCTTGCAAGCCAATGGTTACACCCGGCAAGAAATTGCTAGGGCTAGTAACCCTAGGTTGCATCGAGAAGACGGCAACAACGCGATAACGCCTACAAGCAGAGCTTTCCTTCCTTATATCAAAAGAGTCACGGACCGGATTGGTAAAGTACTGGCGAAACACGACGTCAAAGCCAATTATAATCCGACCAGACAAATTGGTTCATTGCTACGTTCAGCGAAAGATCCACGGATCAGAAGCGTAAAAACCAGGATCTCTGAACACCACAGGCAATGTAGGCTAGCCCAGACAGAGAAATCTGCCGTGGCATTGCACGCCCATGGAGAAGGTACACATGACATCCTGTTTAAAAATACTGAAGTGATCTCAACAACAAAACATTATCATGCCCGCCTCAATAGAGAAGCCATAGAAATACATAAACACAGAAATAATTTCAACAAAAAAGAGGAATCATTAAAGCTGAACAAAGCCTGGTACCCAGCCCTGAAAGTCACGAAGACAAAACAATCATATAACATAATCGAGCAGGTAGGAAGGGACAATCACAACTCATTAATTAGACAGGTAGACAATTGCAACATACCACCCGGCCAGGTAACCCAGTCACCCCAAGGAAAACAAAATAATCAAAATAGCCAGGCTGCGACTATGAATTGCGAAGAATTTCAAACCGTTGTATCAGTATTACGTCGCTCTTCGAGAAGACTAAAGCTATGCTGAAGATGCTCACCGCAGTTGTGAGCGAAACGTCCAGTGGAACCGCCTCCACGGAGGTGAACCGACCACGGCCTCAAAGCCCGGAAACCATATCTCAGGATTCTATTTCCGGCCTGAAAGCCTTCCTTCCAATTCCCTTATCACTTGTCAAAATCAACATAACATAAAAATCAAACATATTTCATTTTTATCAATACAAAGAATGATGAGAAAAACCTGAAAAAGTGTTGTCGTCAGCAAAATTTGTTTATTGCGCACTATTTGGCGAGTAATCAATATGCAAACAAAATAGGACCGGACCCAGGACAGAGCCTTGCGGAACACAATATTTAATGTTGATTAATTTAGAGCTGACGTCCTTTAAATGAATGAATGGAGTTCTTTTCGTTAGATAATCTTATTTTGACTTCCTTCAGAAAAGTTATAAATTTCCTTCAAAGGAGGGTGGTACTTTTGAACATTTGCGGAATTTCGGGAAAGCATTATTTCTGATACCTGATTCTGATATTGATTGATAAGTTTGGTGAGAGGAGTGATAATAATGTGTTTAATACAGTTAAGATGTTTTTCGTTAATGTTATATGCATCACAACTTTTAGTTTTTTTTAAATTATTGATTATACCAAGGAATTGAATACAAGTGACTTCGGAAAGAATACATTCCTCAACTGTATATGTTTCGTGTGTACTTTTAACTCTCCGACATATCATTGGTGGAAGGTAGGGTGTTCATTAAATTTTCGGCAATATCACCGAAGTAATTACTGAAGTTGTCAGTTTCATTTATATTAATCAAGTTCCACATTGCTTTTTGTCGATTTCCGTTTCGATTTATGTTATTATCAGTAACTGTTTTTTTAGCTTTTGTTAACTAATTTCTTTTTATAGGTACGTCTTTTGTGCTCAACAAATTCTTTCAGGTCATGGCATGAATTGGTTTTATGAATATCTAGGAGAAAATGAAATGTTTCTTTCATTTGCCTTAAATTATCTGTGTACAAATCCAAATTTTTTTTGTTGTTATTTAAATTTTTGGACTTGACTGGGAAAAATATATCCATTCTGCCGACCTACAGAGCCGCTGTTCGTTTTCAATGGCCCACTCTGTATAATAATATACATGCATCCTACATAATATTTAAACCTCTTACCGATATGAACTGCCCTTCTGTATTCTCCAGAGGTCGATGCAAAATGGAATACCATAAGCAGGAATAGTCCACTATACATTTTGTCCGGATTGAATTCAAATTACAGAACAAAACTGTCAATTTCACTCTCAGAGTTTCAAAAGATTTTCCAGCGCATTTCCTTTCACAACGATTACTTTCATAATAATATAAAGATATGTTGGCTGTGTACACACAACTCGACGTGGCGTCCCGACGCACAGCGTAGACTGTCTGGGTTCGTTGTAATTACAATAGAAAAGTCTAAAAATACTTCGATGTTGATTTCATTCATTGGGTGGGATGATTTATAGGGAAGAATATTTTCCACCGAGTAGTCGCATTATGTATACAAAGTGCGTAATTATTATAATTGGACCAATGAAATCCAGGTCACTTGATGGCAGGATAGTGTTGACGTTCATTTGGGATGAAACTGGGAATGTTCTGATGGACGAACCAATGATTACATTTAATCTTCACGAGAACAACAAATATTTTCTCCCTCACAACACTAGAAATTTCATTCCTAGATGCGCATTTAGTTAACCAAGTTAACTGCACCAGTATGACCATTAAACTAATAATAAGTATGAAACCAGTTGTATTTATTATATCAATCCAATTGATTGCCATTCAATTCATCGGTATCAACGCAAATAGTTTAGAAATATTCAGCAAGGGCCTGTTTAAACCGTTCTTATATATGTATAGCAATACTTCCATATCAATCTCATGATCAGCAACACTCGATTCATTTTCTCGTGAATATTTAACATGGGCTTTGTCATTAGGCTATAGTGTAAGAGTTAGCAGAACATAGTTCAGACATCATTCAGATATCTATCTATCTGTCATTCAGTCTTACTATTCAGTAAGCAGCTCGTGTCCTACAGTTCTACGCTCCAGTCCTACACTTCAGTTGTATGATTAAGCTCTAAGCTTCAGTTCTTCGTTATAAAATTATTGTTGTAACAGTAAATTCAGAGTTGTTAATTAACAGCGATTACATCATGAATAATTTTACTACGAGCATCTTATTTATGAATTAGCAAATGGAAACTCAGCAGAAGTACGGAGAATTTACTAGGACAGATATCCTACGCTACATGCAAGATTAGGTAAAACTGGGAGTTTCAATGAAAATGCAGGTGGTGGAAGACCAGAAACGGTAACAACTCCTGGAAGCTATACTTGGTGCGATAGAAGAAGATCCTTGATACCAGGAAAATTGCACTACAGCTTGAAGTCAGCCCAAAATCTGTTTGGGCAATTCTAAAAAGAAACCTCCTATACTCATATCACATACTGCGAGTTCAAGCTGTACTGTCTCGGGATTTTCGTCCAAGATTATTGTTTTGCAGGTGGTTGATTCAAATATTTTATTTACGGATGAGGCAAATTTTTCACGAAAAACCCTTATGAACTTTCACAATAATCATTTTTGGACCGACGAAAATCCCCACGCTATTAGAGAAAAACATTTTCAACGTCAATTTTCGCAATTTGGTTGGGAATTATTGGTGGTTACCTAATTGGCCTATTTTTTCAACAGATAGATTAACAGGTGAATCTTTCACGAACTTTTTGCGAGATTATTTACCCATTTTTCAGAAGAAGTACCCATACTTGTAAGAGGCAACATGTGGTTAATGCACGACGCGACTCCAGCTCATTTTAGTGTTCTTGCTTTTCAGCATTTCGATATCACCTATCCTAATCGCTGGATTGGACGTTCAGGACCTCAACATTGGCCAGTTTGCAGTCCTGATATGAATCCTTTAGATTTCTATTTATGGGGCCATCTGAAGGCTCTTGTTTATAAAACTCCTATACTAGATGTGAGTCACTTGAGGAATTATAAAACTGACAATTGCAATGTAATAAGGACTACTCCAGGAATTTTTTAACGTGTCAGACACTCAATGGCAAATCGAATTCGGTCCTTTCTCTTTTCAGAAGATGGACATTTTGCTCATTTACTGTAATATCGCAACTTTCAATTTTTATTTTTATTTTTATTTTTGGTTTGCATTTCATGTTGTTTATTTTTTCTCGAAAACGAAGCTGGATATGAAGAAAACGTGAGAGATGAAAAAGTCGTATTTTCAGTTGCTTGATTTGAAAAAATTGAAAACCTGTGAACTTTTTCCTAACCACTGGCTCTAATAATTTCAATATATTTACGACTGAATGAGGGCATTCTTAGTTTCAATAAATGTACCAAATTTCAACCGAATCGGTTCTAGGATATTCATGAAATTTTATAATAACCGTTTTTTTTATTCCAACGCCCTGTATCTCAGAAACGAAGCAATTACGGACATATGTTCATAAGAACTTTTCTTCCTAAACTGACCTGATAAATCACCCCCTGTTAGGAAACACCCTATATATTATCACAATTTCATAAATTCCTGATGTATCCAAAGTTGGAATGTTGTCTTTCGGGTTAAATAATAAATAACATTCGGAGATTGTTCGTACTGCTATGTAGACAAGCTGAAGGTTTACATCACGGAAGATATATAGAATTGAATTAAATAAACGTATTGAACCATACACATGGCGACAAGATCTCCAGACTAATCTTCCAGTTTAAGTTATCTAAAGAGTAGTGATAAATGTGAATTTTACATCAATATATAGATGAACTGAAGGTGCACCGAGTGAGTACATAGATATTTGAAAAGCCCTTACTATAAATTAAGAATTGATCAAATGCATGCATGAATCGATAAAAGACCGCAAATTCTTGAAAAACTCTAATTGTTTTTACCGCAAAAAAATCTAATTTCGATAGCATACATTGGAAGCAATAATAGTACGGGTGTTGGGAATCAAAACATGAACCAACTTACAAACCAGGAATTATTCAATAAACTGAAAGAAATAATTGAGAAAAATACAGTAGAGATAAAAGCGGAAATTAAGTCAGTAAATGAAACTGTAAGTCATAAACTAAGAGTCCTTGAAGAGAAACATAAAAAATTTGAAGAAAGAATAACGTTCATTGAACGTACAAATAAAAGAAATAATATAGTGATCTTTGGGATTCTAGCAGAAAAGGAACATCTCATAAATACTACACTCACAAAACTCAATTCAATCTTTGGAAGTAATTTAACAGAAAAAGATTTAAATAATATCTATAGCATAGGGAAGAAAAATACCATTATTGTGGAATTTGTTTCATACCTTCAGAAGAAATACATTTTCCAGCAACTGTATAAATTGAGAGGAACCGGAATTTCCATTACAAATGACCTACGTCCAGAGGATCAAATAACCAACAGAATACTTGTGAAACATTTGAAGGAAGCTCGAGCTAATAACCATACAGCACAAATCAAAAATTTCAAATTGTACATAAATGCGACACCATACACTGTTGATGAACTAGAGAACCCAACTGAAGACGACTCTGTTATAGAATTCGATCACACTCCTAATCCGAAAAACAATAGCGCTCCGGCCACTCCAACAATCAGACCTAGTTTCCTAGATGAACCCGAAAAATTCTTTTCGGATATAAAAGAGAAGTTGAGCACAGGGAAGGAATCCGATAATATTAAGCAACTTGAACCAGAATCACCAACCAATACCCAGAAGAAACTCATTTTCCCGACTGGAACAAGCAAACACATTACAATCAATACGAAAACATCAACTAATGCAAGCCATACCAACAGAGCTGCGAACCCACCCGTGAAAAACAAGGAAACCGCTGAAAGTAGAGCACTAAGAAGCAAAAAATCCACCTCATGAACTCATGAATTATTTTTTCAAATTTAACGATCATAACTAAATTAAAAATATACTAAAATTAAATTGCCTCTACATCAAATACATTCAGGCAAGAATAATAAAAATGGACCAATATATACGCGATTTTGAAGTCAATAACATTGAAACCTACTCCCTCGCATACAATTCAGAATGTACCGAAATCTTGAAAATTAATGATATCCACAATAATTTTAAAATATTAAATATGAACATACGTAGCATAAACAAAAACTTGGACCAATTCAAAATTGTTTTACAGAATTTGAAAGTGAATATTGACTGTATAATTCTTACAACAAATGACAATCAAAATGACGGCGTTGTTGCATATATAAAATCATCGTTAAAATACACATAAAATATCAGAAATCCATCAAAAAATCAAAGCCATGCAAATAAAGATTCATTCCAGTGATAAAGAAAGTGTACTTGTCACAGCTGTCTATAGATCCCCTGATTCTGATCCCAAAGAATTTATCAATAACATGAATGAGTTTCTCGAAATTAACGAAGAAAATGCGGTTGATTTATGTTTATTCACAGGAGACCTCAATATTGATTTGTTAGACCCGAACGAAAATGTTTCTTCCGAATATATCAATGTTCTAAACGAATATGGGTATATCTCAACAATAAACGAACCAACGAGAGTCCAGGCAAACAGCCGCTCCTGTATCGATCATATCTTCATGAAATCTGCAGTAGACATTCACGAAAGAATCATTCCAATAATCCTTGAAACATCTATTACAGACCATTATGCAACCATTCTGCAAATTGTTATGAAAAACATAAATTGCAAAGAAAACAAAAACGAATTCACAAAATTTATTAATACCAAAAAACTTCATGAAACATTCAGAAACATTTCCTGGGCTGCAGTACTTTCAACAAACGATCCTAACACTGCTACAAACTCGTTCATTAATATCACTTTGGAGGCATTGAATATATGTACAGAAGCAAAAAAGCTTTACAGAAAACGCGCGAAAATTGCACCCTGGGTAACAAACGGATTACTTAAGTCAATAAATGAAAAAAATTCAATGAATAAAATGCTACAGAAATATCCAAATAACGATCATTTGAGAACAGAATATAGAAAGTATAGAAACAGATTGAATGTACTTATCAAAAAAACCAAATACAATTATTATAGAAAGCAAATTGAACACAACAACGACAATACAAAAAATTATGGGAAGTAGTACAGGAAATAAGCAAAACAAAAAAAGCACGGCATCCTATAGATTCTATTGAAAGTGAGGAGGGCAACATATTGGTAGACAGAAAACACATAGCAAAAGAATTCAACTCCAGGTTTGCAGAAATGGGTAGAAAATTAGCCAGTAAAATAAAAAAAGACCCCAATTTCGTTCCAAATCGTTCTTCTGTACCGAATTCTCTCTTCCTCACTCCAGTAGAGACAGTTGAAATACAGAACATAATAAATCAGTTGAAAGATAAAAAAGCAGTAGGAATTGACAATATCAGAGCCGAAACTCTGAAGATCATTTCTTGTTACATTCAAAAGCCATTAATGCACATTTTTAACTTGTGTATGAAAGTTGGAAAGTATCCATCGGCATTCAAACACACATTGGTCATTCCTCTCCATAAAAAAGGAAATACACAGAAAGTAGGCAATTACCGACCGATATCTTTAATAACCCATCTCTCTAAAATATTTGAGAAGATTCTAAAAAACAGATTAAGTTATTATATTAATAAATTTAAAATAATTTCTAACAATCAATTTGGTTTCAAGCAAAATATATCAACCCAAGATGCAATTTTATCTTTAACATCTAAAATAACGGAAGCTCTGAATGAAAGCACTCCGTGTCTGTGCATATTCGTAGATTTGTCAAAAGCTTTCGACACCGTTAGCCATGATCTACTCTTACAGTCATTAGAAGACGTTGGTGTTAGAGGCATTTGTTTGGAACTCTTCAAGAGCTACTTAAGCGATAGAACTCAGGCTGTGAGCGTTGATGGTGTGGTTAGCGATGCCGAGAAAATTGACTATGGTGTGCCACAAGGAACAGTCCTAGGACCCATTTTATTTAACATTTACATAAATGGACTGTTCTCACTCGATAGTAGTGGGGAAATTTTCGGATTTGCTGATGACACGGCAATCTTTTATAGGTCTGATAACTGGGAAAACCTGAAACAAAAAGCCGAATCAGACTTTTATTATATAAAAAAATGGTTCGAATATAAATTACTTACGATCAACATGGAAAAAACAAATTATTTACCATTCAGTTGTAACTCTCGTGGCCTGCCTAGTCTCAGCAAACTTGATATAAACATGGACAATGCACATTTTTATATAGAACCTGTGAAAGAAATCAAATACTTGGGCGTGATCATTGATTGTCACATGAAATGGGACTCACACATAATGTATGTAGTGAAAAAGTTGAGATGTATATTATATAAATTCAAAAAGCTCAAAGACAACATACCTTTCAATCAAATGAAAACGTTGTATCACTCTTTAGTAGAGAGCCATATCCGCTATGGAATTCTGGCATGGGGTGGAGCATTAAAAACTCATTTGAATCCGTTAGAAGTACTTCAGAGAAGATTTATAAAACTGATATTTTCCAAAAATTCCAGATACTCATCTGACTTACTTTATTATGAATCAAAAATCTTGGACGTGAGACAATTACACTTTTTCATCACCTGCCTAAAATATCACGATACAAAACATCTCAACCAACTACCTACCCACAATTACAATACACGAAAAAAAAATCATTATATACCACCGTTAATGGTTAAAGCTACAACACAGAGAATGTTCCTCTATTTAGCACCCAAGTTATACAATAGCATTCCTGATGAATTAAAATGTATAAATATCAAAAAAAAATTTAAGCAACGATTGAGAGAGTTCATAAACAAAAATCCAAGAAATATGATTCGTTCTTTCTTTGATGACTGAAAAATTTTGAAAAGATAATTCAATAAATGAAAAAAAAAATGCTTGTTTATAAATTTATGTTGATTCACAATGATCATTTTATAATTATTATATGTATATGTGTGTATTGGTTTGTGACTGATTATTTGCTTTCTTATCACCATTTTGCATAAACTTTTTTAAATAATTTCACTTATACCATTCTATTGTGTTGTTAATTATCTATTATTTACTTTTATATATGACTTTCACCCATTTTAATCTATGTACTGTACCCAGCTCTCATATATCTACTTTTTTATAATTTTATAATTTTATATTGAATCACAATTAACATTTTAACTTTATTATATGTATATGCGTGTATAGGTGTGTGACTGATTGTTGTATTTTATTTATCTATTACTATTATTCACTATATTAAATTTTCATAGTTTTACTTACATACTATTTTTATACAGGTTATATTGTTTGTATAATTGTGAAACAAGTGCTTTAGCACTTATCACTCTTCTCTCTTTACTCACGATATTTTTGAGCACATTTTTTTATATATTTAATGTAATTAACGTGAATAAAGCTTATTATTATTATTATTATTATCTCGTAAGCCATGTATCATGTATAATTTAAACGAATTACTTGTTATTTTCAGAGCGATCTAGTGTGGTTATATAACTTAAGGACATTTCGAACTTTTTCACATGCAAATCGCGGGTGCTAGGACCCATGGATGTTGCGCTCACGTCGTTTAATGGTTCCTAGGTTTGGTCCTAGATTAGATCCGCTTTAAATAAAGAGTCTCATGGCAGTTAAGTAATATAATAATAATATAATAATACATGCAAAACATGTCGCAATTATAATGAGAATCTGTGGAAATCTAATCGTGTTTACCTTAATGTCATATACTGTGGATTTCCATCAAGTAACGGCCAAATCAATCCTAGAATACTCTAGATCTAATTCATAATTGCTTTTTGTTTATCATTACTATTAATATCAATATGAATGATTTTACTCTCACTATTATACTGTTATTGATTGATCAACTCATTCATTTCATTAACGATCATATGGATATACAGTAATCATTTACATTATGTGTAAACTGTAATGTAACTCCACAAGAAATATAGCATTTTAAACAATTCGAAGATATTATCCAAAATTCCATTCATAGTTTCCCTTATAAACAGAAATTTTCCCATTCAATTTGGACAGATCCGTGAGGTTTCAAAGATACAGACATTTTCAAGGATTCGTTTGGCTGTGAATCGCTATCATCTATTTTGAGCGATTATGAGGGAACTTTCTCGGCACCCCACTTCCAGATTATCGAAATTTATGAGAAAAAGGTCATATGTCATACGAAAATAATATTAATAGTGATCATAATTGTTATCTCTGAGAATGTACGATTACGATTTTCCCGTTTGTCCCCTTCGCTGAACATTTTGGAGCACATGTTCGATATTATTGGACATCAAGTATATTCAGAATTAGTTATTTCGATCTATCTTCAGAATATGCCCAAATTAAGTCATTTTCTGAAAATAAAAATTATTGTAAAGTTATTTCGGATGTATGGAAAATCTTGAAATGTTGCTTACCTTTGCTTAACATGACAATTAAAATTGCTTTATTCATACATTCAGCTTTCATTTGTTACTCATAAATAATGAGTCGATGATGTTTTATGTTAAATTGCCTTAATTTTCGTACTTTCACAAGCGTAAGGAAATAAACTGAAAGTTAATATTCGAAATCAGAACAGGGTAATCTAGCAATAAGAGTCGAAGAGCAATAAATAGGTCATCCCCACTCGATTACCCATTTTCTACAGATGATTCCGAAAAAAGTATTGAAACCTCAACCAATAGGAACGGAACTCATGTATTAGATGGTGGAGTAGGTGTTTCAATATAAATAAGTTTTAATTTTGGAGAAGTTGAATTGGAAATATTTCAACTTGCATATAAAGATAAGATATTCCGGATCTCATAATAATGAAATAATAATAAATTCAGCCCTATGCTGTATCACTTCCGTTAAAAATAACGTCACCGTGATTCGCAATTTCCGTTATTTTGCTATTGCTTGGTAATAGGAAAATAACGGAAATGGCGAAAAATGGTGACGTTATTTTTAACGAAAGTGATACATTATAGGGCTGATTGAAACTTTGTGGTATTTCGATCTCAACTTGTACCCAAAGTGGAAAAATGTGGAGGGCTCCGAGGTGTAGGAAACGTGGGATCATTGCTTGGCATACACAATGGTCTACTGACCGTCAAGGTCTCGATTTGTATGAGAGCAGTATTGAATTTCTTATTACGGAGTTCTTAGTTTGCAGTGAAGCGTTAAAGATGCCCCCTGACATTCTTGATGTCAGACTTCCCCAGACCAGGTAAGGGTTCATTTTATGAGTCAGTCTTTCAGTCAGATCCTCTGAAAGCTAATTCTCCCCCAATAAATGATCGAAATCATACGGAAGTGATTCCTGCTAACGACAGGATTCAATAAATTGTGTTCTTACATTCCTCATAAGAGAAAAGGACGGTCCCCTCAGTTTGATGGGATTCCGCAAGGCATCTGAGCAAATACATGATTGAGCTAGTGGTTCTGAAAGGTTACACTTGTAGAGCTCGAAGTCCCGCGTGATACATTTGTCGATGCCAAGTTGAAGCTAGCGACGCCTTTCTTCGATCCTCTTTGCTCATACAGTGTGGGCCATAACGATTGCGCAGAAAACAAAACAAAAACCAACAACAATATGGAAAACATTTTTATGATCAGAAAAACAAAAAAATCGTTATTGGTGATCTTTTCTGCATAGCGGAAAACCTAATAATCGATGTTGAAATATGTCACGTTACTACCAATATGGCAGCAATTTGGAAACATTGATTACGAATTGGTAAAAGTGGGGTTATTTTTACATACCAAAAAAAGTGTTTTGAAAAAGTTGTTCATAATTTAATTTTAGGCCACATGCGGAATTTGAAATATGTATTCAAAACCATTAAAAATCACAATTTTTTCAAATATTTTTTATTAAAAAAAACACCCCTCTCATCAGAAATCAGAGAATGATTGGATAGTGAATTTGATGAAAAATGGATTGGGCGATATTCAATTAACTCTTGGCCAGCTGGATCACCAGATCTCACCACTCTATAATTTTTTGTGGGGATATTTAAAAAACAGTTTTCACAAGTTCAGGCCCTTCCGAAACACACACCATTTGGAAAAGTGTATAGGAGATTGCGTAGCGTTAATTACCCCCTCTATGTTGCAAGAATTTTGGAGAGTAATGTCGCCTAGGACAATGCTATGCACGGAGCGCGAAGGTGGGCATGTGAAATTTAAGTGATATTTTTGTTCAATGATGACACTTGAAATTAATGAGAACAAAAGAAGATTTCCGCTTCACCACACTAGTAATTTCATTCCTAGATGCGCATTTCGTTAACCAAGTGAACTTCATCATTAAGATTACTAAACTTGAAATGTTGATTAGGGATGATAATGATTATAATTTTCTAACTAGTGCCACCGACTTGATATTAGCTTCCATGGGCCGTGGTGGCGTGTGGGTTAAGCGCTCGCTTCTCAATCCAGTCACCCGTTGTGCATGGGTTCGAATCAGCACGATCACTCGTCTCGTGCATGGCATCACACGTTTAAAAAGGTAAGGGCTACGTCTTCCCTACCTCGCACTGTCATGTCTGTTGACAGATATTACAATCTCATGTACTCATGTAAGTGTCGCTCATGCCACACTGCCAGAGGGGCGGTATTCTTCTTCTTCGTCTGGGACAGAGTGTGAGCAGCTTCATACATGGATCTGCAAAGACCATTGTGAATATATACATCCCCCCGTGCCAGTTGTTGCGGCTTTTGGCTTTGATATTATTATTAATATTTCGCCCGACTCTTTATACCGGATAAAAAATAAAGTATTCCTTATAGAATATGATGATGGTTTTAATGAGGGAATTTCATTGCACTTGGATAAATATATTACGAGAACGATCAAAAACAATCAATTAAAAATGATATTATTAAAAACTGCTGTCATCAAGATAACACATAACAATAAAAAGGTGTAATTCCTTTGGTGTATGTTATTATTCATAGTGCTGGTATCTGAAACATGTAAGTAGATACTAAGTACAAATAAATTGATCGAAGAGAAATATTGAAATAAAAAAAAATCTTTAGTTGAATTCTATATGTTATAAACACGAATACTTTTCCTAGAAAGTAAAGATATAGGAAAGAAGTGACTATGATGAAATAAAGAGACGTTATCAATTCTCGTTAATGAGTCGGAGTGATATGATTCATAAGACACTAGTGTTTTTGATCATAAAACTCTTGTGTTCCATTGATTTCAAAGGACATTCATAAACAGAAGCATTATTACCTTATACACGCCTGCTGTGGATGAACTAATTGATACAGCTCCTCGAATCTTCGGTGGAAACTTACAGAGATCAGGAGAGTCTGAATAGCTAGATTTAACCCTACATTACTAGCTCACCTGAAACAAACATCTAGAAAAAATGTTGTCAAGGGTCAGGACCTCACCACACATATTTGGATCCACACAATCCTGTTCACCTAGTTGAAGACATCAGGCAGAGTAAATATCCTCCTGGGTGATTACCCTAGGCAATATTCACGAAAAACTATACTACGAAGATACTTACCCTCAGAAAATCCCATTGAGAAATCTCCATTAGTTTATTCTTAAGAGATAAGCTTGCAAGCAGTGAGAACGGTTCCATGTAGAACTACCTACATCACCGAAAGATAAGAACATTTTCTCGTGAAACGACAAAAACAATACCTTATTCTTGAACGACTATTGCATCCACGATTCCTACAACTGAGTGGGTCCTTCAACTGACCAATGTTCTCAGCATCGCATGGCAGGAGAGCTGTCTGTCTCCTTGTAGTTTCTGGTTGTGGGTCCATCCTTCACTTGTCTCTTCAACAGTGCATTTATTTGTTCCAGTTCTAAAAGTTTCAGCCTGATTTCTAGTAACTGCATTCTCTTCTATTCATTTTCACTCATTACATGGTCTCATCTATATTCTTGCCAGATATTGACAATTGCTAGGTCAAATCACATTGAAAGGCTACTTCTTGGTTTTTAAAAATGATCTATAATATTCACCTAGTCGAGAATATCTGATTACACATTATCTGGTTTTGACGGAAAAACATCCTTTTTCCAGAATGCTCTCTGGAAATGTGATAGTGATATGTTGCCTTCATTATCTGAATCTGATTTGAGAAGGGGTCATTCAGCAAGAAAATATTTTTTCCAGAACTTTCTGCTCGTCCAATGGAACGTCCAAATTTTCAGTGTTTCATGATCGTTTTCTTCTATTTCTAAATTTGAGCCAATATCATGAAGCATCTCAGCATATCAGGATTATTTTCCAAGCGTTCCATATTGATGAATTCAGCTATAAAAATAATATGTCAGTTTAAAGAAACTATATTTACTACGAGAATACACAATCGTGAAATAAAAACTAAAACGTCTCTGGAAGGGATAGATCTTTAAATTTTTATTCTGAAATTACACGTATTTGCTTCTGTGAAACATTATATATGTACAATCATTAATAACTGCATACTCCACGTAATAAGTTATTTCATAGTAAAATTACTAACTTTTTACAATTTTGAATGAATAGTCGTTGAATCGTTAACAATTTGGAATTGATATTATATTTACGTGAAGTTAGTCAAGTCAGGTTACATTGGTTAAAACTCAGTTTGCATGGAGTTGTCTTGTCATTTTAATTTCCCGCCATTTCAGTGACCAATGACACAATGCAATAATCTAGATTGCTATGAGTACCAACACAAAGCACGGTATAAATATAATTCTAAATATTGAACCAATTAAAGCTTCATGTCTTAAAGTAAATGATCCAGTATTTGCAATTTTTGATTCCCCATCGAACCATAATAAAATAATTAAAATTATTGTTAGTCAATTCTATGTACCCGTGGAATTTTACACAGATAAACAATTAAGTACAAATACATTTTCAGTTATCCATTTCATCATCATGTACGCTCTACCAAGGATATTGATGGTATGTTTTCTCTTCTGGACATCAAGTGCCTACTTGGATGAAATGGTAAGCATCAAATCATGAGAGCTGAGAAAATTATGTATATTTTCAAAAGTAAAGCTTCTGTAGCTTCCATGTGTATTTGCATCTCATCATATTTTTGCATGCGAATATCTCTCAAAATACCCCCTTACTGGTACTGTGCGTTATAGGCGAGGGTCTTGAATCATTCTGGTGAGTAAATAGCCTTCACACGCTAGTAGAATACCATACTTTTTTTATGACAATAACCAGTTTACAGCATTCAATTCAAACAGAAGATGTGTTTCTCCTAGTAAACGAAATGAAAAATTTCATTGATTTATATTTTTCACATAGTAAGAAATTAACAAATAATAGCTTGTACTATAGTTGATATCTATTTTGGAAGGACCATTTGAGACCACCTCGCTGGTGATAGACCAAGAGCTAGTGAACCCTCCGAATAACGGTATGTCTGTAAGGCTAGAAATCCTTATAGTGATGAGTCATAGCATGCTATGTACGGTAACCATCGCCTGGCGCTCATCAGCCCTGCACGTCATCAACCCCTAAACCCTTAAAAGTGTAAATAAAATCTAAAAAAAACTTGTTGCTGTAAGCTTGAAATTTTAATAAGAGTTTGTTCATTCATTGAGAAGTTCAAAAAAAAATTGACAGGCGTTTTCAATGAGCACAAGTACCTGACAGGTGAACCGGAAGGTGTGTAGAATATGAATTAAAATAAACTTTATTCTGTAAAGTTGAAATCTTTATATGTGTTTGTCTAAGCGATTTTAAGAAGGTATGTACAATAACAGGCGGTTCTGGCTAACATAAGTCCTTGACAGGTGAGGGAAAAGATGCTATAGGAGTGCGAGTAAAAGGCATAACGTGAACTTATTCACTTATTCAGAACCGTTCATGAATAACTCGAAGAAATATAATTTGAACTATCAAGCTACGTTTGTAAAAAAATCTTGTTTCTGTAAAATCTACAGGGTCAAGAGCATTTTTCAAGAAATGCGATGTACCTATAACAGCACATTTTTTCAGATATTTCACTATCCTCCATCTACCCATCCAATATTAATAACTTTCTTTCATCTATTACTTGAACGCTATGATTTTGCGTCTGCAAATGCATGCCAAAATAATCAATTTCGTCTCGATTGCGGAATTTAAAAGGAAATAACTTTGATACCGTTTGACAGATAGATGTGTGATATTTCCGATCCATCCTCAAATCCTTAAATTAGTGTGAGTGGCTCAAAATTATTTGTCAATTCTGAACTTTATAAATTTTATTTTCTCGTGTTTTCCAAATGAAACTTACCATATATTTTTTAACCGCAAAACAAACAAAACAGGCGCTGCCGGATTATTAGTTTTGGCACAATTGAAATTTTTTTTTTGCACTATCTTGCAGCATGCCTGGATGCTCTAGTAAGTGTCCGATTTCAATTTTCCAAATTTTTATAGTAGAAGTATAGTACCACAAATCGTAAGTATATTCTCATTTTGCGCTTTAATGCTGTGAAACGGTTGAAAAAAGGCTTGCAAATATGACTGAAAACATGCGAACCCGTGAAGCGGTCGAGTAGTAGGTGTGACCGGGAGGTGAGGGGGAGCGTATTATACGTAACGAGTTCATTAGAGGAATTCCCCTCATCTCGCGATATCTCGTACTACTCGACCGCTTACGCGGGTTCGGATGTTTTCAGTCATGTTTGCAAGTGTTTCATCAATTTCGCCGCATTGTAGCGCAAAATTAGAATATGTGTTTATGGTACTAAGTATATACTTTACTTTCAGGATCTGTTTGAGAAATTGAGATCGGACTATCAGTAGAGCATCACGGCACGCATTAGACGCTTTATTTCACAAAAATGTGTTGTTCTCGGTGAAAACTTTGAAACATTATCTATTCAAAAATTTAAGTTTCAAAGAAAAATGTGAGATAGTGGTTTATCTTAGTAAATGATAGATTTCAATACTGAGATAAAACCACACAAAAATGCCCAAAAATGAGTGAAAATATACTGTTCATTCATTTAATACTAGAAGAATTTTTTTTTAATTATTTTTATCTTCATACACTCATACATCTCTCATTCAATAAAAAAAATTGTTTATGACTCTCTTTTTTTTTTCAGAGATGAAGACCCTTTAGGCATGTGTATGTCAGTGAATACAGAGTAACAGAAATTTCTCAAAATTCAACAAGTCAATGTGATCTAATTCTACATCATATGGTCGAAAAATATACCCAGTTATCCATTTGAAAAACATTACAGAAGATTCAAATAAAAAAAGTCCGAGTTGAAAAATCATTTTAGCCACCCTGTATAATTCGAGGATATGTGAATGGGTCAGATTATTATTATTTCCTATATACTAGATGGCATTTTGACAAAAATCATAATTTTCAAATGATTGGAAGATAGATAATAATAATATTGGAGAGCGCATATAGGTCACAAAAATTCTTCAAAGAATTATTTGAAACACATACTCGATTCTGTAGATTTTTGTCGGTTCACCCTTACATTTGACAATTATTTCAGGTTATAGTCTAGTTTACTCTAGTTTTTGAATCATATCACAAGTATTATGAAACAGTGCATCATTTGAATTTCAGACATTAGGAATAATTGAGTATCAAAAAAATCATATCAGACGAGATTTGTCGAGGTTTGCAAGTATAGGTATTAGGACGGAGGCCGCCGCTTCTATGATTGAGCTCAGTAAGAAAATAATCCCAAATCCGGCGCTGTATGGTGATTAAAAAAATTAATAGTGACATATCTGATGATGGTGAAGATTAATTTGAAAACTTATGTATATTTTATTATAACTAATAAAATCAATTTTGCCCATAATTTTTATTTTCACATAATGTAATTTGCATGAATGATTTGAGTTTTCACGTTGTGCCTCTTACTCGCACTCCCACAGCATCTTTTCCCTCTCCTGCCAAGGACTTATGCTAACCAGAACCGCCTGTCATTGTACGTACCTTCGTACAATTGCTTAGACAAACACATATAAAAATTCCAACTTTACAGAATAAAGTTTATTTTAATTCATATACTACACACCTTCCGGTACTTGTGCTCATTGAAAACGCCTGTAAATTTTTTTTTTAACTTCTCAATGAATGAAAAAACTCGTATAAAAATTTCGAACTTACAGCAACAAGTTTTTATTTAGATTTCATTTACATTTTCAAGGGTTTAGGGGTTGATGACGTGCAGGGCTGATGCGCGCCAGGCGATGGTTACCGTACTTGGCACGGTATGACTCATCACTATAAGGGTTTCTAGCCTTACTGACATACCATTATTCGGAGGGTTCACTAGCTCTCGTACTATGAGATGTATCATGCTGCTTGACCAACTGTGTACCTCTGCGATTCTGTCTTCCGCCACAGCTCGTGAGTCATGATTTATTACTCAGGAGACATCTCTTGTCTTACATCCTGTTACCCAACAAAATAGTCACCTAAAATGGGTTATTTTTTCAACATTCATAAAAAAAAAATTCTTCAAATGACACGTTTGTTCCATAATAAAGTCCATAATGGTGAAATTACTTGCAGAAATTCGGAAGATTAGAATCAATCGCTAAAGAGTTACACGATCTCTGTTCAGATGTAACTGGAGCGACAGATGATATGATAGATCAGATTCGACTTGGCCATTTTATTGAAGACGAAAAAATTAAGGTATGTTACAGTTTTCTACTAGTCCAGTTTATTCCATCGTTCGAGAATGTTTATAATTAGATAGCATCCATATTCATCAGTTCATAGTTCTGATACTTCTGAACATTATCATGAGGCTAAAATTTGCTACAAAACAGTCAAAACACATACAGTAATATCCGGCTCAGACCTAAAAAAATATATGATAACCCAAACGTAAATTCTAGTTGTTGGATGGCCAAAAGAAAGCACAGAGGTCGAATCAAAACACCAACATACCATAAAAAACTTTCCGACTCGACATAAAGAACTGATTCGAAGTCTCAACTACTTATCAAGTAATAGGTAATCAACAGAAAGTATTTTGAAAAAATTGCAATTTTCTTTATTTGAGATAGATGTTTCAATTACTGCATGTGGATCGGAAATTAAATTTTAAACAACTTTTTCCATTAACTTTTCATACTATTTTCAAAAATAAATTTACTTTTGGCCCATTCGAAGTGAATTTTTCAAAATTGTAGCATTGTTGGTGGTGATGTGACCTCTCAATATTTCATATTCTTTCCACAATATCATCACAAATAGCTGAGCCTGCTGCTTCGCCCGCGAATATTCTATGACACTTCTACCAGTGAGCATTAAGTTGATGGATAGGTGTTATTATAGAGAAAAATCTACAAAAATCCGTTTTTATTACTTTCAGCGTAAATATTTTATTACCCTACTCGTTTACAACTGACAAATTTTAACATTTGATTTAAAAGAATACATTTTCTTTCTTAAACGAGAAACAAAGAAGTTTTCAATATATCGGCAAGTTAGGTTGAAAAATTTCCAGCCTTAATATTTTTTTCTCTTGGTGAATAATTTAAAAAAATAGCGTTATAAACTTACAGAAGTAATTATTACATGCCCGCACTGAGATGCATTATTGCATTGACTCTCCTTTCAATAGAAATGGTTGCAAGAGTAGGTGGCCCTTTCAACCGTGATTAACAGGATTACATGTATTCTAAACATGTAATTCTTTATCTCCTACAGCTAAGGATAAGCCAATGCACGGAGTCTTCTTCAAGAATATTGAAGACCTTGGCTGATCCAGAAACCTGACCTTCACATTTCCCAGGTCAAGTGGCTTAAGTCAGAAACCGGGAGATTCATAATGGCCTGCCAGGATGGTGTCCTCAACACCTTGGTCTACCATAGTCACGTGATGTATATAGAGGACCCTGGCACTAGATGCAGAGCGTGTCGTGGGGCAGCTGGAACCATAATGCATTTACTGTCAGCCTGTCCAGCTTATGCTGTCTCATGTTATTGAGCCTAATGATCGAGTGCACCCTCCGGAAGTGCCAGAGTTCCAAAGATAAGGCCTGACTGGAAAATTCTTAACGAAAAAAAAAATTTGCAGCTCTTGTATTACATTATATATGTTTTAGTTACTGGTTTTATACAACATAACTTTAAAGTACAAAATATTGCTGGCAGATAGTATAACTAATCCTTGGTGTCAGCTCTTTTTCCAGATTATTAAAAATGATTGTCACTGCTTAATGATTCAAATTTTTTTGCCATTAACAAATAATTTTCTATATTGTCCCCTGAATGCCGAATTCAATTAAAAACCCTTAACAGACACTATGACTTTTGAGGAAAATATAATTTCAACGACCATTCAATTTACCCTCAAAAGGGTAAACAACGTGACAGCTCACGACAACTGTAAAGGCAAAGTCAGATACGTGCGTGCCCATGCAGGGTTTTGGAAGCTCTAACGGTTCAAACGCCTTTTACTCACGTATCTATCGCAATAACATATTTTATTTGGTTCTGTTGGTTCTGTAATAATTCTGTCAATGCTGTAGTAATGTTCTATTTTACTTTTTCAAATAATCCTGATGTATTTTTCACTGTATCTTTCATATTATGCAGGATTAAAGGCTTCAAAAACTCTGCATGGGCACGCGTGCATCTGAATAGTCCTTTATGTTTGTTTTACCAAAAATCACGCAGCAACAAAGCGTTGTCAACATGATGACGATGCGACGCAATACTCACTTGATAATGCCATAGCTTAGAATCTCATCTAAGCTATGGCATTGCCTTCTGGGGAGTCTGTAGTAGAGCACTCTTAGAATAATTTTCACTCTACATAAAAGAGTCGTTAGGTATCTGTGTAAAGCAAAATTCAAAGAATCTTGTCGGCCTTTGTTTGATCAAGGTATTCTGACTCTCACTTCACTTTTCATTGTAGAAGCAGTTAAATTCATAAAATTAAAATTAAATTAAAAAACAATTCAACTGAACACATAACTCGGCAACAAAATCATCTGTGACTACCTTGATCAAAGAATCGGTTATACAGGGTTATGATAAAGTAATGCACAAAATTCATAAAACGTACAATGATCACTTTTGAAAAAAATGCAAAAACACGTCAAACTGTTCTTTTTATTCCGCATCTTTTGACAAAAATAACACGTCAAAGTTGTCAAAGTTATGACGTCATCAACAAATTTTTTTAATAGGAAGCTAAGATTTTTATCACATTATGTGATAGAGCTTGTGTTTGTACACAAGGGAAAAATAGTTGCAGTAGGGCTCACATAAGAAAAAAAACGAGAAAATTAATAAAAAACGAAATAAACGTAAGTTTCATAATAACTTTTCAATTAACTAAACAGTCCATTAAACCAAAACTATTTCTTATAGGAATTGTTCAAACTGTGTCCCGTTTACTAACTGACATAGGCCAAGACGATGGTAGACCGCATTTATAGAGTTTTCGATCATCTGCGGAGTTATACGAGTCATTTCGTGTCTAATTCTTTCCATTAAGTCTTCTAAATTGTCTGGCCGGTTAATATAGACCCGACTTTTCAAATGTCCCCACAGAAAAAAATCAAGGGGGGTTAAATCAGGTGACCTAGGTGGCCACTCCATTGGTCCACGTCTTCCAATCCACCGTCCTTCAAACTGGTAATCCAGAAACCTTCGAACAGTATGACCATAATGTGGTGGTGCGCCATCTTGTTGGAACCAAATACTGGGATCCAAGTTGTCCCCATTATTTGGATCCGGAAATGCCGCAAGTAGGTCCGGAAGCACTGCCATACGAAGATGTTCCAAATATCGTTAAGCTGTTAAATTCCCGCGAAAGTAATAAGGACCAATAAATCTTCCCCAGACGATTCCTACCCAAACATTAATTTTTTGGGGATACTGGGTGTGTTTTGTCTGCATCTAGTGGGGATTTTCCCGAGCCCAGTAGCGAGAATTGTGTCGATTTACAGAACAACTTAGACAAAACGTTGCCTCATCGGAAAATACTACACTATTAAGAAAATTTGGATTTTCGTCACAATGCCGCATGAAGATTTCACAAAATTCCAAACGTCTGTCCGGATCATCTTCTGAGAGTTCGTGAACAAGATGAACTTTGTATGGGTGTAGTTTTTCTTTTTTTAACATCTTTACTACAAACGACTGACTAACATTTTCTTGTAAGGCAATTTCTGTTGTTGCGTGAGGGTGTTCTTCTACTGACAGCAAAATATCTAACTTCACATCGTCGCTTATTCCTGGTCGTCCAGATTTTGGAGCATCCCTCACGCTTCCCGTTTCATTAAATTTTGCAACAATTCTGCTTACTGTGCTTCTAGCAATTAGAGGCCTTTCAAAATGTGTTGCGTTAAATAAAGCACATGCTTCTTCATGACTTCGAAGGCGATCGCCGTAACCTACCATCATTAGAATTTCTATCCTTTCTCTTTCGGTTAAACGAGCCATAATAATAAAACTGTGGTGACACTAATTGTACGACTGACACTGACAAACCGTTGTTTTAGTAAAACAATTGAAAAAATTTATAAGAACACATGTTCTTACTAGATAAGTTTAAGTTTGACCTCTTTTTATAATTGGTTTTGTTATTTCGTTTTTTATCCCTTTTCTCGTTGTTTTTCTTATGTGAGCCCTACTGCAACTATTTTTCCCTTGTGTAAAAACACAAGCTCTATCACATAATGTAATAAAACTCTTAGCTTCCCATTAAAAAAATTTGTTGATGACGTCATAACTTTGACAACTTTGACGTGTTATTTTTGTAACTTATGTCAAAAGATGTGGAATAGAAAAAACAGTTTGACGTATTTTTGTATTTTTTTCAAAAGTGATCGTTGTACGTTTTATGAATTTTGTGCATTACTTTATCATAACCCTGTATATAATGAACTGAAGATGTATAACCACCTACCTACTTACATAAAGGACATTAAAGGCCACAAAAAAATCAGGAAGAGTCCCAAACAGCTATTTGCTGAGAAAGCTTACCTACTATGAATGGAAGGAATATTATAGTGATGTGTTTAGTATTCATCTTATGCCATATTCTATTTTAACATTGTTTTAAATTTGTATTATTGTATGTTATGCACTCATATTTTATTGGCTGTGTTATCCGTTATATGTTCATAATGTTTCTTCGTCTACAAGAGCTTTTTTTTTCTGACAATAAAGAATATTCTGATTCTGATAGTTTGTCATATAGACGCATATTATAGTTCCACAGCTTTCTGCAGTTGTTCTTATAAGTATGCACGCAATATAATTTCTAGGACATTACAAAAATGACCACCTCAAAGGTAGGAAAAAACTGCTTCACAGGGTTCAGATATAATTTGTGTAGGAGCAGTTGAGAGTGCGACTACACCTTGTGAGACATCTGATTGAATCGTACATATTTTCTTGAATTAACATTTTTCCCATTCTCAGACTGTGGAAAGTTAATTTTCACAAAAAAACGTCGAAGAACTAATTTCCTTCACAAAATCAATCTGTCATACAATACTTTTTCTCAAACTCCAGCAATATAGTTTCGATACCGCTCTCTCAAATGCTCGATAAAGAAGGAAGCTAAAATTCTATCAAGTTTCTGAAGCCGCGAAGTTTTTTAAATTTTTTATCACAAATTTTATTGAGGTTCCTTCGAATTTTGAGAAATTCGCTATTTCCGGTTTATTTCGAGACATGGAACCATAAACACAAATAATCGATAAGATTTTATTCTAAGCACTGTGGTAGAATGGTTGTAGTCAGAACTACAACGCATTCGTATTTACCAATATAAGGGTTACAAACAGATTGAAAAATATTTATTTATTAAACTTCTGAGGCACGAAATTCAAACAGTATCAAGATACGCATTATTCAGAAAGAAGCGATATTGTGCGTTTTACACAAAGCAGTAAAAGAGAGATATGTGATCATGACCGTTTTTTATTAGTTTGATTTTTCAACCCATTTCAAGTACTGTTTTTTTGCAGAGATACATCCTGTGTCTTTGGAGAGCCTCAAAAGTGGTGAGTCACAGTGTAATAATTATTTATGATTCATTATTTGTTTCAAAAATTATGAAATACAGGATGTCAAAAAATTGGTTCAAATCAGTTTCGTCCCTTTGGAACTTAATGAAAATAATGATACCGAGAAAAACTGAACAGAAAGAATTCTGTTATAGCCTTTCCGGTAACATCCTGTAAATTCATAAGTGTTGCCAAGAAACTGCATTCCAGAAAGAATCACTCATATGTGACGTTTCCAGCTCGATACACATTTCAAAATACATGGAGAAATATTGAAGGATATGATCCCTGAGTCACTACAGCAAGTCCATAAGATGGATGAGGCGAGAGAGTGCATCAACAACGGCAGAAATTCAGGTAATGTTCATAATATTTCCAATCTTCATTTTGGTGATGTATTTAAAAAATTGTTACAGATTTTTTACCCGCAACTGATTCTTGTCCTAAATCCGCATGGCCTTGTTCAATACGAATGAACAAGAAATCTTGATGCGCACTTTTCTTAAGCATGATGTTTGATTTCCAGTACTCAATTCAGTATTAATTGCTCATCAGATGCAGTGCCTACTGCTCGACGATGGACACCATTTCAATAAAGGCGAATACACGATGAACTACCACTTACTACCAAAAATTGAGAAGGGTGTTGTTATGTCATGTGCGATAGCATATGTAAAATTTGAAAGCTATCCGTGATGATTCAAATAATTTTTTTCATACGATCACCTCCATAGAAACGCCAATTGGTTATGGAATCGTAGGAACATAGCCCATGCTTACGATGGCCGAGTGCAGAATTTCTATTCTGAGAATCAATGATATTCATGGTAAAGGGTAGTACTTCACCATGTATGCAAAGTCTATCGCCAATGTATCCTTGGAGATTCATCTCGGCGATCTATTTGGCTTTTTGCCGTCAATAGAACAAAGCATTTTCTACTTTGCATAGTTCAATAATGCGCTGTTCATTTGTTCTTGCTGTCACTTGAAGATTTTGAAAACAGGGTACATTTTATCTCATATGAACGTTAAAAACTCTCTGTTTATAACGTTACTAGTAATCGCAATATTGTTTGAAACTGCATTGTGACAATTATGGAGCAAGAAGTAGGTACTTCAGTGCTAGTCAAGGAACTGTCAAACGCTTTAAACTCCTGACGAAAATTCCTTTCAAATTATTTCTGGTTTATGTGATTAAGTTATATCGAATTGTGCGATGACATCAAATATCACATATAATATCTATATAATTCGGTAAAGTTATCGCGTGGTAGTAGGAAAAATAGGGTAAATTTACTTGATCGAAAGTGATTTTCTGCACTACCGGAATTGTCACATTTTTATATAATTTTGGCTATGCGCTTAGATGTCCTAAAACTATCTGAAAATAAATTGTGATAAAAATTATCAAGGGAGTACCTTGCAATTGCTCAGTTAAAAACTGCCACTTTCATAAAATCGCAATGTTAACAGGACACCAATAGGTAACCCTCCCTAGTGAATCAATAATATAATATCTGAATATAAATATTTTAAAAATATTTTGATAATATTTCTATTACTTGGGAAGCCTGAATTAAAGTAAAGTAACACGATAAATATATTGATAAAATAATTATTATTTTCAGACAAGAAAGAAATGTATGAGAAGACCTACGTAATAGCGAAATGTTTATATAACGCAGATCCAAAAGTAAGTAATAGTCCTCATTACCATTGCTATAGTTCTCCAATGCTTGCATGTGAGATGTAGTTGTATCCCAAGTTTTCCCTGGAGGAATATTGTGATTTTTTAAAATTGACGTAAGAAAATTGATGCACGAAATAAAAATAACGAAATGTCTTTGAGTTCTATTTGTGAAATTTTTTTTTTAACTTTATCGACCATTCAATAGACCGGTGAATGGAAGCGAAGTTATAAAAGCTTTCAAAAAGTTGAAGGATAAATTTTCTGGTGGGTAAGATAAAATTCCAAGCTTTTTAGTGAAAGATTGCGCTCACATTCTTGCTAAACCGCTTCAAATATCTTCAATACTGCACTAACAAACACCTTTTCACACGTTTGGAAAAAAAAGTAAAGTTACTCCAATTTTTAAAACAGATAAGATAAATGACATCACGAATTAGTGTACACAATAATATAATTCCTGAACAACATGGCTTCATAGCAAAAAAAACTACTATTTCAAATCTAATAACATTTACATAAACAATAAGTTCTGCCATAGAAAATCAGCTTCAAGTGGACACAATATAGACAGATTTCTCAAAGGCCTTCAACAAGTTGGACCACACTTCACTCATATTCAAACTCAATGAAATTGGTTTTGATTCAAATCTTTCACAATTCTTCTATTCCTACCTTACGAATAAGTCTCAGTTTTTTGGATGTAGAGGATACAACAAATCTGGGGATTACAATGCCACCAGTGGCGCTACACAGGGAGGCAACTTCGCTCCCCTTCTTCTTTCCCTGTTCATGAATGACATGGGAATGAGTATGGACAGTGAAATTTTATCATTTGCTGATTACCAGAAGATTTTTCGTGTCATAGAGTCACCAAATGACAGTATACTACACAATTATTTGAATAAATTAAAAAGACTTGGGAAAATACTTTGATAACAAATTATCATTTGCATATCACATAGAGAAAAGTGTATCTGTTGCAAAAAAATGTTGAGACTTATATTTAGGAATTGTAAAGATTTCAAGAATATGGAAAGTTTCGTTACTCTCCACAACTCGTTTGTTAGATCTCGCCTGGAATATGGCTGTCTTACCTGGTCTCCTACATACACTACATATGTTCAATCACTTGAATCTATTCAACGACAGTTCGTGAAATATGTCATCTACAAACTTGATAATGTGACATATTTACATTATATTATTATGTACATATTTACTCTATTCACGAGCCGCCCATGGTTATGTCGTCTTGGCTCGATACAGTTGACATGATGTCCACTACGGAATAAAGTCAGTTCTGTATCAGATGTAGGTCGTTTCATTTCAAGTTAGAAACACGTACCTATATTATATGGCGCAGTCGAGAAAAAGAAAATAGATAAAAAAGTACAAGTTAAAACGTGTGCTTTGTGGTAAAGGAGAAGAAAAAAAATACTATGGGAGACTATAGAGGGATATCTCCTATGAATTTTACGGGCAATGTGTCTGAAAACTGGAGGTTAGGGCGTCAAAAGTTTGAGAATTACCTCATAGCGTCAGAAGTCAGCAAAAAGGATGCAAAGGTTCAAATGACTGCCCTTCATAGAGGTCAAAATCGTACACAGTCACAAAAAGGAAAAAATGTTTACTCAAATTCTCCGAAAAAAGAGATAGCAAATCAGCAGGGTCATGCGCAGTCACAACAGTGGTCAAGTAATCAGAGAAATGGTCCAAACATCAGAAGAACCCGCAGAACACAGACTCAAGGTCAAAATTGTTGTTATAGATGTGGTGAAAGTAAGCATGGAAAATATCGCTGCCCGGCGAATCGAAAAAAGTGCGAAGTGTGTGGTTTTTATAATCATTTTGCTAAAATGTGCAACAGAAGAAAAATAAATGAAGTTAATATTGAAGATTATCAAGAAGATGGTGAGGATAATTGTGTATATGTGTATAGTATTGACCAAATCATCTCTAAAAACAATTCCTGGTATGTTTCTTTATTAATAAATAATAAGAAACTATATCTTTCAAATTGGACACAGGAGCCCAGGCAAACCTAATATCTATTGACAAATCAGAAAATTTAAAATCAGATAATTTAATTATTGAAACTGAAACACAATTAAAGTCTTATACTAATAATGTTCTTCCTGTTATTGGCAAATGCTTTTTGAAATGTAAATATAAACATGCCAC
Organism: Chrysolina americana; assembly: GCA_958502065.1. NCBI lineage: Eukaryota > Metazoa > Arthropoda > Insecta > Coleoptera > Chrysomelidae > Chrysolina > Chrysolina americana. The sequence goes on from OY293413.1 coordinate 84,722,361, forward strand.
TGCAATATTAGAATTTTTTGTAGTAAATTGGAAATTGGAGTGTATAGTTGGTTTAGAGGCTTGTCAAAAATTGAATCTAATAAAACGTATCGATACAATAGAAAGTTTTGATGTAAAACAAATGTGATTGAAGAACCATTTATTAAACACTGTAGCGCTATTATGAATGAATTTCAAGACAGGTTTTCAGGTATTGGATGTTTAAATGTAGAATACAAAATAGAATTAAATGAAAATGTTCAGCCAGTAATTCATCCCACTCGAAAAATACCTATTCCATTAAAAGGGGAATTTGAATAGACTTTAAATGAACTTGAAAAGCAAAAGATAATTAAAAAAGTAAATGAACCAACAGACTGGGTTAATTCATTAATAATCTTGAGAAAAAAATGATGCGTCACTCCGTATTTGTTTGGACCCACGCGATTTAAATTTCGCGATAAAAAGAGAACATTTTCAATTACCAACAAGAAAGATGTTCAAAGGTTTCTTGGTATGATTACCTATGTTGGTCGAGTTATTCCAAATTTATCTAATTTAAATTCACCACTAAGAGAATTAATAAAAAAGAATAATATGTTTGTTTGGACTGACCAGCATACGGAGTCTTTTCAAAATTTAAAAAGAAAATTAACAGAAGCTCCTGTTTTGCAATATTACGATTTAAATAAACCAGTTGTTATATCTGTAGATGCCTCGAAAAATGGAATCGGTGCTTGTTTACTACAAAATGGTTGTGCTTATGCTTCACAAGCTTTGACAGAAACTCAAAAAAGATGGGCACAAATTGAAAAGGAACTAGCAGCTATTTTATTTGGATGTAAAAAAATTTATGAATACATATTTGGCCGCACATTTTCAGTAGAAACTGATCACCGACCATTGTTAGGAGTTTTTAAAAAACCTTTATCTGATTGTCCTGCGAGATTACAGCGCATGGTACTTCAATTGCAAAATTTGACTTTAAATTAATTTATATAAGCCAGGCAAAGATTTATTCCTGTCAGATGCCTTGTCTACGGCCAACATTAAAAATAATGAAAATTCAGTATCTTTAGATGATAATTTAGAAGTATGTGTCATAGAAAATAATTGTAAGTTCAGTGATGAAAAATTTTGTGAGTTGGTAAAGCTATCTAATGAAGATCCTGAAATGTGGCTATTGAAAAAATTTATTAAAAATGGTTGGCCTACTAGAGGTATTAAAAAAGTGCCAAATTTAATTAAAAACTATTATAGATATAGAAATGAGATTGTTGAAAGCAATGGTATTTTGTACCCAAAGATTTAAGGTCTCAGATAATAGATAAAATACATTTTGGTCCTTTTGGAATAGTAAAATGTAAAAATAGAGCTAAACAATCTTTTTTCTGGCCTGGAATAAGTTCCGAAATTGAAAAAACTGTATTTAATTGTAAAGTTTGTCTTAAATATAACATAAATAATCAAAAGGACGAATTAAAACAACATGAAATACCTGAAATTCCTTGGTATAAATTAGGAGTAGATATATTGTATTTAGGTTGTAAAATGTTTTTGTTGGTTGTAGATTATCACACTAAATGGGTTGAGTTAATGAAATTACAAGAAAATGCACATTCCGATACTGTAATATGTATTCTCAAAGAATTATTTAGCAGATTTGGCATTCCAGCCTTATTAATCTCCGATGGAGGACCTCAATTTTCAAAAAAGTGGGATTTTAAGCACAAATTAACTAGTCCCCACCATCCCCAGTCGAACGGGATGGTAGAAAGAACAAAACAGACTATCAAGAAATTACTTCGAAAAGCTATTGAAGAGAAAAATGATATTGAATTAGTTTTACTTATGTATAGAAATTCACCAATGGAATGTGGATTTTCTCCAGCGCAGCTCATGTTTTCAAAAAATTTAAGAGATATATTGCCTACTACTGAACATGCACTTAAACCTCAAAAAGTTGATATTGATTGCTATAATCTATCAGATGTAGTTCGTTTCATTTCAAGTCTCTTGAAGATAGATGAACTCATTACTCTTGCGTGTTCATATAAAAACTGGGGAACAGTCTTATCAACTCATCCAAACTACTACCTCAACTCGATTTTCAGGTGCCTAGAATTATTGAAAGAAACAATGCTTTTTTTCTGAAATCGTTCAAGAATGCCCATTTTCTCGGAGCAACTTCAGGCCTCAAAATACGCCAGTATTTTAGTCCGTTGCGAAGCAACGAACTTTCCCGGACCGTTTTCGGTACTAAACTGTACGGGAAAGTACTTTTTCTACAACCACACTCCAAAACATGCTTTTCTGCATAGTTTTACGTTCGCAAACATGATTATTTCTCACAATAATTGAAATTTGACATTAGTGTGCCGCAAAGTGACATTTCTGTGCCACAAAGTGACATTTCTGTACCAAAATTTTTCAGTACCTAATTTCTAAGCAATACAGTTTTCGTGACAGCAAGGTGAAAGTGTATTTTGAAAATTCTGCATTTCGAAGGGATATTCGATCAGGCAACTTCAAGAATGAATAGACAAAGTCTATTGGTTTATATAATATGAGGGAAATTGTCGTACAAATTCATAATATTTTGAACAAAAATTATAGACATCACTACTGCTGTCTCAAATACCCACATACACACTGTCCATTGCTAGGCAACGGAGCAACATCTATCGAATCATTTGAATGTCAACAAACGTCAAGCATAAAATATTCGTAAAATATTCTTGTCCCATCATTTTTAATGAGATTGAACTAAAATGGATAGCGACAGTTCTGAAATTGAAAATACTCCGCCAGAACTAAGAGAACAAGTTAATTCATTGTCATTGAATTTACTACCTTCAACTTCAAGAGGAAAATATGAAAATGCATACAAACAGTTTATGGATTGGAAGGAAAAATACAAAACTAAGTGTTTCTTAAAATATAATGTTGGCATATTTTGAAGAACTATCCAAATCAAGAAAAGCCTCTACTCTCTGGTCAATATATTCAATGCTAAAATCGACTATTAATATTAATCACCGAATTGACATATCAACGTATGCAAAATTACGAGCTTTTTTAAAGAGAAAGTCTGACGGATATTTCGCCAAGAAAGCACAGACTCTGACATCCGAGGAAATAAATATATTTATAAAAGAAGCCCCGGACAATATATACCTGTTAACAAAGGTAATGTTAACAGAAAAATTTACATATTTGACAAAAAAACGTTAATATTAATTATCGTAGGTTGCAATGGTTATCGCAATTAGTGGTGCATGTCGAAGAGGAGAATTATGGAATCTAAAAATGAGTGACATAGAAGACTTACATTCAACTCTAATAATAAAATTACAGGACACAAAAACAAAAGTTCCGAGAAGTTTCATAATTACCGGACCCTTTTATAATCTTTGCAAAAAATATATTTCTTTGCGTCCTTCTAATCTTTCTGAAAATCGTTTCTTTTTAAATTATCAAAAAAGAAGATGTACACGTCAAGTGATAGGAATAAAAAAATTTGGTAAAATGCCCCAAGAAATAGCAACATTTTTAAAGTTACCGAACCCAAACTTGTATACAGGGCACACATTCCGGCGGACATCGGCAACCATGTTAGCAGACGCAGGAGCTGATCTGTTAACACTGAAACGCCATGGTGGCTGGCGGTCAAATAGCGTAGCGGAAGGTTATGTTGATGACTCTTTGCACTCCAAAATGAACATTTCAAATAAAATAATGCATTCAGTTAACCCAAAAATGTCAAATATAGTGTCAACAAATATGAACACCCTTCATTATCATCATCATTTTCGCCTTCAACTTCTGTTAAAATTGTAGAAAATTTCGCGAGTAATGCACATTCAATGTCTACATCTAATTTGAATATTACAGAAAATGTTTCCAAAACTAACTCTCCCAGAATTTTAATTCAAAATTGTTCCAATTTTACAGTGAATTATAACTACAAATAAATACTTTTTTTAATCATACCAAGAATTAATTTTTGAGTGATTTTTTTGGAATTTGTTTCTCAGTTATTACCATTAACAACTAATAGTTAATAATTAACTTAAATATATGTAATTAATTATTATAATAAATATTTGTTTGGAAATAAACTTAATTATACTATAAAACGGAATTAATAGTCAGCGACGTTCAGTTCAGAAAAAACAAGATTGAGAGCGGCTTAAAATGCTCTCCCTCTTCCCTTGCTTCTCTTGGGCATCATAAAGCCAAGAATGAGTCACTGACATTTCATTCCATCTTATAGTATAGTATTATTTTTAGCAAAAAGGGTGTTGCAGAAAAAGTATAGTGCGTAACACGAGCAGAAATGCAATTTCTCATTCGTTTGAATTGCAGCACTCGCTTGCGCTCGTGCCGCAACTTTTTAAAACTCGTGAGAAATTAGCAATTTTCTGTACTTGTTGCACAATATACTATTCCCGTATCGTAAACGATTCGGGAAAATTTTTGACGGCTTGCATTCATTTTAGACAGTAAATGAATGCACGTAAACAATAAGTATAATTCCTTAATTTATGATAATGCTGATTGCGATTTCAGAAAAAATAGTATGTGTACCTCGTAGTAAAAGCACATTCCCAGACTTCGATGCTTGTTGGACTCGGCTTATCGCCTCGGCCAACAATTTACATTGTCGTCCGGGAATTTATTGCTTTTACTACTAGATACACAATGTACTATACTTACCAACACCTAGAACAAATACATTATTGAATTCTCCCTTATTTGTTATGTGCCATAAAGTAGATTATTATGGTATTATGTTTGCGAAACAGAAATAATTGTATAACAAAATCATCAATTGGAATTTTGATTGTTTAGGTTTTTAATTTTTTTATATATTCTATGAATGTATTCAAATTTCCTATACTTCACACTTTCATCTCAAAATTGTATATTGTGTGTCATAATTGAAGCTATGAGTGCAATAACGGACTAACCCACAATAATTCAACAAATGGTTTTATGCAGAATCTCAATCGCTATGTCAAAATTCATTAACTCGTAAATGGACCAACCAACCTTTTTCTTCCCGTCACTAGGTAACCGCACTGACCTTGTTTTGAATTTTCATAACAGGTGTGAATTCCTAGAAGAAAAGTGGACTAAGCCCGCTGTGCTGCTAATATTGGGGTTAGTCCTTTATTGCGCTCATAGCCTCAATTGGGCCTAGTGCCTGTTTTCGTTTTCCACCCTCCTATTTATATTCGTCTAATATTTGCTTCATTATTTTTCTCAGAAAGCTTTAATGAATACAATTTTTCAGAATTTCATCATGTTCTGAGGGAAAGCAGAGATCGATATGCACACATCCGATATGCATGCAGCCCAAATAACGCTTTGGCTCGCTGATAATTTGATTTGTAATTTATTCACAGATACTAATAAAGCAATTCAAGTTATTTTGGTCTGTCTTGAATCAGCAATGTTTTCAAAATGAAGTTATTTTGAATCCTGGAGTTACTTTGATAAAAATTCAAATTGTACGAATTCTGAACGAATTCTTCCGGTCGTTTTTAATGGTTGTCAGCATTAAACGTCACGAATCCTTGCCAGGTGATGGAAAATTATTGATAATTATTTGATGTTACTTCTTCGTGTATCGCAAAAATTTTTGATTTCTTCAATTATTTTTTTCTGTTTTGTTCCTTTTCAGTATGGATTATTCAATGTTTCAAATTTGGTTGATAATTTCTAGTAATCTCTTGCCTTTGCTACTTCGTTAATGCGCTTGGTACATCATTCAACTTATGTCTCTCAACTAATACTATTCTTGCGCTATGGAAAGAATGAAAAATCATATCGGTTCACAAAAAGGAAGATAAATCAAACATTTTCAACTTTCGCTCAATAGTAATTATAAATAATTTTTTGAAAAATATACAATTTTGATGTATGATGTCATTCATTCACATGTTAAAAATCAAATCACCCCCAGTTAACATGGTTTCTTCAAAGGAAAGTCAATGGTAACGAATTTAAACTGTATTAATTCGAACCAAGTTCAAATATATTGTGCCAGAGAGGTATCAACAATGTGAAAGAATACGGGGTACTATTCTCTCTCTCTCCATACGTTTTCACCAAGTGGAAAAATGAGTCAAACAACTGTCAGAAAACAACTACTTTCCTGGCTTATACCACGACGGACATTGAACTACATCTGATATTTGTGCAACGTTCTTCCAAGAAGACCCAATTGCAAGTGCGTATCTTGTAATTAAACTGTTGATTATCCTTCATTTGATTGGGAATGACCACCTGCAGACTTGCATGTTTCGAAGTTTTGCCTCTCATCAGTGCCAGGGTAGGTCGGACAACATTATAATTGTCCTGTCCCTGCCAAATAAATAATAACCAACTGTTTAACTAATATTTACCCACGAATGAAGCCACAACCGACAACTAAGTTGATCGTATCGCCATCCGCATGGAAAATCAAGAAACACACGCTTCGAAAAGCACAGACTCCAGGAAGAGTTAACCGTAATAATTCGAACAAAGTTCGAAAATATTTACTGGAGATTATCACGATAATGAAACGAATAAAATCGAAAAATTCGAACTACCCTTTCTCTCGACACCTTTCTTCCAAGTGGAAAAATGAGACACATCTGTCAGAAAACAACTTCTTCCCTGGCTTATACCATGACGGACAGTGAACTACATCTGACAGATATTTGTGCAACGTTCTTCCAAGAAGACCCAATCGCAAATGCGTATCTTGTAATTAAACATTAGATTACTAGATAGTTTTATGATTTGAGCTTCAAGTTCTATAATTTCAGATTTTCTTTTCCAAACAATCTTATTGTTAAAATTCATGTTTTGTTTTCAAATTCTATTTTGCATCCTGTTTTATTTTTAAAATTGATTTTCCAAATCGAAAAATTTTTAACTGATTACATTAAACTTCCGTTGTGAAAACGGTTTCATATTTGGCTGAGGGTACACAATAGCAATGTTCAATCATTTTTTCCAGTAATCCAAAGTGATCAACATGACAGCAGCGCCTTTCCACAAAACAAAAATGGTACCATAATAATTGGCTAGGCGAATTCAATCGAAACGTCTAATTGTTTCATTAATATGAGTTTTGAGGTAAAGCAAATTAAACCACAATATGTATTGTAATACAGCACCTTTCGTAAAGTTTATATTTCTGGTTCTGATAAAATATGAGAAGGAAAACGTTTCATGTTTTTGTACATCTCATATTTATAACACTAAATACAAGTGTTACAAAAATATAGGAAATTTTATTTATTATATCTCATAATGATCTACCACGTAGTAACGTCTACATCCGTCAATTCATATTCTCAATCTGCTCTGTGGTGATCATTTGGTCCCAATTGAGAATGTCCATGAAAGAGGAAGCTGTAGTAACGTCTACATCCGTCAATTCATATTCTCATTCTACTCTGTGGTGATCATTTGGTCCCAATTGAGAATGTCCATGAAAGAGGAAGCTGCAGTAACATTGGTGTTACAAATACAAGTATACAAAAACACAGGAAGTTTGATTTTCTCATTTTATGATGATCTCCCACCACGAAGTTACGGCTACATCCATCAATTTACGTTCTGGTACGAATGAAAAATAGTCCAGCCGAATCGAAGATTTTCCACAATTACTTCAGCATTATATATTATCGCTTACAGGTCAGTGTTTTGACAAATCCATTCAGAAAACAAACTTCTAGCTCCTACCAGGCACACTTGAAAGTGTCGTTGGCTTCTTGAAACCAATAGAAGGCAATTGCGAGGTCGTGTCGAGTTCAAAATAAACACTGCGATAATATTGCGTCCACTCGAGTGCTTCCAGGCTATCTTACGTTTCCACAGTTCCCATCCTTTCCAGAGAGCGCGCCGACTCCGGCTCTCGGAATGAAATCCAGAATCCAGGCTGCAGTGAGGGTTGCGTACCGGCGATAGTAACTCGAATCCGTGCCGAGCCCAATAAAATTTTTCGGTGTTTCAGTGATAGATGCCTTGGCAGATCGCTTTCTGATCGCAGGTAGGTGTGACAGGCCATTGTTTTTGAATTTTTAGGTGATGTTCAGCTCGTTTGCGTTAGGAATCTACCATCGGAATATTGTAAACAGGCATTTTTATATCCCTTATATCTTTATTGGTTTCAGTAATGTGATTTATTGACCGTTTATCTAGAGATTAGAATGTAGTTTGAGTATTCGCTCCGAGACAGATATTTAGAGATCAATATTCCATCATAAAAATTGGGTTCACTTTAGCCTGTATACAGTTTGTCGATTGAAACATCAATTATCTCGTGAAATATGCAATTGAAAAAATCCTAAATGCGTAGAGCGATCCAAAATTATAGTGCTTACCACTGCTACAATCACATTTTTCAGTATTCGGTTTTTACTGCTTATTACTTTGGATACTTCACCAAAAGACTCAGTAATCTCGAGAAGTACTCACAGATCTTTCAGGTATACGCCAATAGTTTTAACTATTCCAAGCAGGTTGTACAAACGGCCTATATAGGGAGCAGTGGAGTATTGAAATACATAGAAATCATTCCCTGTTGCGACAAAAAAGACAGAACTAAGAGTTTGTTATCGCATTGAGTTTCAGCCGACGATATACACAGATCTATCTTTCATTTATCTAAACTTTCTCTAAACCATTGACATTTCTTCTGCATAAACTCATTCTCAAGTAAAAAAAGTTGGCAGTGATGTTATTTGGACCGCAGAAAAACAGAGATCTCTCAATGAACACAATACAAATTCCCAATGAAAATTACTCACTTACGATTCAAAAATCTGGGACTATGGCGATAGATACTGAGCTCAGATGCACCATCTAGGACGGAATATAGATTCTAAAGGAAGTTAATACGATTTCTCAAGTTTCAAGTAGCTACGATCTTATTTGACTGGGAGAAAACAAACTGTCAGAATAACACTTTCTCAATCACTATTCCCCATATGTGGATTTTCACAATCACAAAGATCGATGCTTGGCCAAATACTTTTTCTTCACTACATAAATGACTTAACAACTGTAGGAAAATTCACCTCATTCACAGATCACTTCAAAAAATGATAAACTGGTGTGATTTTAACGAAATAATCTTTAATATTTCGAGAACTAGCATACTTGATTTGCAATGCAATCTAGATGCCTTACATCTGTATTATAATGGTTGACTGTAAATAGCTGTTATGCAACGAGAGTCACATCGAATGAACTGGGGATAAACGCTGTCAACATAGTATACCACTCCAGTAAGTGAAATCGCATTTATGCTATGTACTTTTATTCTGAGGAGTATGTATGTAAAATACAACTTCAGACAGTTTTGTTCTGAAAAGAAAGCAATACAATACCTATGTTAATGATAATAATCTTTAATGATCTTTGTTTGCCATATGAAAATTAATTAGGAACGTTAGTAAATAAATAAGTAAAATATGTGAAATACAATACAACAGCTAACAGAAAATAACGATAACATTACAATAACGGTACATTATAATAAATGATATAAATAAAATATTCAAGAGTAATCCAATATATCAGCTGCTAGACAAATGTTCCAAGAGATCGTCTATTGAAAAGGACAGATTTTCAATCAAATATCCCTTTAGACCTATTCGATAACTTTCATGTGATCCGAAATTTTTCAAACAAAGTTATAATTTTTTTTATATGAAAGAACCAGCATAGAGAGCTGATTTGTTGTAGTTGGCATGATTATAGTTTGTTTGATATAAGGTACGAGCATTTCTAGTGTTATAACCATGTTTATCACTGCTTTTCAGTAAATTATTATTAGTATTATTATTATTATTATATAATTAAAAATGAACGATAAAAGTTTGTATGCATATGTTGACGAAATGGTTGGAATCCCATTGACTTTGAATATGTTGTGTCAACTGTCTCTGTAGTCCTTATTGAATATAAGTCTAAGTATGCGCTTTTGTATGGTAAATATGCGAAAGCATTCTGAGGCTTGACCCCAGATAATAATATTTTGACTGACTTCAGCAAATTTCAATTAACGATTTTGTTGAAATATATTTTTTTAGGGAACACCACATGAAGTATCGAACGAAAATTGAACAAAACAATTATTTGTTCAACCTTTCTAATTGCTTCTTCTCGGGTAACTGCCATTGTCGGCATAAATAAAAACATCTTGTTGATAGCTAAAATGCTCTGGAATTTCGTTAACGTACAGAAGGAAAAGTGAGGATTCCAATACTCCTCCTTGTGGTGCTCCAATGTCAGGAAAAGTATTTTCGATGGAGACAAAGAAGGTATCCACGAATTTGAGTTTCTCAGATAATAAAATCTGGGTTCAAGCAATCAAATACCCGTGATTGTTCAAAGAAAACAACATAAGTATAAAAAAGTTTGTTCATTTTGTTATTAATAATCTGAACGGAGTGTATTGCGGCCGTTTCACATGAGTATTCTCGCCGAAATCCGTGTTGTTTATTTGAAATTATATTTTTGCTATCTATAAATAAAACTATAGAGTTGAAGACAGATTTTTCGAAAATTTTTGCAACAATGCTGAGAACAGTTATACCCCGATAGTTAGCTAGATCGTGTTGTGGTCCTTTTTTTCAAAGGTGTACAACTTTTGCAACTTTTAGTATGTCTGGAAACTTTCCAGAAATCACAGAATAATTCATAAGTTCAATAAGATGCGGTGTCAACAACAACGTATATTCTTTCAATAAAAATACAGGCATGCTATCTAATCCCACAGACTTTTCGTTTTTGAAGCTTTTTATATTAGTGGCCTGAAGGAATATGAAAGCAAATCGGCTACAATATTGTAGGGCGCTATTTGCTGAACATGGAATACTTTAATCACTTTCGATCTTTGTTGGAAATTATTTGCCTGATACATATGGAGATATATTTATAAAACACTCTATAATATAGGCCAACTCGTCGGTGCAACGAACTTGGATTGCTCTTCCCCACTCCCACGCAAAGACTGTTTTATATACAATGCCTCCAAAATATATGATCACTTACTTAGTTATATCACAATACTGAGTGAATATCCAAAGTTCAGAAAATAATTTCAAGTCAATAACAAAACATATTATGGTATGGAAGAATGTTAATATGTCTTTATTGATTGCGAGTTACTTTGATAGTGACCTCATATTCAAGTGTGCGTCTACTTGTTTCTCTAAATAGGTTTTTCTGTTGTCTTGTGAAGGAAAGATAAGGCAGCAGGCACACTGAGCAACCATGACCGACCGTCCGCGATCCCTTTCAATTTTTGGTCGTTGCTGGACGGTCGCGGACGGTCGATGCTGGTCGGTCAGTGTGATTCCTTGATTATATGATAGACAGAGCTTGTGATATATATCTTCACAAAGGTGCCAACAGATGGTAACAATCCAGAGGTTTTCAGTTTTTAGTTCGAAGGTTCGCCAAAACATTTGCAATAACATGTATTTTACGTCTTCTCAAGACAGAGAAAAACAATTCCACATTCATCTTGAAGAAATAGACAGTAATCCAAAATTGCATTTCAAACCATGGTTTCGAGAAGCACTTATGACAATGGCTTTCACATGTTTTTTCCATGAAAGGGTACTGTTGATAGTAATGGCCAGCATCGAAATGGAGGACTTTTTCTGAACTTTGTTCTTTCGGTCAACCGGAACGGCCAATAGGCCTTTTACGTCAACAGTGCAGCGAATTACCCCTAAATTAGGACGTGATCTCCATCGCACAAACACGGTCTTGATAGGATATGGAAGCTGGTGGCTGCAAAGAAGTTACTAGTGAGTCGGGCGAGAAGCATCGCGAAATTAAAACTTCCATGATCGAATTTCTAGCTTATTCAAAGTACCTCCGCGTGTTGTAGATAACTTGCCGATCGCTGATCAAGTGGAAACTTTTTCGAACAACATCTATGAGTATCTGCAATCACTCAACGTAGATACTCCACTCCCAGCGCACATCGGAACTTTTTGAAGCACACTCGACAGTACTTAGAGACTCGAAGGACTTCGTTGCTTCAGGCCCTGATGGGTAGATGGGGAGCAACAGATTCCAAATTAATTTGTCGATGCGCAAAACACTGATCTAAATAATTACAGGCCGATAGCATGTTTGAATTCATGATATAAGATGTTTACCCATATCTTATTCATGCGAATACTCCCCACAGTTGACTCAGTGTGTGAACGGACATATAAGCAAAGATGGTCGAACAAGGGCTGCAAGAAGAATCTGCTCTTGAGAGAATCAACATATGTATTACGCAAGACTCTGTGAAGTATAAGCATAACCGTGTGATGATGGTATGAATCGATCACATCAAGGCATTTGATACAACATCGTATGAACAAGCATTTGCCTTACGGTATCCGATCAAATAGTGAGATTGGACAACCGCTCTGAAGTACTCGCTTAACCATACGATCTGGACAAGTCAGAGTCTAACCAGAGAAGTTTTTCTTTAGAAGGGGCGTGTTGCTCTCTCAGTCCTTTTCTCTTCTGCATATCTCCATAGCCATTGTTCGTTGCCCTAAGAAAAGCCAGTGGATACAACTGCGGTACCCCCAGCAATTACATGGATGTCTTCAAACTGTATGCCTAGCGAAAAAACGATTTATATCTGTCCTTAAGGGTGTATGTAATCGGAATGGAATTTGGGATCGACAAATGTGCCGTGGTTTATTTCAAAAGAGAACAATGCTGGAAATCTGGAAAAGATCTGATGCATTGTGGTTGCAAGCGCATCAAAATCGCCGCGTTTATAAGATTTTTACTGAACGAGTTTGGATCCATTGGAATACCTCGTTCAGTGTCGACTTGATCAAGTTCATTGGCTACATGTGCTGCTGCATTGAAAAGAAATTCTAAGATGCCTGTCATTTCATAGTCGCGGACCATGCAGATCAAGGGGGTTTTAACTCCTTATGACATTGCAAGCTCTAGCCAGTACGAGGATACTCCAAAGTCAAAAGTTCACGGTCCCCTATTGTCAGGAGAAGTATAACCGTAAAAAATTATTCAAGATGCAAATTCCTATAAATATGAATCATTGTGTGAGTTTTAACGTCGATTGTCGCAGCTTTTCTTGAGTCCATTTCAAGTCCAATACGCACGAATAATAATTTTCCATTAGTGTATGAGTAATTGAGATTGGACTCAGAATATAAACGTACCAGAGTGATAACTTCAACTTCAATTCTCTCAATTGTTCAATACTGTAACATCCTTCATCTACTTGTGTTCTCAATTATGTAACAGTGAAGTGGAATTATCTAAACGTAACTCTTCTCGCACGTGGCTTGAATTTTCGCTTGCAAACAGGTCAGATTCTATCATGAAGTGTTGGAAGTTCAGTTTCGTTTAGTCTTGAAATTGTATTACGTTATGTGTTGAAATTTTGCTTCGATAAAATACCTATGAAAAAAAATGTGTGAGTTATATGGATTTCGTCCGTAAAGAGAGTACTTAAGTATATCAACTAATTATATTTTGAGAAATGAAGGTGGTATGCGGATAAAAACAAACACGTTTTGTCAGTTATATTACATGAAGATTTAAATGGTTATTTAGTTGAGTATTTTGCTTGTTCATCAATAATGTACGGGGTCATGCAGTTTTATAAATAATACATACAAGATAAGTATATTATCTTATTGTGTTATTTATCCATTTCATAGATATCGTTATTGAGAGTGAGCCACAATTCTGTTTATGAAAATTTATATAGAAAAGTCACTTGTGAACTAGCTGGCCAGAATCGATATTGCGTTGTTTTGAAATAGGAAAGAGTTCTACACAATCTGCGTTTTAAAATAGGTTCCGCGTGAGTATGCCTTTTGTTGAAAAATGTATTCTGTTGGTTGAAATATCTGGAAGCCGCAGTCAGAATTTCTTTTTATTAATGAGCTAAAACTTGCTTTCCTCTAGCCGAGATTTATAAACTGATATCAGCCGCGTCGGCGGCGAATAAAGCGTTTCATATCCCTCCATCTGTGTTGTTGACGTACAGAAGAAACAAAAGTGGACCCAATACGGATCCCTGAGGTATCCCGATCTAAACCAGTTTCATGTACGATGTTCAAGATGAAAGTAGATACCGTTATTAAATTTGAACTTAGGTCAGCAACTTCCTTTTCAGACCATAACCTTCTGAGAAACTCAATAATTTAAGTATTAGACGCAGCTGTAATAAAATTCATTAGAAAATCATAAAAAGTTAATATGGCAATAATTAAATTTGATTTTTCAGAGTGAAAACTAAAAAATATTTTGCAAAACAATAAAATTCATCAATCTTTCCAAAAATGGAAACAAAATATTTTCATGGATAGGTGTTAGGTTCTTTTCCCACTTTCAGAGATGGATGTTACCATTCGATAATAAATGATTCACTAAGGAAGTAATTGGTTTGATAAAAATGTGCAGGATCCTCTTCTTTAATAATGCCATCTCTCTCCCCTTCAAAAAAACCCTCTCCACTATAACAACAAATATCACACCCACTGCTGATGATCTTTTCTTCTTCATTTTTTGGTTAATTAAGTTGAGCAATTTCGTTTCGCTGAAGGGCTCTAAAAACAAAGTATAGTGATTAAAATCTATTCTGTTATTCTTAGGGTAGTTCAAGTGGCAATCTTACGGAATATTGTGAATCAGTGCCTTGGGTTCTGTAACAAAGAAATCGTTGAGTTCAGTTACAGCCCAAGTAGGGTCTTCAATGATCGTATTATTTTTTTCAGTAACGAGATTTCCCTATGAATTTTTGCTCCAATTCAAAAGTTCGGATATCGTATTCCACAAAGTTATTTTATATTAATTTTTGATCATTAACCAATATCTTTTACTCTTTCTCCTCGTCAAAATATAAGTTTGTCCATGAAATAACCCCTGTTAACTTTTGAATGTATCGGTTTTTGCCACGAATGCAAGTACTTACACCAATTTGTATATATGGAAAACATATGTTTACAACAATGGATAGAGACTGATTTTGAATTGATTTGATTTGAGCGTATGCTGGTTGAAACTAATTGTCTCTGTTTTTTATTATAATCCATGGTATGAATATGAATAATGAATCGCACGCACAGGTTTATCTTTATGTAAGAATCATTTTTGTTATCATACTGTTATTCTTGTACTTCTGTGAATCCTGTCGAATAAATGTATCATTATTGTATTACATCACTAGGATGTTAGGTGTTGTATCTTCAGTTCAATTTCAAACTTATACCAAAGCAAAAAACCGCTCCTCAGTCGCCCATCCCAGGAACAATTTTTTCATTAAAATTAATTCAAAGTAGGTATATGATGTTATTTATACTTTTGCTGCTACCAGACCCAGAGTATAGTTTTGAATTCGCTCTGGATCCAGGCTCAGGGGATAGCCTCCCCAAAAGCTAGAATACTCAAACTTATAATTCACAGCCCTACTGGTTTTCGTAAGTTCACTATCATCTTGAAGGCAGAGATGTAGATTTGTAGGATTAGCTACGCATTTGTGAAGCATAAATGCGTGGACTTCATATGAGGGGTTGGAGGGGTAAGTAATAGTCAACAACCAGCTTTATTTACCAAAACAAAATGGTGGAATATAATAACGCAAATATAAAAGAAAAAAAAAATTGTAAAATCAACTATAAAAATTCATAACTCCGTACATGAAAATAAGTTCATAAACATGAAAGATCGCCCCACTGTTAAAATGCATGTTTCTAAACAACTCACCAAAATATAGCAGTGCTCACTGTAGCATTATTATTATCTCAATAAGAAATGGATAGACTAGAAATGTCTGAAAAAAACTCATTCATGTCCATGAGTTAGAAAACAAAATTGAAAGATTTGTTTTAAATTATTGTTTTTATACAGAAAGTGAAGAAATGCCTCCGCTTCAACCAATGGATTGGAAAATCTGGTGGTCGTGCACCCCATATTTGTGACTTCAATAAAATATGTGTTGCAAATTGATGTTGGTTATAATAAACATTTCAATTTACATATTATGTGGTTGGATTGAACGAAAATTTGAGTAACTATGTTTCTGTCGCCAATAGTGAGAGAAAACTTTTGTAGATTTTCAAAGAATCTTCATTGGAAACTAGAACTTAAAGTTTCGTAGAAACAACAGGCTATCCCAACGTATCATCATACCCTCCTTCACTCATACATTGCTTAGCTACTTCATCCGAATGCTTCATACCATATAATTTCCAGAAAGTTTTTTGTGAAGGGGTTAGTGGCATTGTTGAAGGATTCGCCGCAGCCATCCCTAAGGACGGCACTTTACAATATAGAAACTCCAGTCTGTGGCTAGCTGGAAGTTGGGAGTTCTGAGAACAAGTTTGATGTATTTAATATGCAAGTGTGACAGTTGAACTCGAAGTTCTTACGTACACGTGAAGTAATTAAATATTGAATAGGGAAGATGGTCTCCACTGCGAGGGTTCATGAAATACATGGCGAAAGGGTTGACATCTTCATTTTGATAAACGGAATTATCCAATAGTGAAATCATTATTATTTTATATAATTGGCTCATTTTTAGACCATTTGTCTTGACCATACATTTTTGGATAGAGAGAAGTACTGATTGATTCAGATCACAAAATTGAAGTATAATTGATTCTCGCTTGGCAATATGAAATTACTTGCTTGATATCCATTATCCATAATTTTCTCTCAGGAATAGATTTAGGTTTATGAAAATAGTATTTTTATTCCAGGTTAGGAACTGCATTTTGCATTTTTCGATAAATTGAAATAAAACCCCAGTTTCGCTATCAATTACATTGCATTCCATTTAATTTAATTCCTGAATAACTTTTAGTACAATTATTTTCAAGGAAAAAAAAAAAAACACGCCAACAATAGTATACAGGGGGACACATTTTGACATATTCACATTTAATGTTACTTCCCCTATCGCACCCCCAGAGCATGTCACCATTTTTTTTAATTGGATCAACCTATATTGTTCTTCATTTTCAGATACTCCATGATGACAAGAGTATAATATGGTCTGACGCTTATAGTTCTGTAGCTACAAATTATTTGATTAGAAAACGAGCCAACCTGAATAACTTTTGGAACAATGATTTTCAGAAAAAATTAAAAAACACCTCAACAATAGTATACATGGGGGTACATTTTGACATAATCAGATTTGATGGTACTTTCCCTATCGCACCATCAGAGCGTCACCATTTTTTAATGGATCACCCTATATTGTTTTGCATTATCAGATATTCCATGATGAACAAATTTCAACAAAGTAGAATATATTATGGTCTGAAGCTCATAGTTTGGAAGCCAAAAATTATTTGAGTTTAAAACAAGCCACCCTGAACGAACTTCTGTACAATCTGTTACCTAGGTTTCATATGTGTTTTTTTTTTGGAGTATACTTCAGAAAAATCTTATTTTACCTAGTACAATAACGATTACCTACCAAGTGAAGTTAGAATTGGTGTTTCTGTTTTTGTGAATTCTTGAGAAGCTTCGAGAACGGATTGAAATAGTGAGTTTGTACCATCAGAATGGAAATAATGCTAGAGCTGCTGCTCATATGTTCAATGGTAATCATCCAGGAAGAAATGTACGACACAAATACGTTTCGGAATTATTGAACAAATTTATGGAAACTGGAACTGTTAATAATAAAAAGCGTAACCGTTCAGGAGTTGTCAACGATGGAACTATTTCTATTGCAGTTTTAGACGCTAATGGAAAATACGCAATCTCTTACTATGTTATCTCAAGAATCAGGAATCAGTCGTACAAATGTTTTCAGGATCCTTCATAAGTACAAAGTTTATCTATTTAAGATTAGACTAGTTCATAAACTGAACGAAAATGATTTCGATAGACGTATCGAGTTTTGTGAAAGTCTCACTGATCGGATCAACTTCCATCAGAATTTCTTGGAAAAAATTTGTTTTCCGGATGAAAGTACGTTTAGTTTGAATGGAGAGGTGAATCGGCAAAATCGTCGATATTGGAGTGATACGAATCCTCATTCATACCATGGGCGTATAAATTAATAATGGACTCAGCAACCCCATACTTGCAATACAGTTTGATTTGAAGCCGATTGGTTCGTTGGCGCGCGGGTTGAAAGACCTGCGATAGACTGTAACCTACCCTCCAACGACAGTGGCGCACGCAATTCAACTAACATAGGTATTGATAATAACAAAAATATATGGAATTTCTTATATGATTATGAACGATACGATCTGCTGTATTCCTAAAATACTCATATGTGCCTTCCTTCATAAAGTAACAAGATTTCAGTACCATTTCATTTTGTATGTATAGAAATTTGATATCCACTGTGACGCCAATGAAAAATATGAACGTCAATCTAATATTTGTAAACAATCTATGTACTTACTTATCAAAGCTGAGATTCTGGTTGTTAGAACAATTCGATTGCTTGCAAACCCAACAGTAAAGCACCATTATTAGTCTCTATTTTTCTTTCACTATTTTAATCCAAACGCATCAAAACACCATTATTTTCGCAAATACCGTATATGACAGACAATGTCAACATAAAGTGGTGAAATTTGTAAACAGCCCTAAAATGATGAGAAACAAAGCGTACTTCAACTGCGTTGGCGCACGTGTAGCATTTCAACGGACAGTACAGAATTTTTTGGAAGTTTGCCACGATTTTTCAAATAACTTTCACTAGTTTTGATTCTGGAATGTATAATGCCGAGTTTAATTTAATATACGGATCGGAATGTTCAGTTACTGACTGGAATTCGCTGGAAATTGAGTTTAAGCTAGTGTTGATGGTTGATGAAAAATTATCACAGACTCAATGTGGCAACGCCCAACTCAACAGCAGGACCTTAGGATGGTGCCTTTCAGCTACTTCACTTGGAAATGTAAATAACTGGGTCTATTATTCATTTATACGTCCATTCATACCGTCAAGGTCATACTCAACGACCTCAAAAACTGAGTGTTTGGGCAGGAATTTTAGGTGACAACATCATAGGACCTTTTTTTATCGATGATAATTTGATTGGTGAGAAATATTTGGATATGTTGGAGAATCGAATAATACCGTGCGTCAATAGGACAATTGAGGAGGAAATTAATTTATTCGAAAACGAAATAGTTTTTCAGCAGTATAATGCACGTCCTCATTATGCAGCTCCAGTGCGACAATTTTTGGATGATCATATTCCTGGTCGCTGGATTGGCAGAAGAGGTCCTACAGAATGGCCACCAAGGTCTCCGGATTTATTTCTACAGGGTCATTTGAAGTTTAAAGTGTATGAGATAGAATCAACAACATTAGAAGATTTAATAATTCAACACACCCATTTCAACATAAAATATCGGCATATAACATTATGATTCATAGATTAGTTAATGTTCCTTTATCAACAGAAAATTTCAACAAAGAATTAAATATAATAAAGCAAGTTGCATTTAATAATGGTTATCGGGTGGATTTGATAGATAATATTTTGGCAAAGAAATTACACAAAAAGGCTATCCAAGAAGTTTACCCTAGTATCAGGAACAAAGAAAGTAATTATAGAACATTAACTTATTCAGGTAAAGCCACCGAAAAATTAGCCTCATTTTTACACAAACAAAATTTAAGGATAGCCTATAGAACAGAAAATACGTTGGGAAGGTCTATTAAAGATAACAAAGATAAAACACAAAAATTAGAAAAATCAGGAGTTTACAAATTAAATTGTGGGACCGGGAGATCTTTTAAAAACCGCCTACGTGAACATCACACGAGTTATGTAAAAAAGAAAACAAGTTCAACATAAGCGAATCATATTTTAGAAGAAGATCATCACTTTGATGAAAACTTCGAAATTCTACATGTGAAAAATAAAGGTGTCAAACTTAATTATTTAGAATGTCTAGAAATAAATAAATTGAAGAATTCTAATTGTCTACTCAATGACCAATTGGAATTGAACAATTCTCCTTTGTTGAACCTATTTTCTTAGTAACTTCGATTGTTTCCCAGGCATATCTTGTTTTCGTTGTTTGTGGATAACATTAATGAGGAAGATAAGAATTGGGATAGGTCAGGTTACTTAACATAACAATTCTAGGTAATGTTGGTATAGTTATGTTAATTAGTCTTCTTTATTTAGATATTTAAGTAAAGCCTAACGAAGAGGATTTTAGTAAACCATTATCGCTTGATAAAACTACAGTGTAGTGAAACAAGTCGCGAATTTAATAAAGTTTTGTGGAAATTTAATCGTTTACCTTAGTGCTTTATACCAAGACTACATTTATTTTTCGGGACCAAGACCAAGACTGACCAAGACAAAAGCTTTTCATCAGTATCTTCAGTCAACTCTAACAAAGTTCGCATGACTTCTGAGAAAAGAAAAATATCAAATAAAGTCATGGGAAGGATAAATTTATGAAATACTTTGTAGAACTACTGGAATAATGACTATTGAAATTAGGTATCTAATGAATATTCATAAACTTAATAATACTTATGAACAAGAATATTTATCAGTTGCAGATAATTTCTTGGGACATTGTCTATGTATCTATTTAACTTCTCTACCTTTCTGAACTCCCATTGTCATCAATTTATTGAATTATTGAACTATCAGTGGACTTTCTGGAAACCCTTATTTTCTCAATATGAAAATATTGTTTGATGACACATTGTGTTTGGTCATATATTGCGTTAGTAGTCGCATTCCCAAGTGCACAAACATTTTTCAAAAAATTTACTCTTCTCTATTATTCGACCAATAACTACGTTAATTCTGAAATTATCTGATCTTTTTGTGCTTTTTTTCAAGTTTATTTAATGCACGCTGTCCTGAATTCCTGTCATTACTATCATCGACCGCCTACCCGAAGGGTCCCATTTTGTGGGACTGAAAAGCTTGAAAGACTCTATCGAGCTGCTTTGATGCTGTACCCTACAAATCATTAATCACCGCTAACAAGTCGGAGTGAAAGATGAATGTCGCTGTAAAAAATGAGATATCGTTAGCGAAGACTGAAAACCTGTTTCTTGCTACATATTGTGATTTATGAAATGGAGAGATAAAATGTATTTTCTCAGCATACTTTCACTCTCAGCATGGAATATACTTTGTGGTGAAGAGAAACGTATGCCATATTAATGAGCAGAACATAGTAACATGGAAATTTACCAATTTTATAATATAATAGTCTAAGTTGAGTTTTTCTCACCCTTAGATACTTTATTGTCCAAGAATATAAATTGTGGACAAAATGTATTAAAAAGAATACCGATGGGTATAAATATACAGTGTGTCCGCTTAAGTTCTCTACATATGAGTAACTTTTTAGTATTAACTTTACGCAAAAATGGTTTCTCTAAGCCATATAAGAGTATTGCCAAAAAATGTATCAATCAATCAATAATCAATCATCTTTATTTCTTTAGGTTTATACAAACAAACATAGAAATGCGTCAAACAAGTCATAAAAATATGCATTAAAAATATTCTTATATACTAACAATAAAAAAATTCACAATAAAAAATCGAACAGAATAAAAGACAATAAAAACTCATAGGATGTAATAAAGGCATATAGTAAATATAACATTATTAATAATCGTTGACTGAAGTACTCGTTAGTGGAATAAAATGGATTATTATATTTAGACTTAGATGTTTCTAATATCGATGGGAAAATGATTATATATATATAATTTTATCGACATAATGTAAGGCCCACTTGAAACAGTAGATGAGTAATGAAGTGGATCGACATCGTCTAATTTTCGCAAAAATTATATCTTGTTGCTAGACTCAGATCTTTTCTGCTTGTGAAATTATCATTGTGTGACTTCACATAAGATACACAATTGAGTATATACAGTGAGGACGTAAAAAGTCCTCTCCCCCTTAACTTTTGAACGGAATTTTAACCCCGTTACTGATTCTGACCGAAAAGCCAATTTTTTGTGGAGAAACAGGTGAACATATTATTGGTATTATATACTGTGGTTTTTGTTTCAGTTTTTTATACCTTAGTTATTTTGCTGGAGACTCCAAATAGCATTTCATTTCAATCTCAGTCTAATATTGACGTTAATCATATCAATACTTTTGACAGTTTTCATAGGTTTCAGCATTTCTTTATAATTTTCAAATGCCTCGTCCTCGTCCTTTAGAAGAAAAAACTGAAGCAATTTTAATTTACGCTGAAGCTGGGTAATTACCATGAAGCAGAAAGAATATTTAATGAGCGCTTCTCAATTAATCCAATATCTCGTACCTACCTAAGAGAATTGGTCAGTAAAATTCAAAGAACTGGTTGCGTAACGAGGGAAAAAGGATCTGGAAAAATCCATTTCAGAAGATCAGCAAATCGACGTTCTGGCAGCCGTTGTTAATAATCCGCAGCAAACAACGAAAACGGCGGCCACGGCTTGTGACGTATCTATGACCACTGTGAAAAAATATCTCAAAATACACAAATTTCACCCATATAAATTAAAAATCTGCATCAATTAACAGAAGATGACCCAGATAGGAAAATGCAGTTTTGTAGATCATGTCTGATCGCATAACCCAAAATCCCGGTTACATTAACTCTATTTGTTTTAGCGATAAAAGTACTTTTTTTCTAAATGGTGCAGTAAATAGACAGAATGTGCGTTATTGGTCAGACGTATATCCGCACTCTTTTCGAGAGGATCATACTCAAACTCCAGAGAAAATCAACGTATGGGCTGGTATTTTTGGTGACCATATTATAGGTCCAATATTTATGGCAGAAAATTTAACTAGGCATCTGTATTTAAATATGCTTCAAAATCAGATCCATCACAGTATTCAAGAAGTAGTTGGGGCCAACCCAAATGAATTCACCATGGATGTTAACTTTCAACAAGATAGTGCACCCCCTCACTACTACAGACCTGTCCGAGAATGGCTTAACGAGAATTTTCCGGGACGGTGGATAGGCCGACGTGGCCCCATTGAATGGCCAGCTAGGTCACCTGATATGACCCCTATGGACTTTTTTCTGTGGGGGTACATAAAATCTAAGGTGTACGTCACGCAGCCGCAGTCACTCCAGGAACTTATGAACCGAATAACAGATGTGTGTTACGGTATTACCCCGGAAACATTTAATAACATTCGGAATGAATTCCAGAACCGACTTTTTTTCTGTCAAGAAGTGAACGGTGAACATTTTGAGCACTTGTTAAAATAGTTGCAATTGTTACTTGAAATTTTGTTGAAATTAAAAGTTATTGAGGTTTTCAATTTATTTGTAAAATATTTGAAGCAAATTTCAAACGCCTTGTCAGTTTGAAACGGCTTGGCAGATTTTCACAAACAAAGAATTGTTGGATAGAGAATAAGAAGACCTTCAAAACCTGGAGCCACTTTTACATCTGAAAAAAAAAGTTGATGGTGCTCTTTTGACACTAGGCCACGTGACTCACTTTTACATCTGAAAAAAAAGTTGATGGTGCCCTTTTGACACTAGGCCACGTGACCACAATCATTTTTATGCTACAAAGTAGTAAAAGTGGTACCTTTTTACCCGACCTCGATTGCTTGTTATTTTCAAAAGTTAAGGGGGGGGAGGACTTTTTACGTCCTCACTGTACAATGAGATAACTGTTAAAATTTTAAGATGTGAGAATATATCCCTAAAATATTTTCTCAAAACTAAATTACCTTTGATTCATATCAAGAAAAGTTGAAAACTACGATCAGATATCCAATTATACCTATCAACAACGAAGAGTCAGGTTTTATATTTGTCACATTCCTTTCAGTTTGTTTCATATGAGTAACTTTTTCATTATGGAATTGACCTAAGAGAAAAATTCCTTCAAATTTAATGTTAGAGTAAAGTGAATAAAAAAAATGTAACGGGGGGGACTTAAGTTTGTACCCG
Organism: Chrysolina americana; assembly: GCA_958502065.1. Classification (NCBI taxonomy): domain Eukaryota; kingdom Metazoa; phylum Arthropoda; class Insecta; order Coleoptera; family Chrysomelidae; genus Chrysolina; species Chrysolina americana. Next base: position 84,746,301 of record OY293413.1, read on the forward strand.
TAGTACGATTGTTGGAAAATAAACATTAAAAAATCATTTCAATAATAGCACTCTTTTATCATCAATAAATGCATTTCATTATGGATTTCAATCTACAAATATTTATCAGTTTTTTTTAATTGCCTGACCTTTTGTTTCACCATCTCTGTTTTGTTTGCTAAAATTCATGTCGTCTTCACATCAATTCCTAGAAATTGAAATTGAACCCTACTCACTTGATGATTACCTGTTATTCAATCTATCCTAGTGAATCAAAATGTGCCTGACCATTGTTTCAATTAATGTACTTTATGTAATCTGTGATCTTATATATTGTACGTTCCTTGAAATGAAATTTGTTTATTATTATTATGATTATTATTATTTTCCACCAGTCCAACGTGCCCTAGAACTGCAATAAAAATAGCTTCATCGTTGACAACTCCTGAACGGTTATGCTTTTTATTGTTAACAGGTCCAGTTTCCATAAAGGACATGGCACTGGATACATGTATTTCTGGGGCTCAATAGATTTTTTTGATTTTTGGATGTATCATTCTCCAGGTCAAAACAAGCAACTTTCTTCATTAGACTTTTTTCTGGCACTGGATACATGTATTCCTGGGGCTCGATAGATTTTTTTGATTTTTGGATGTATCATTCTACAGGTCAAAACAAGCAACTTTCTTTATTAGACTTTTTTTCTTGCTCTACAGCGTGAGCTACAAAAATGGATTTTTCTTGATTTTTGAGTATAATATCATGTGAAAGATATCAATTTCCTTTGATTATTTCAAATATGATGTACATTACTACAGGACGAGGCAGAAAACGCGATTTTTCTGAAACTCGTTTATTGACTTCTAGCCCAATTGTGGGCTTTTCCTTGAATTTCTTGAGGCATATTGTGTAGATGAACCCAACGAACTGTTCTAAATACATTTCACAACGTTTCTACACAGTGAGCAAAAAATAAGGTGGTTGATTAATGGGATATGATGGGATAGTGGATTTATTGTTGAAAATCAAGTTTTGTCTATTCTTTTTTGTGACGCTACAGGGTGACTCCATTTAAACGAAATTATGGGAGAATACTTATTTATTTCTGTTGATATGAAAGCTATGAATACATTAGTTGAACTAACCTAATCTAATAACTAATCTAGATATTACCTGCCTCCTTTCGAGGAGGAATTGATCGACAGATATCTGGTATTGAGCATTTGGTATATCACATATATAGCAACGAACCATGACTTTTCAATGATGAGGAACTATTGTCAACTTTGACAGATTATATAGTCACCATAACAACAATCATTTTGTTTTATAGTTGAACACTTAGGGGTATGTTGCAAGAGCTGGTGAAGTGAGTCAATTTTTTTTAACTTGTATATATAGGTACAAACATGTAAAAAACAAAATTGCTAACACGAGCAACTTCGGGAGAACTTTTGGTTCCGAGAAATTCAACGGAAAGCCCACAATTGGGCGAGAAGCCAATAAACGAGTTTCAGAAAAATCGCGTTTTCTGCCTCGTGCACAATAATTGATATAATCAAAGGAAATTGATATTTTTCACACGATATTATACTCAAAAATCAAGAAAAATCGATTCGCAGAAAATATTTTCCATAATTAGCGTTAGACAATCAACCCATTTTTGTAGCTCACGCTGTAGAGCAAGAAAAAAAGTCTTATGAAGAAAGTTGCTTGATTTGACCTGTAGAATGATATATCCAAAAATCAAAAAATCTATCGAGCCCCGGGAATACATGTATCCAGTGCCATGTCCTTTGTTCAGTAATTCCGAAACGTATTTGTGTCGTACATTTCATCCTTGATCATTAAACATACGGGCAGCAGCTCTACCTCTATTTCCATTCTGGTAGTACAAACTCACTATTTCAATACGTTTTCGAAGCGTATAAACCAATTCTTCTCAAGAACTCACAAATACAGAAACACCACTTGTAACTTCACCTGGTAGGTAATCGTTATTGTAGGATGAGATAAATACAAAATGAGGAGAATATCGAATTCAAACTCAACTAGGTAAAATAAGACTTTTTGAAGTAAGATTGTACAGAAGTCCATTCAGGGTGTCTCGTTCTCAACTCAAATAATTTTTAGCTTCCAAACTATGAACTTCAGACCATAATGTAATCTACTTTGTTGAAATCTGTTCATCATGGAACATCTGATAATGCAAAACAATATAGGGTGATCCATTAAAAATATGGTGACATGCTCGGGGGTGCGATATATGAGATGTTGGGATATTTTTTTATTTTTCCTGAAAATCATTGTACCAAAAGTTATTCAGGGAGGCTCGTTTTAAATGGAATGCACGGTATAGAAATTAAATAAGTCGACAATCGAACAATATAACCAGAAGATGAAATTAATCTATATGATTTTCAAATCAAAATATATCCCCTTGTACACCTTCATCATTTCTTAGAATATTCATCAGTTCCGAAAATATTAAAAGTGAATAGGCGAGGTTCAAGCGTGATAACTGTTAAATAGATAAAACACATGTACAATGAACAGTCACCAAATTAGGCAGAGATTATGTGTTTTTCGAACTGGATTTATAGCATCAAACTTTGTCGAGAGATAACTGCCCAGTAATGAAAGCGTGCTGTATCTTGTTTTAGAAACGTTGTGCACGCTTAAAATGATGTATTATCCACCTAGTCATGGCGTTGTATCTGCATAAGGCCCGCTGTTCGTTCAAGACAATGGCATTCACTTTGCCTATTCAACGTACTCGTTGGAAGTGTTTACTAAAGTGAGTCAACATCTACAATTACTGCAGAGTGAGAAATGTTCCTACCCGTGTTTTAGAGCTGTATCCAGTTCATGTGGAAGAGCGAACGGTTTGAGATAAACAATCTGCAGAACACACTTGACTGCCACTTACCAGCTGGAGCACAATTACCTAACATATTTGTATGATGCAAACATGATTTGAGAATGTACGTTTTCGTATAATAGTCCAGTGATTAAAATCTGGTGTTTAAATGACACACTTTCTCTTCTTTTTAGTTAGTATGAAAAGCTTTTCATAAAGAGAACTTTACAAAAAATCAGCTTCACTCATTCGAACTATACCTTCCTGCATCTCGATACGATATAGACCGGGAGATGGTGACACAAAATATTAGGTCATTTGTACCAGTATGGCGGTTCTTCTGGGTTCTAATTACGGAATGACAAAACAGAAAATGATGGTCATAGCGCTAGTACAGGCGACCCAATCGCGGGGGCATTAATCGAACGTGTCGTATATATAACGAATGTCGAACGATTCGTTCCGCAAAAATGCTTGTATTTTCCGATAGTCCATGAAAAAAGAAGTAGGCGGTAGCGTAATGCCATACTTCTCCGGTGTGACTTACAGCCCGCCATACCGACACGAATACATCAATTAAAAAAAAACAATTCAACCATTTGTACCAGGCTGATTTTTGCGCAGCTAATCATCGTCACGGAAATCACCTTGCCATACGTTCCCGACGGTTCTCAATGGCCGCCATACCACCGCAAAGAAGTATTTTTTTTAGCTAAACGATTTGTACCTGCCTAAAACTTTCTTCAACAGTTCTCTGTATGATCATAAATAGAAGTCTAATCATGCCATACCTGTGGGAGGTAGCGATTATGTGCAATATTTTTTAAAAATTCTAAGATTTTATTCGTAATTCGAACAATTTGTACCAGTATGATAGCACTAATTGTTCCTGTAAGTTGGAGGTTTAACGAATATAAACACAAAATTTCAAACACCTAGGTGGCGGCAATCTTGTCTTATAAATAGATGTTATGTCGTATAATATTGTACGGCTCCCGGCTACGGTTATGAACGCAGCAAACGATGAAGAAGAGAAAGATGAAGAAGAAAAAGATGAAGACGAAGGTAAATATTGAGGAAAATAACTTTATGTTGACGATTTGCGATTGTGTATTGCGCTTGGGTGAATAAATCAAATAATTTATAGATACTGATGCAGTAAGCAGTGACGAGGACGAAGAAAACGAATACGAATATGCCGGGGATTCCAGTTCAGAAGACGTTCAGAGTCCATTAAGTTTTCGAAATTTTCCGGAATAAACTGCAATAATATTGATATTGCATATAATTTTTCTCACATGTACCGGTCACGATATTACAGGTGGGCTATTTCGAAAAATGGTTTCAAGATTGCATTATAATAATAATAATTTTATTTGCCCAAAAATACAATAATTTATATTCACACATATACATATATATAATTTAGGATATGGCAAATAAACTCTAGGGAAACGCCCATAAAAGGTAAAAACCTTGTACATGACGTGGGGAAGTAAATGGAGGGTTGTTATTTAAAATTCAGGAATATGCCTAATCTATACATATACTGTTATGGATATATTATAATATTGACAGTGGTTGTCGACATATCAGAGCGAGTGTGGCAGCTTCAGCCCCCTGGTCACGGTACAGGCTTATTTTTCAATACCAAAAAAAAATCAGAAAATAATTTTTTGGAGTCCACCACTTTGGCACTTCGCCATGAGTACAGTGTAATTTTCCCAGAGCATAGTTTTTTTTTTCAAGTTTGGAAAACTGAAATGCCATACTGTTACAATTCATTCCTTTTTTTTTCATATCATGCTCGCGTGTAACAGACTTCCGCCCCATAGTTACAGTATGGGATAATTTTTTTTAGGTTGAATTTTTTCCAAACGAACTGAATACGATGATGCCATACTGTACCGAATGATCTTATGACTTGTACTTTGAAAACGTGTCGAAAAACCAAGTTTTTCAAGTATGCCGCCACTTTTTCCCTCTACCAGAAGTATGGCAAATATAATAATGGTCACATTGTATTATATAATTTCCGAAAATCCAAATACCATACTGGTACAAATCGTCAAAATTTCATTTTTTTTACATCTTGGCTTAAGTCCTACAGTCGTCCGCGCAATGGTTACAATCTGGAATAATTTTTTTTAGTTAGAATTACATCCAAATAAACAGAATACAATAGCGAAAACGCCGTATCTGCTGACCACTATTTTGTTCGGAATTCTATAGATCCGACCTTCATACGACGGAAATTCTCAAACTTTTGCACATACGCCAAAATGATTTGTTAACTTTGGCTGTAAACCGGAAGTATACATAATTTCTGGTTGGTAAAACGCAAAATTTATAGGTTTTCAAACCTACAGAATCCAATATCTCAATATTTATATTTTTTGTATATACGGCATTTTTGCTAAGGACGGCAGAATGATTCCATGATGTAAAAAATGATTTTACGTATTTTACAGTCGTATTTTCAAAACGTGTCGAATAAATAAGTTTTCCAAGTATGGCAGCAATTTTTCCCCTACTAGACGTATGGGAAATATAACGGTCATATTTTATCTCCAATGCAATACTGGTACAAACCGTTTACAAAAAAAAAATGACTCCCTTGCGGTGGTATGGCGGCCATTGGGAACCGTCGGGAACGTATGGCAAGGTGATTTCCGTGAATGGCTACTCGACGATGATTACAATGGTACAAATGGTTGAATTGTTTTTTTTTAATTGATGTATTCGTGTTGGTATGGCGGGCTGTAAGTCACACCGGAGAAGTATGGCATTACGCTACCGCCTACTTCTTTTTTCATGGACTATCGGAAAATACAAGCATTTTTGCGGAACGAATCGTTCGACACTCGTTATTTATACGACACGTTCGATTAACGCCCACGCGATTGGGTCGCCTGTACTAGCGCTATGACCATCATTTTCTGTTTTGTCATTCCGTAATTAGACCCCAGAAGAACCGCCATACTGGTAAAAATGACCTTATATTTTGTGTCACCATCTCCCGGTCTAACAAGGATATTAATGAACGAAAAGTAGCTATGCTATTGTATGTCATTGGAAGTCCTGATATCAGTATTTTCCACTCCTTCATTGTTGATATTGATACAATAACATTCAGTGACCTGATTAAGAAATTCAGTGTCTATTTCATTTCAAAAAAGAATATCTCCATGGAAAGAAATATCTTCTTCAGCCGAATATAAAAACAAAAAGAATCAATTGATGATTCTGTAACTGATTTAACAAATGAAATTTTCCCTACGAAATTGGTAAGAAAGTTTTACTTCACAAAGAGCATTGAATTTTTGTGAAACCTTACAACTAACCCAAAGGTGAGCAGAATAACTTCGTCACAGAGCTGATGGTTTTATTGATGTAGTACATTCCAGAGATAGAACTTCTTATCGAGAACGTTAGTTCACTGACAAAAATAACAATTCATCATTTTCAACAAAACGTCACGTCTCTGAAACAAGAATATCCTCTTCCACATGAAAAATGTTTGAATATTTTGAATAATTATATGATTAAATGATGAAAAATACAACGAAGAATATTATTTTATCAATGTAAATGTTGATTCTTACAAAGGCGTAGACGAGACCCTATATTATTAAAATTTTTATGTTTGTTAATTCCGAGAAACTGAGTCAGAATTTCGACTTGGTATCTCAAAAATAGCTAATTCCGAAATATTTAGTCCGAATTCCGATTTAGTAACTCAGAATTAGCTAATTCCGAGATACTAAGTAAGAACTCGGAATTAGCTGAATGCGAATTATCTAATTCTGAGATACTGAATCGGAATACTGACTCAACATCTCGGAATTAACTAATTATGAGTTAGTAAGTTGAAATTCTGACTTAGTATCTCGGAATTAGCTGATTCTGAGTTATTGAGTCGGAATTCTGACTTAATATCTCCTAATCAGCAAATATTAATTATTTATCAATAGTGGCCCACCTACGCCTTTGTAATACAGTGAATGTACGAGTAAATTACTATGACTTGTGTGAATACTGTATAATGTGAAAAACACCAATAAATCATCTACCTATTTATCTATATTCTTTAAACAGCATAACCAGTATTGGTCTAGTAAAAACAAGATTTAACTAACCTCTTGAAAAATCCGAAAGTTTTGAAACTTGGCACAATTATTCAAAGATACCCAGGGATGAATATATCAAAAGTCCTAATGAATATGAGGCGAGCTCTAGCGGCAATAAATATCAGCTTTAAACTCCTACAGGATTTCATTAGATTTTTGGGTTTTTGAATGGACCTTTACATTTACAAAAAATTAATTGCAAAACTCGTTTCAATCGATTGTTAATAGTCTAAAATGTCTATTCATCAACGAGTGCCACTCTACTTTTTTTATTTGAGAAAAATATTACATTTCAAAGTGTCAAAGTTCATCGGAAATATCCCCCACCATAATCCACGTTCCGAAATAGGGAATATTGTTCTCCCATAAAATATAGCTACTGGCTGATTATAAGACATCGAGAAATACTTGAAACATTGTCACTGGATCAACACATCAAAATTTTTTTTATATCATTTGAAATGTGAAAAACTATTGTTGGCAACACCGCAAATTATAATAACAGTTCTTATGGTACAAAAGTTGTTATTACCACAGAACACATACAGTTTATATTAATTTTCACAGATGGTTAGACAACCGTGTACAAAGCACTTTGTAGACATTTTCACGGTTACAAGGAATACAGAAATTACTTAACACCAACAACAAAACTTTGATTTTGAAAACCTCTTTAACCTCAAAAAATAAAATATTTAAGAGTCTGTTAGTTTCCAGCATACAGATTTGATCTACTAGCATCTATCTTGTATCACATAATGTAAGAAAATTAGTTAAACAGAGAAAAAAAATTGTTATTGTTCTGCTCCGTGAAACAGACGAACGAAACCATCTGGTATCAAATGACAACTATCATAGAACACAATCCAGATGTAATGATAATTTGACATTCCATGGTGTACAACTTATACGACGTTGCCAAGTTTAATTTTGATGAACGTGACGTCACGAAACCCCTTTTTTCAAATTATAGAAAATTTGGCGGCTGTCAGAAAAAATAAATAAAATATCCCAACTGATATAAGCAGATATACTTCCTAATTACAGTGTTTTCTCATAGTACGTGGAAAGGTCCGTTCTTCAGTTTGCTCTGGTACACTTGTTTCAGATATTGCTGCCAATAATATTATGAATTATATCATATAAAGTTATTTTTAAAATACATAATCTACTATATTGTGGCCCTCACGTTTAATAAACGTTTAATATATTTTGTTATTTTTTTCAGATGTCTCCATGATGAAAATAGATATGCGGCTATTAGTAGCATTGTGTTTGCTGAAATTAGTCTGCTGTTTACCAGATACAATTCCAATCGGTGAGTCATGTTGAACAGAAAATTTTCCTAGAGTATTAAGTTAAGTGGAAGAATAGCTATGTTGAACTCCGTCATTATTAAAATTTTACCCTATACATCTGCTGGTGTCACTTACCCCGATAGTCATTCCCCAGATCCGTTGAGTGAGTGAATTACTGGATCCAGAAATCATGTGCCCTAAGTAGATGAAATGAATCAAGAACGATGGTCTCATACATCCGTCCTACTAGAATATCTGCCACATTGTGGCAAGCCAGTATAATCATCAAATTTGAGAGCAGCGTGTACATCATTCCGATATTTTAACAGGATGGTTTGGGAAAAGTCGGCGGAGTTCAAAGAGTAAGCCTCGGTATTGAGTCCATGCCAGCTTTCCTGTCAAAAGGTTCTTTAGATGAATCATTTTGACATCCTCTGGGTTCAGTATGCTTTTCTCAAAAGCTTCCTTCCTCTGGTGCACCAATGCAGGCCGTTCTGTGAGGAGGTGTGACGAAGTCTTGTCTTCTTCCAGGCACCACCTACAGAGTGGATTATCTAGGGTCATGTGCTTGTTCAGGTAATTGGGTCAGTAAGGGCCCCTGTCACTAGCTTGAGATTTTGTCTCCCAAGGGAGAGGATTTCCTTTTTGAGTTTTTCGAAGGCCCGGGTATGTGAAGCTTCAATTGTCTCATCTATGCCATGATTCAATTAACTGTTTTTGAAACACTTCTTCAATAACAGCTAGGCTGTCGGAAATTCCTAGGGTTAGTTCTGGCCCACTCAATGGATTGCCTCATACCTCCTTGGCTAGCTTCTCTGCTTTTTCATTTCCGCGGGCACTCGAGTGTCCTAGGACCCATATAAGGCTGATTTCTTCTTTTTGACAGGTTTTCCAAGGCATATCTACACTCAGATACCCCTGCTCCGGACATGCCTCCTGAGCTTGAGCTGTTCCTTCCCTTATTTCAGATGAGGGAATGTACATGGTCCATTTTTTCTCTGACCCATTGGCTTGCGCCTTCGAGTCTGTAAGCGGTACGCATGGGTTCATGTTCGATGGACAGGTGCAGAAGTGGCAATCCTAGTCATAGTAGAACTTCCAGAGCTCTGTTGGTGATGTTCTCATGGCACCTGTCATTCCTAAGCAAGCCAGCCTTTGAACTTTATCTAGATCATTTCTGGCCGTACCTTTTAGCGTACCTGGCCACCACACAATGGATCCGTACAGTATGGTTGGGCAAATAATTGCCATATACATCCAGTGTCAGACCCCACGTTCTTCCGAACGCTCTTCTGCATGCCCAAGATATTTTTTTGACCCTTTGTATTGGAAACACCTTACTGAAAGGTATATTTCTGGAAGGATACCTAATTTGCGTTTTTTCGTTGTGCTAGCATGCATGGTTGGATTGACTTCATGCCTCGCCGCGTTTTGACATATGGATTCATGAGACGTGTTGTCAAAAGCTTCTTTTATGTCGATGAGTGCCCTCACTTTCTCTATCCTTTGGATGAGGTGGTGGAGGGCCGTTTCGGTTGATTTTCTGGTTTGGTAGGCGTATTGTTTATCGTGCAGTGGAATTATCTACAGCTACTCTTCTCTGATATGTTGGTCTATAAGCCTTTTCAACGTCTTCATGACAAAGCGGATACTCATAGATATTCTTTCAGAAAGTTTCCACCCGATCAGAAGCCGAGGAGGTTCATGGAATGAAGTTTATCACGGAACTTCATGTTTTCCACGAAAGTCATCACCCGCCTCACTAGTGACTTCTTTGCAGGCAACAACAATCTTATCCCATGAAGACAGTGCTGTTCGAGAGTAAACAACATGCCTTGATTTGATGTTTAGTGACCTCGTCTTAGTTTTGCGCCAATTTACTGCACTGAGGTCATGAAAGGCCTTTAAGTCATCACGTAGTCCATACAAAAGATACGAGACGCGTGTTATCTCGCCAACTGAATCTGAGCTTCCATTTTGTGTACGCGCCGCTCGTTCCCCCAATTACAGAGGAGGTAATTCTTCTCTCCGTTTGAGACAATTTGAATGGCGCTATACACGGTAGAGTTGATTTGCCAGATCTCAGCCTCTTCTGAAAGACTTCCGTGAATATCCGTATCCACCTGTGCATATTTTTGTGGCTTCAGGGGCTTGATGTTATGAAGCACCCTGCTGGTTCTGAAGCCCTCTGTCGGTGAAATAATGCGATCCTCCTCGACAGCCAGATCAGCATGTGGCATTTCTGCCACTTCATCCACTTCGTTAACTGGTTGTGGAGGAGGTCTGACATACCCACCCGGAAGATTTTAGGCGACAGGCGGCATGCTCCGGTTGTATTTCACCCTCAAGTCGTCTGTCCACTCAAAGCGTCCGTTGTTATCGCGGCCGTCGTTTATTATTATTTTTTTCCTGTGAAACATTTCATCGCAAGTTCTCGATATTCCAGGAATCACAATTGTTTCATGAAATAATATCTGGGCATGAAGCCGGTTGCTGACGCTCTTTTGTTTATCTGAACATTGCCACAATTTTTCTAACATCATTTTATTCATTAAGTTTATATCACCTCACCGTGTGTCAAGAGCAGCTTTATTCACAATGTATCGAGGATAAAATTGATCCATCACCTATACTTGTACACTTTCAATGGATTTTGTTATAACACTGTGGTGCGAAAAAATCCATATATCAACAACTGATTATTGTTGTTCTCAACTCATGGATCAGCAAACTCAGCATGGAATGGTTCACATGGAGATTAGTGAACGCGAGTTATGTTTATGAGGAAGTCTGGCTTATTCACAATCCATATGTCATTATTGGAAAATATTTAATTAATCGATGAAATATCTCTACTGAAACTCTCTTTCGCAAACATCGTTTGTGAATAGGTTTTAATTTATCGAGGGTTTCTCAAATACTGCAGGCTTAAAATTTACGGGTAATTTGAATAGCACAGTATCATGAACCAAACCATTCAACAAGTGGTAATCAATGATTCCTAGTGAAATGGCATTTCTTATGTCGGGTTGTACAAAACAAGTTTAGCAACAGTTCAATCAAACTGAGTTCAGTTGCTAAGGAACTAAAAATGCAATAGGCTAATCCCTAGCAATTGAACTCATTTCACTTGAACTGTTGGTAAACTTATATTGCATAACCGGCCCTTTGAGCGAGCAGTCTGGCTCTTGTCTCACACTTCCTCATAGTTATCCAACAGAGAGTAGGGCCAAAAGGCTAGACAGGATATTACTTGGTGTGTTTGTGACAGCTACTGTGGAAAGATAAGTGATTATTACTCCATTGTTATATGGAACCACGGAGACGATGATCTTGATGCCTTTACTGATGAGCTGAACCACATCAAGAGAGACTTTCGTCACAATGGGTAACCAGCAAAACATATAGCAGTAATCCTTAATCGCAGGAGAGATGACACGAAAAGAACAGATGACTTAACATTACCGACTTTAAGTCTTCCCTACGTGAGAGGGTTATTGGAGAAGATAAAGCGAATTGGATCGAGGCACAATATCCAAACATACTTCAGGTCGAGTAATACCATCTGTAGCCAACTCACAAAGACAAAACCGCCTCACGAGAACATTGACTCAAAAAATTGCATTTACCGGGTTCCACGTGAAAGTGGGAAGGATTATGTTGGAGAAACGAAGAGGCCACTCGACGTTAGAATCGGTGAAAATAAGAAAACATGGGGAAACATCAAAGTCGGGGATAGCGAAGCATGTTTGGACGAACCAACACAACATCAAATGGTCGGAAGCCGAGACTATCCACAAAGAAACGCATTGGTACAAAATAAAGCTCATCGAATCTGCGTATATTATGAATAATGAAGGGTTCAGTCAACCTAGCGTGGAGATTCGGAATGTGTGGAAGCCTCTCATCACTCGACTAGATCGACTGAAGTTTCAATAAATAATACAGTGTCATGGTATTAATGTTTGTACTACTGAACTTGTCAACACGGGGGTTCAGTCGTTATCGTAACATTCATTATACCGAACTACCTGTAGGTATTTAACATAACGGGTACCTATGCACCTTAATGACACAATTGTGTATATGCCAGGTTTGTGTCGCTATTCATATATGTGAAAACGGTAATAGATTTTTTAATTACCGAAACGTTGTGAGTCATAAATACATACAGAGGATTTAATATCTTTGTTTTTCTTTAGACAATGGAAGCCCTGAACAATTCTACACAAAGTAACACATTGTAAACCACCTTCAAATAAACGTGGAAATATACTGTTCATTCATTTAATACTTTTAGAATATTTTTTTCATTTATTTTTATCTTCTGACTTCCTTTTTTCTCAGGATGAAGACCCTTAAAAAGGGATACGACAAAGAGCATTTGTTTTTCGGCTGCTTTGTTGGTTTGGTCTTGGTATAGTTTCTATTACTTGGTTACGTCAATACAATCAAAAAGTGATTTTGGGAAAAAATTAAAAAGTTTGAATTTATTTGGGTTTTATAGAGTTCGAAAGCGGTCGCTCCACAAGTTTGGTATTCATGAAATTCAGCCTTGGTCAAAAATTATCTTGTGTTTCTGCGAACCTCTTAGACTATAACGTGAATATTTAATTAGGAAAGAGGCATAATAGACAGATCTCTGTACCCAGCATCTGACTGCTTTCGTCTGCATTTGGAAAACCCTGAGTGGTACAAGAATTTCCCCATACAAGAATAATATGGTTAATGTGAGCATGGAAAATTGAAAAATAATATGTTCGTACTGTATTGAAATAAGCTTCTCCTCAAGTTCATGAATAACTGTTCTAGTTCTCTTCAAGGCACATATGTTTCGTCAGTATTCACGCAAGAACTGCTGAACGCAGAAGCTGATTCGAATACTTAAATGTTTCAGGTTCGTTTTGGATGGAGAAGCTTGTACAAAATATTTTCCAATCCTGATTAACAGGAGTTATCTCAAATTAATGCTTTGCCGACAAACTGATTTATTTTTGTAACGCTTCCGACAATGTCAATAGTTTCAAATATTCTCACCAACTGATTTATCACTGTATCTGTTCCTATTGCTCATCTATACCTCTTTAACCTAACCAGCCTTTACTCACACATTCAAAATATAATAAGTATAAATAATGACCAATGAACAGGGTAATAATAATAAAAAAATGGGTACTTTCATTCTTGGCGTTTCTCACATTTAAAAATGTTTTCCGTCGACCTCGTATCAACATATCTGCCTACTGTTCTTCAATGCAAACGAAATCGACCATTAGTAGCTGTCACTAATAATCGATTTGTCATTAATGCAAGATTTTTCGAAATCAAAACCATTGATCGACTTTTCCTGTATCCTCTTTTAGTTTCTCTAATTCTACCAATAAAAATTTTAATATAAATATAATGATAATATTAATAATTGAAGGAAGAGTTTGTAACCATGTACTATTTATTTCATTGAGTAAAAATCTTTTAATCAGGGAATTCTCTTTTTGAACAAAAGTGAGGTCGACGGAAAACTATTGTATACAACTCGTATAATAAAATGCGATAAATGATCTCGAACATGAATGTCTCGATAATTATTCGCCTTCAAGAATTCACTAGTTGATTAAATAACCATTATATTATGGCGTTTTTTCGATCTTTTACCTAAGTGATCAAGAATGCTAGAGCCGATGCTGTATGTTGGACAAACCCGACAAACTCTAATCGATTTGTTGAGTAGGTAAACCCGAGATTGTCGAAAACCAAACTTCCAAAAGGGCATAATTCAGTTTAAAGCACTTCCGTTGTAGCTCGACAAGAACAAACAAACAAGTTTTATGGATGCTGGTTGCAGCTTTCCATGATGGCAAAGGGTTAATGGGTTGCGTCAGCTGTCACATGCGGAGACAGTGGAATGGTTAGGGTTGATAAAAATTATGAAGTGGGGCTGAAATTGATAGCGTTATAAAACGGTTCGATGCAAATACCAATAGTTAGTACGAATGTTTGATGATGAAGTGCACATGTTAACATTAATTTGATGGGATTGCAATCGAACTATAAGTAGTCGAAATTGAGTTGACAATCTTTTCAAAGAAACATTTTTTCTATTTTGCTTCTGAAACGAAGTCATTATGAAACTCAAATAGAGGCCCGAAACAGAGGCGGATCTATACAGTTGTTTATTTTTTCAGTGTTTTCAGAGCGGAAGACATACAAATTATGATTAGATAATTTATTGTTGACAAAATTAACTGTCAGCATCGGTCAAATTTTATAAAGAATTCATCAATCAAATGTTTTTGATATTTATTGTATTTGAACCCTATCTCAATCTCAAGGTAGGGAATGTGGGTAAATGTCGGATTTGTACGAAATTTTCACAGATGGCTTAAAACATGATAAAAACAATATATCGATTAAAATTTTTTCGCGAAAACACATTTTTCAATTTTTTTTTGAGAAATATGTATGTCGGTACTTACTTCCAAAACACTCAAACAATTTGTTGGACGGAGAATTATATGCATCTCTCCTAAGTTCAAACAAGTAACTAACTTATCTCAATAATTAATAATTCACAAAAATCTTAATAAACAAAATCCTACATTTTATTTGGCAAATGACAGCTATCATTCTCCTAACGGCGATACTAATTTTGCGACGTTGCTAATTCAATTCCAGAAATATCAGATATAGGGATATTTTATAATATCTGAATAAAAAAAAATGAGATTGGGACTGTTCGGGTTATGTCGGGTCTACTCGGTAAGCAAGGTAAAGGTAAGTTTATCAAAAGGTTGTGTGCGAGCGCAGCGAGTATCTGCTTTGTTTTCACTTTCTCTTACCAAGCGGTGATCGGATTACCAGCAACTTGGATAGCTAAGTTAGTTATGTTGGGTTAGGTTGTGTCCCCTTCTTTTACGATAAGTAATTAGGACAATGGCATTCCGATTCGTGTTTAGGACACAAAACTACGTGAGTAAGGTTTTTTATTAATTTTGTGGCCGAGCCCGATAATTTACCTTTACCTTGCTTACCGACTAGACGCAACGAAACCCGAACAATTCCAATCTCATTTAAGGTATTTGGATTATAATTGAGTTCCTTTATTTGAATATTCTTTAATTTTGTGAAGCCGAACGCTGAATTTCTCTCTCCGTTCACATTACTTACGCATGTGGGTGCGCATGTTAACGACATGTGCACGCGCATGTGTATACATGTTTGCGCACATGCAAATAATAGTTTCCGTGATCTATCAAGTTCTTTAAATTGTGCCAGTCAGCAATCAGCATTCATTTGGAATCATTTTGAGTACCAACGTTTCAAATGATTGAAAAAAAAATTGAAAAATAGGTTTTTCCGATAACCAGCTGTCATCCCCCTACGACCGACAGCCCTCAAAAGTCGAAAATTTTGCTAGCTAAAGAATAACGAGGTCTTACCTTTTAACGTGCGATTCCTAGCACGAGACCAGTGACCACGCTGGGAATCGAACCCACGTCCCTCTGATTGATAGACTAGCGCTCTACCATCATGACCACTGTGGCCCAATGATAGAAGAATATAATTGGTATATCTACTCATTTTCCGTATCTTATTATCTAGAATATTTCATATGATAGTGAATTGAATATTTCTGGAATCAAATTGGCAACGGCGCAAATTTTAATTCGCTGTTACGGGAAAGCTGTCATTTGCCATTCAAAATGAGTGCATGTCTATTGAATACGTGTTTACTCTTTTTTTCGATTCTTGAGGATTATTATACTCATAAATTGCTACAACTGTATGTATAAAGTATTTTTGGCTCAATACAGTGCGTTTCAACCAAAAAGATACAATGAAATACCGATTTCAATGTATTATGTTTGTGTTTTGAAAATCAGTATTAGCATAGGTATTATTTTCTCAAAAATTGTGACCTTTCCGCAGAAAATTTTCAATGGATATTTCATTTTTATTATATTTTTTAAGCCATCTGTGAAAATTTTGTAAAAATCCGACATTCATCCACATTCTCTACTTTTTCCAAAATTACAAATAAAAGCAAAATGGAAAAAATGGTATTGTCACGAACCTGGAGTTCGATGTCAATATTGTGAATTCTTTTAGAAACATCATGGAACATTTAGAAACCTTCAATAATATCTGAATTGAAATCTGGAAACAATTATTTTTGTTCTAGTTATTAAGGTCGATTATTCTTAGTGTATTTTAGAATTTACCAGATCTTTTAGATTTTGACTGTAGATAACTGTTGAATAATAAAGCTTTTGTTTATCGTTTGAATTACTGAAGTCATTGTATCGACTATCAATCAGAGTTGCCAAGCTGAATTTCTTGCCTGGGCTGATGAAAGTAGCTATCCAGCACAAGTGTAACCACCCACTTTAAACTCTGAAATACTACATTTGGCGACAGCGGCGAAATGAGTGGTACTGAAGAAAGATTAGTTCAGCATATTTCTGGTATATGAGGCCAACAATTATAAAGAGATGGTGACATCAGACATACTTCAGTTTTTGAAGAGGAACGAGAAGCCAAAAGAAAATTTGAACAAAAGGAACAAAAAGCCAGAAGAAAACAAGAGGAACGACAACTCAAGAGAAAGAATAAACAAAAGAAGCTTGTCCAACAATTTGAATTAGACAGACAAACAAACAAACAAGAAGCCAGGAGAAAACAAGAACAAGAATAATTTCTCAAACTCGAAACCAATGATTTTTTCTTACAGTTCCTCATAATTCGTAATAGAAGCTTACAATGATAACAGACTTCGTTAAAAATGTTGCTGAAATAATGTTTATGAAAACTTGACACTTATATATAGTTCACATTTGACTAACTGATCGAGTCTCCAAATAAAATGAGTCAGATCTGTATCAATCTTGAAAAATATACATGAATAATAATCATGATAGTGAAGAGTTTGCTTAACACCCAGAAGGGTATGGATTCAAATTCAAGCACCTGCCACCGGCCTCCGTTCTCGGGTCTTCCTTAATTGCATAAAATCCTGTTGAAAATTTTTCCTTCCATAGATTCATTATTCTCAATCTATGTTGATGAATCTGAATACATTGAAAATAACTTAACAAGAGAGGGTTTGATAGAAATTAATTGGTGACATTCAGACAACGTTTTTTTCGTTGCTTTTGCGAATTTCAATATCGATTCGTCGAGAATGCAATTTGATTTTGTCTTCAAAGAGTCTCATAATAGTGCTTCGCTATTTCCAATTAATTATTAAATTCCAATATTGGTTGCAGGTGGTCTCTTCCATCCCGCTGACGACAAACAGGAAATTGCATTCCGCTACGCCGTCGAGAAAATCAACAGCGATCGTACGATCTTACCGAGATCAAAGCTCAGCGCTCAAATCGAGAAAATTCCACCGCAAGATAGTTTCCATGCGTCCAAGAAAGGTGAGTGCAGGAAAGATTTCAATTGGACTTTAGGTACATCTCTATATTTATAAACATGACCGTTCTCTCATATTTGTATATTTTCTTAAACAAAGTATTCCATCTAGAAAAAATCAGACATACCATATAACTAGAAACTTTCATGTGAATACGTTGGCAGGAAAGAAATTGTTTTCTGTCAGTCAGGAAGATCCCAACTATGATATTGGATATGTCATATTCAGGGTTAATGTCACGTTGTCATGTGTATGTATATTATTATGTTCAGTGTCAAATTACAGTGTGGATACAGACAACTGATATTTTTATGTCTGTTCAGGCACCAAGTATGATTCGAAGAACAATTTTGAGTCATTCACCACAATGGCTATAAGCAAGAATAAAAGAAAAAGATCCCAAATCACTGGTCTAGTGATAATAATTATTTGTATATATGTTCTGATTGATAGCAATTGACACTCACATTAGCGATGTTTTAATTTTATCCAAACCGCATTGGAAAAAATTTTGTTTTTGTACTTTCGGGACTAGAGTACCAACTTTAGTCCCGTATAACAGGGACTAAAATTTATCTTTCAGTCCCTAGGGAGATAAAGTTGCATTTCAAATTTTGTTGACACTGTTGCTATAACATTACCTACTGAGTAATCCAAGTACAGTGTTTATATAACCCATCAAAATTATTAACTGTATCAATATTGAAAGTTATAATACCTATGCCTATGCACAGTGGATTTCAAATCAAAATTGAACCTTTCAACAGGTCGATTTTATCAACTTCGTATGAAATATGTGTCGGCAAGTCTGATGTTTTTAGATATCTTCAATATTTCAGAATCGAGTGAATGAATATTCTCAGTTATTTTAGTAAAAATCTAACATGGGGTGGTTCCAGAGAAAGATGAATGATTTGAATGGATTGATTGACAGTGATTGAGAAGTTTCCAAGCGCTTGCTACTTGAGAACAACTAGCTTGGTTTTCTGGTATCGGATTGCAACAATGTATTGTGTTTTTTCTTGCATTTTTGGCACAAAGTAGCCATAACCATTATTTGAAATGATTTTTTTATAGGCACTTGACACAAAGTCCACGTTTCTTGACTTCTGCTAATTTTTTGTTCATTGGAATTCTCAGAACATCTTGACAATCATAACTATTTTGTGAACCATTAGAGAAATTGGAAAATTGACTCATATGGGTTTAATTTGATGCATAAGATACATCATGTGATTCTTTTTTTAATTTGATGTTATATTTTATTTCTGGACTAAGTTTTGTTTGAAGTTATTCTAATAGTTCATACATATTTTTCAAGAATATTTCTTAATCTCGAAAAGTAGGTAGTTCCCTTGACTTTAAAGTGAATGAAGTAGTCGTGATGCTAGGGCAATTGCTCCCACACAGACGACCCGGGTTCGATCCTCGGGACAGCCTGCCACTGAGCTTCAGTGGTTCGGAATCCACTTTTATTTAAACTGTAGGTCCCGGATCTCCCTTGCTATTTTCGAATCCTTCGCACAATAATGACCAAGCAGTATAATAATTGGAGGATGAAACCTCTATTGATTCGATAATATGAGCAGCTTCTTGCTTCAAAGATGATTTAAGGTGATAAAATTTCTGAATTCCGTTCAAATTTGAATTTTTATGAAGAATCTGCTCTCAGTTATTGATATTTTATTCCAGAATGACCCTTTCCTTTAGTATATATAAGTATTTCTTCCAAATATTCCAGTTACTTTTGATGTGAGGATTCATCTATATGATAATTTCATAAGTCGCTGGTATCAAATACACGTTCAGTCAAATTCAATGATGTGATCTTCCTGTTTTTGATTGTTGATAATAATTTTTATAGATTTCCAATATAGTATTGATTTTGGATAGATATTTTAGCTCCAATATTTTTTTAGAAGCTTTTCTATGTCTTTTTCTGTTCTATTCCCCATTTCTTTATTACGTTTCCCTGGCAACCCCTTCAAGAGCTTCGTTACACAGAGTATTCATTATCTAAAACTATTCAAACTAAGGAACCATGCATAGTCCCACCAAGTAATTTTGGTGAGTGAATATCGTTCAATCAAAATTACTTAACATTGCATAGTCCTACCAAACAATGACATGCTCTAAAACCGTAACATACTTAATTGCAAATAAACTAAATTCAAATATCATCAACATAGGCTTTCAAATTGATAATATTGAAAATTCCTCTTACATTATTATCATCATCAACTAATTCGTAAGCATTATTGGCAACCACTTGTTTTATTCGATAAGGACCTTCATATAGCAAAAATAATTTTTTAATTTCTCTATCTTCCGCTGATGAAATATTATTTGCCTTTAACCATACTTTATCGTTAATTGTTTTATTATTATGATTATGGCGTTGCTTTCTTCTTTCGACCTTCGTCAGTAACTGTTTATGTGCTAATTGTAGTCTCACTTTGGTTGAGGTCATATTTCTTTCAGGAAATTTGATTATACTTCTTAGATATTCCTCAGTATCAATTCCTTTTTCTTACATAATTGGTGCATAACCAGTATTTTCATGAATGGCAGCATTTATCCAGAGTTCTACTTTGTATATCATGGATGCCCACCTGGTATGTTTATCGAAACAATGTGTTCGCAACAATCGACCTATCTCTCTCGTTACTCGCTCCGATGGATATTTTCGTTTACTAAAAAATCTTTCCAGACTTTTCCAGTAAATTGTGTCCCATTATCTGCTAGTAACTTTGAGGGTTTTCTGACATTGACAAAATAATCATTTTTTAATTTTTTTATAATGTTTTTGGCAGTGGCATTTTTTAAAGTGTACAATTTCACGTACTTTGTGAACACATTGAGTACAACAAAAATATACTTTACTCCCCCACTCGATGTTGGCAATGGTCCAAATAAATCACAAGACAATAAATCATTTTCATCTTTTGGAACAATATAATTATATTCTCCTATAACGCGTTGATTACTAACTTTAGCTTGTTGACATATTTGACAGCCTTTAATAATTTTCCCGATATCCTTACGCAATTTTTTCCAAATCCAATTCTGTTGCATAATTTTGAAAATTTTCCATAATCCGTAATGTCCATAACATTCATGATCAGCTAAAACCAATTCATTTATCAAATCTTTTGGAGAACATATTCTCCAATCATTCTGTAGATTATTTCTTGAGTACAATATATTTTTGAATAAAAAGTAGTTTTTTATAGAAATAGAATTATCATTTATCATTTACCAACATTTCGATAATCTTTTCAAATTTTGGATCTTGTTTCTGAAAATAATCAATTTTTTTTTATTTTATCAAGAATTTCCTTTTTAAGAATTATCTTCAGTTTCGCAATTATGAAATGTTTGTTTAAGTTGTAAATTTCACTCTGGTCACTAGGATTTCTAGATAGAACATCTGCTATTGTATTCAATTTACCTTCATAATAACAAATTTCTAAATGAAATTCTTGAATTTTGAGAACCCATCTAGTTAATCTTGAATTCAAAAGTTTACATTTTTGTAAAAATGATAAAGCCTTGTGATCATTATGGACAATTATTTTCCTACCTAGAATTATATTCCTCTACTTCGAAAGACAATAAACTATACTTAGCAATTCCCTTTCAGTAATAGTATAATTAATTTCTGCATTGTTAAGTGTTCTACTGACAAATGCTATATTATTCTCTTCATTATTATCTCCCATTTGGTAAAGTCTTCCTCCAATCGCAAATGCACTTGAATCTGTTTGCATATAAAATGTTTTTCTTAAATTTGGATGATAAATCATACAAGCTTCTGCAATAATTGTTTTCATTTTCTAAAAAACAAATTCATGTTTTTCTTCCCATTTCCATCTCTTCCCTTTTTTAACAGCTCAAATAGAGGATTCATTATTTCTGCATATTTATCGCAATATCTTCGGTGATAATTACATAACCCTATAAATCCCCTCAATTTCTTAACATTATTAGGTCTTGGAAATTTTTCCAAAGCTTCTAGCTCATCCCTGTCTATTTTCAATCCTGTTGTCGTGAGAATATTACCTAAGAATTTCACCTCTTTCCTATAAAATTTACATTTCTTTAAATTCACAGTCATATTCGCTTTCCGGAGTTTATCAAAAACTACTGATAATAGTAGATTATACCACGAGTCAATAATGAGCTATTATTCTCGAGGAATTTTTACGAACCAAGCCGCGTTAGCGGCGAGGGAGTAACATTCCGAGAGAATAATAGCCATTATTGCGAGTAGTATACTCTACTTTATTAACGACAAATTTATTTATTTTAGAATTTCAATGAACAACTTTATTTGTCAATAACATTTATTTTAGATTTTCAATGAACAACTTTATTTGTCAATAACATTTAAATTAGTGACAGTACAATTGATAAACTGAATTGGTCGTAAATTATGATTAACTTTGGAAGAGTTTTCAACACGAATATTTGGAATTTCGGTTGCTGTAAAAGAAGAAGTTGCTTCATTACTATTTATCTGTTTGGCAATAGTATCTGCTGTAGTTGTTTTGTTTCTCGTAGACTGATCAATGTATCCTTCAGCTACTTGGGTAGATTTCCAGCCCCCATGACGCTTCAATCCAGTTATATCGCCTCCTCCATCAATGTACAGAGTGGCAGATGATCTGCGATAACAATGGCCGGTATAACTTTGAGGATTTGGCAAGTTTAAATATTTGGCAATTTGTCTACCAATGTCTGCAAATTTGTTTTTTCCTATACGTTGTATTGTACATTTCGATTTTTGATAATTTAGAAAGAATGAATTGGTTTCTACATGTGACGGACGGAGATCGATGTACTTCTTTACAATATTGTAAAACGTACTGTTTATGGTGAATTTTCGTACAATTTTAGTTTTAGTCTTGGGTATTGTTATCAATAACTCTGTTTGGAAATCCTTCACGTCTTCTATCTTCATTTCATAAAGCTCGTTTGAGCGGCATGCGCCCATAATTCCAATAACTAATATAACCTGAATGAAATAAGAACATGAGTTTTTGAATAGATCAGATTAAATATGAACATTTACCTTATGCAAAAGAAAACTTTCATCAGGATCTCTGTCAATAAATTTCCTAATTTTTTCCGGGGTCAGAGTGGAAGATTTCTTTGCTTGAAATCCTTCAGATTTTCTTTTTAAAAGCGCTCGTAGTTTCTTATATTTTTCCAGATCAACGTCATGGTTTATCTTCAACACACATTTAATCATTGAATAGAATGACCATAATGAAGATGGCTTGTATTTTGCACCCAATTCAGCGAAATAGGCCAGCAGAACATTTTCGGAATAAGAGTTTGCCTTGTTTCGAAGACGCCATTCGTTGAACGATGCGTACGTTTTATTATAAATGGATTTCGATGTTTCTGGTATTAAGGTAGATGTTGTTGCTGCAGCTAATTGTACAATTTCTGGTGGTGTACAAGTGAAAGATTCTTCATTTTCATTCATTTTAATACAAATACACAAACACTACGCGTTTGACACTGACACTTTTGAGTTTGGTTATATTGTTTCCATGGTATTATTTAATTCGAGAAATTTTGTGATAGGAGTACAAGAGGGAATAAAGACTATTAATTCCTCGCCATTATTCCCTAAGGGATTCATATATGGCATTATACTTCAAAAACCACAAGTATAATACTTATATTATATATTAGTCGTAAATAAATGATTATTATGTTGTTCCATAGAATTAGATTTGATAACA
This sequence comes from Chrysolina americana, assembly GCA_958502065.1. Classification (NCBI taxonomy): domain Eukaryota; kingdom Metazoa; phylum Arthropoda; class Insecta; order Coleoptera; family Chrysomelidae; genus Chrysolina; species Chrysolina americana. Next base: position 84,769,739 of record OY293413.1, read on the forward strand.
AATCATCTATATATGGAACTACAAATTCTCTACAATCATGGAATATAATATCGATACATCTTGTCATACCTGCTACTGCTGTACTAAGGCCAAACGGCATGACTAAGAATTCATATACTTTATTTTCAAATGTAAACCCTACATATTTAGTATCTTCTTTACGCAAAGGAATTTGCCAGTAAGCAGAAGTCAAATCAATTGTTGACATACGTATGTTTTCTGAATATTGATATAAAATTTCATCAACAGGTAATGGGCATTCATGATCTTTTCCTATTTTTGAGTTCAAGATTCTACAGTCCAAACACAATGTAACTGAACCATTTTTTTTAAATACTGGTACAAGAGGACTCAAGTATGGTATATTAGACCTCTGTATAATATTCCATTCCAACATTTCATCGATTTTTTTACTGACAGCTTCTCTATGACATATTGGAATTGGATATGATTTTGCAAAAAATGGAATATTATCTTTAAGTGTAATTTTATGTTCATAAATATTAGTTCTACCAGGAATATCTGAGAAAACTTCATTGAAACTCTCAATCATTGTATAAATGTTCTCAATATTATCAGTATTTCCGAAATCAACATCCGAATCTACAATAATTTCCATTATTTCAGATACATTGAGTTTTGATTTTTCATTTAAAAAAGGTAACAAAATTATTTTTTCAAAACTGTTAATAGATACTAAATTATGCTCAAAATCTATTTTTGCATTCACCTGTGATATCCAGTTAATGCCCAATATTATTGGATGAATAAGTTGATCAACAATCGAGACTACAATTTCAAATTCAACTTCATGTATATTTAAATTCAGATATGTTTGCCAGTTTACTGATCTTGATTTAAAACCCATAGCTCCAGTAACTGTTACCCCTGTTACTGGTAATTTTGGAAGAACAACTTCATTTTTTAGAAGTGCTTCAAAATATTCTTCATTTATACAAGACACTTGACAACTACTGTCACATAATACATTTACTTCTATATTTCCTATTTTTGCATTTATATAAGGCTGACTTATTTTAAAAGTATTTTCTTCAACAATACTTTCTGAATGCATAGTACCACATATTTTTTTTAATGAATTATTTTTATTTTATGCTCCTCTCTGAATGAGTGTTTCATCGGAGCGGTTTTGATTCACTCTTGGAAGTTTTCCGTCTCTGGTAATAGTGTTTGATCACAATCCAGCGTATTCATATTTATTTCTTCTTGGATTGTTTTGATATGATAGTCGGCTTTTCTATCATTCATGTATCCTGGCTCTTTTTTATTTTGTTCAAACCTGTCATTATCTCTTCTAGGAAAACCTTGACTTTCTGCTGGTCTTCTTTCATTTCTTCCATGGTAACTCTTATCATTGTCTCTTTGTTCATAACCCTTCATCCATTTTTTATTGTCATGAGTCTGATAAGAATACCTACCTTCTTGATCTCTTCTATATCCTCCATGATCATACCTCGCTTCATTTCGAGCAGTCTTATATTCCGTCCCACCATTGCCTCCATTTTCCAATGAATCCATATCTTCCAAGATCCTGTATATACTTTCAATAGATTTTTCATGCACACTAAATAAAATCTTAATAATATCTCTTGGAATTTTTTTTATTAAAATTTTGATGATTTCATCTTTTCTAATACATTTTATATCTCTAGTTCTTTTCACTGTTTCCAGAAACCATCTAGCCATTGAAGAACTTGAACTATTTGGATAATATGTACTGTTATAAACATCATTCAATACCTCTTGTTGTTTCATTCCATTCCAATATTTATTCAGAAAATTCCTTTTGAAGTCATCATAAGTCCTATCTGTACAAAATAATTCAGCCCATAATTCAGCACCATCAGTCAAACTTCTTTTTGCCCATTTTACGTAATCTTTTTCATCCAAATTTTGATCTTCAAACCACTTTTCCAATTTTCTCAAAAACTCTGGAGGAGTTTGACTTTTTGTCAATCCGTTGAAGTTTGGTATATTATCAATATCAACTTTTGGTTTCAAAACACTCAACATTTTACTTACCAGTTCTGATTCATCTTCAGAAATACTCACATTTTTTTTATTCTTTCGCCAATTTTCATTTCCATCATTCTCGTTTCGTATTGTTCTTCTATAGTCACTTAAATTTTTCTTAACGCCTTCATTTCTCCAATTATTGTCCATTAAGGATTCCTTTTCATAACTAATCTTAAAGAATTCAGTATTTTTTTTTACCGCTCCCATATTTTTACTCTCATTATTTTCTAAAGAAAAATTTAAATTCTCAAATTCTTGAGCTTCCAAGCTTTTAGCCATTTTAATGCCAAATTAAAATAAGTTATTTACTACCTATATCTTGAAAAACTATTTTTTACCTTACGAAGGCCTTTTATTTACGTTGGGCGTCAAATATGTAACGATCTCAGGGCAATTTCATTAAAATCACTGAAATAAAACAACTTCACCAAATAAACTTATGTAATGAACACTCTGTACTTTGAACAAGTTGAACTGACGTGACAATGCGTAAACCAAAATGACGTATGTCAACAAAATGATAAATTTGTAATTACTGAATAAACAGAAATTCTGGCCAGAACCCTTTACAATTTGTAATGATTTGAAATAAAGATTGAATCCTTGAATGATTCGGGCTGGTGAACGTCTTCTTAAATGGACCATCTTAAATAACCCTTTTTTTGAAGCCGCAAAACTGCCCTTCCCAAATGTCGGTTTTTAAATGTAAATTCTCCTACCTGCTCTCAGTTATTGATATTTTATTCCAGAATGACCCTTTCCTTTAGTATATATAAGTATTTCTTCCAAATATTCCAGTTACTTTTGATGTGAGGATTCATCTATATGATAATTTTATAAGTCGCTGGTATCAAATACACGTTCAGTCAAATTCAATGAAGTGATTTTCCTGTTTTTGATTGTTGATAATAATTTTTATAGATTTCCAATATAATATTAATTTTGGATAGATATTTTAGCTCCAATAATTTTTTAGAAGCTTTTCTATGTCTTTTTCTGTTCTATTCCCCATTTCTTTGTTACGTTTCCCTGGCAACCCCTTCAAGAGCTTCGTTACACAGAATATTCATTATCTAAAACTATTCAAACTAAGGAACCATTGCAAATAATACCAGCAGTAAAGGTAACACCAGTGGAAGGGCAGCAGTTTTAGGAGTCGAAAATTTGAAAAAACATGTCTTGAAGGCTGCTTCTACGTTGTAAAATATCTCCTTGAAATTTTGTCGCTCTGTGACATGTGATTCATGAGTGTCAGTGTTGACAGTTATTATTTCGATTCCTGATTGAATTGATTTGAACTCAAACCAAATTGGTTCTAATTTTGCTAGCCTTGCTTGAAATCCAGAAATCAGCTCGACACTGACTTCTAAATCTTTCAGCTTGTCAAATGGTTTTTGATGACCCTCCATTGAAGTTGATAACCTCTCTATACCTTAGAATTTTCAATATATCCCAAAAATAAAAGTATTATTCGATTCATATGAATAAGGATGTAGATATAGTTCGAAATAATAATTCTGTTTGACTGGTTCCGCTTGAAGTTGGAATGTTGAAGTTGGAACACTTCCTTTAAACTTTTCGCTGATGGTTGTATTCGCTTCAGAAGGACCAAATGTTTGAGTTATGATGTAGAAATTGGTTTATACTGATTGAGTTGTCGTTACTAACAATTGAGTTCTTGTTTCTGAGTCTTCGGTAAGAGATGGGGTTTGAAACCACAAATGGTTTATTGATCATACAAAACGATCATCAAACCTAAGGTCACCTACGCCTCACTGGTTTCACACAAGTAAAACTGCAGAAAGTGCAGTGGCTAGCTTGCCTGGAAACCACTGCAGCTGGGAACAATCAGGTAACACTGACATGCGTGCCAGGTCACAGGGGCATCAAAGGCAATGAGGAAGCAGAATGCCTTGCAGAAGAAGGTACAAACACACCACTTTCCGCCAAAGAACTCTTTCGTGGACTCTCCAAAGCCCACTAAGCAGAAGAGTTTCGATGATGGGAATTCGATGAGATAAAATCTTACTGAAATAAAGTGCCAGGACAAAGACAAGTGAAAATGCTAGTGAGCCCATCGCCAAGGAAAGCTAAACAGCTTCTCAAATTGGGCAAAACGAATTGAAATTAGTAACTGGGCACTGTCCTCTGGGGTACCTTCTTAAAAAGATTGGTAAGTCAGAGAGTGATAGTTGCCGCTACTGCGAAAACTTCGCGGAAACTGCAGAGCATCTGCTTTGCGAATGCCCAGCAATCTTCTGAAAGAGGCTCAAATTCCTGGAAGGGATATTCTTAACGCACTTCGAAATCAAGAACTCAGCTCCAAGAAAACTGATAAACTTTGCACTAAGTATCAGAATCCCGGGTCTTGAATAGAGAAAAAGTTATGCAAAAGACCTTGCAGGTCGAGGTGCACAGCCTGCACAACCCCATAGAATCTACAATCTCTCATTTCTTGTACATTTCAATTTTTTGTACTGTGCTGATGAATTCAACAATTTTTGAGTCGGCGCTTTCAGGTACGTTTTAACTTTCAGTGAAAATGAGTATCATCTATCTTATGGACTTCAACCACTCACATACTTTTTGATCTCATTGAGTTGCTGAAATTAAGAGAATTCGGTGGGATGTTATTCGTATTGCAGTTAAAAGAAATGGTAGAGGAATAAATTGTCGATGAAGAAATTGCTTCTGTTGTTGTTGCAATTTCTGAAATATTTGATAACGGCTGAGTAGGAGTACCAGTCATAATTTGATTTGCAATTTAACTTTTTTTTGAAATTTGGCTGATCTACACGCCTGTCAAGGGCCAAACACAATGTTTCTTTAATGTTTAAATATCTCTTACCACATTTACTAACAGTGACGTAGATGTTCTTCTCAAACTATGTCCAGTATATTGTTCTGGATTATGCAATTTCAAATATTGGCTACGTTGAATGGTATTTTTGACATGGTATTTTTTCTTAAAACTTATTTTGAGAATTTCAATTTTCTATCTTCTTTCAGTATAAATGGATTGCATTCAACTTGGATAGCAATGTTAGCTTAGGTTCACAGATCATATCTATTGGACAGATGCCAGTTTGTACAACTATCTCACAACGAACTGGATGGGTCAGTCAGTAGGCATCGCTTAGAAAGAGCAGTGATGGAACTAGGTGTTCCTCAAGGAAGTGTGCTGACCCCTACTATTTTTTCGTTATACATTGCAGACTTGGTGGAATATTTACCAGGACATAATATATGCTATATGCTCATGATTTAGCGTTTTTAGGGGATCGTGAATGCTGTGAAGCCAACGAAAATGACTTGTCTTTGTTAGGAAAACTTCAGACTGACTGACTGCATAATTTTCAATACTACACAAAGAGCTTCCAAGGACCTGGTTACAAATATATCTGTGAACTTCCTGGGTATTACTTTGAATGATACATTACTGTGGCATCAACATAAAAGCAACATAATGAAAAAGGTAAATACAAATATATGTCAAATTTGTTGCATCTGAAATGTTGTTGATAGACACTGCTTAAGAGACTTTTACGTTGCGGAAATCCAGTCTACCTTACTATATGGCCTACTGTGGTGGGGAGCTACTCCAACAGCACATGATGTATTTTTAATTACCACAGACGTACAATATTGTATTTCCGATAATATATGTATAATAAACAGACCACTCCGGAAAAAAGCAATCTTCTGATAGGCGAATCAAAATAGTACCTGGCTGATTAGCAACTCCGTCTCCCGTTTCCAACCCAACGTTAAGTAGAAACAATGTCCCTTTGGGCCCAGCAACGATGGCAGATCCGCTAAAACACATCAAAGGGATGTGAGCGGCGGAGCGGAACTAATTAATTATTCACGGAGTATCCGAGTCCCCAACGCCTTCTTAGAATTTCACACCTATAAGAAATTAGTATCCTGACAGATTACCGTTGGTTGTAAATGGAAAAGCATCCACTTGGGGATTATAAATATGTATTTTGTGAAGATGATTTCCATAAAGATGGTTTCCTTCATGAAATTAGTTTCCAGATGAATAGTTTCCTGGGAAACATCAAATGAGTGATCGATCTGAAAGCATAGCACCCCTATAAAATTGTTATTCATTATCCGATTCAAAAGTTATTTTTTCAATGACTAGGATACTTGAAAAGTGAAAATAACTTATCATTCGATAGAGTCTACAGCTGTCTCAACCGGCCATTCGAATACTCAATTCACCTCACTCAGTCACCATGAATAAATAGTTGAATAATGCGCGGAAATACAAAGTTTTGTGTCGAATTCTGATAATTCGTCAGCTGCAGCAGTAAATGCATCCATCTGTATCAGATCAATCCAGTCAGATTATCAAAAACTTCTACAACAGCGTGTTCAACTGTTGTAGTTCTTGTAATCTTCAATGTGTGTGTTGAAAATAAAATTGTTTTGAAAGCGTGTATAGCCCAATTTATTTTCAGTATTTCTCAGAAAAAATCAATATTTATTTATTCAAAATTTCTAATGAATTACACTCGGGCATAAAAATTATGAGATGATTTTACATTATAAAAATTGTATTCGGTTATTTTCGTATTTTGTAGAAAGTCCTTATTTTTCGGACTATGGCTCTTTCGCCAAAATATGAAAATAACCTTGCAATAATTTTTAGATAACACGCTTCTTGCAAAATTATCAGTAATTTGTATGCATTTGTGCAATTATAACCAACAAATGATAATTGATTCAACTGTTTATCATCTTACCTGAAAAACACTGCTGCTTGGCGAATATATGTGAATAATTTCAAGAAAATTAATCTTGGTAAATTCGAGGTTTATGTTCAAAGAATAAAACCCTCGAGCTTAAAAGCTCTCGGGTTTTGTTCAGAACATAAATCTCCGAATTCAACTAGATACATTTTGAAACAAAATCGTTTTCGTTGAGAACGAGGTCTTGTTAGATTACCTCCGATTATTTCCCTCATCTGTCAAAATTTATTCGATGATAAACCCGCTTCGTTCCTTTTGCGAAAAAACTGCATGGTCCTTCTTGACAGTTGCCTGAATGTATGCAACATATTTAACTAGTTGTTTGACATATTTTGTTCATTAATTTAATAAAAATATTTATGTACATTGTGGAATAAATGTTATTCATTAATTGACATATTTAGGAAATAATCTGATCAAATATAACTCGAAAAAAACAAATATGGAAAAGTGAGATAATTTACGTCAGGTTTAACAAGTCGTTAAATAGTAAAAAAAATTTACCGTGTTAAATACTTGATGTTACCTACTATTTTGTTAAATTTTGCGATTCTTCTCTATCGGTTATACACTTTCCAGGCAATGAACTAAAATTTTGAGATCTCGTTTCCAATCTTGGATTAACCAATTTTACTACGAGAAGTTACCGATGATACTTCATCGAATATTTTCCAAAGACGCAGTTGCTAACCATCAAATGCATATTATTACTACAAAGTCGAAATGATCTTCTCTCCACACATTCCCACGAAATGGAAAATATGTGGGACTTTAATGCAAGTGCTAATCAAAAATCAACCAATTATTATCATCCCCATCTGGTAGGGAATGATCATCTGCATATTTGACAGTAAGAGACACTCCTAAGTAGCACATACTCCAGGAACAATGAATGCAGGAACATCGCACAAGTAGATGTTAGATGTAATTTAATGTTCGTTAGGGGAAGCAGTTGTATCATGTCAGATAGTTGCCTCATATTTTTTATTGCATGAGAATGCGTAAAGGGAAGAATTTTCAGTTTTATTTATTTAAAACATTCCGACATACATTTTGAAATTATAAATAAATATATATATAGTTCACATTATTCTCAAACAATCGTGACATCAATAAAAGATTGTACCGAACTCTATATTCTACAAAGAATGCAAAAACAACTCTGCAATATTTTTTCGTCGCCCACTCCCTGCTTCCACACGAATTTGGGGCAACCTATACAGTGAGTTTGAAAATGTTTGAACCAAACGGAAAACGTTTTTATTATTTATTCGTCACAGCCTACACATTTTTTTTATTCCAACCCTATGAAGAGTGATAATATCATCTCATACACACCTCCTCCCTCTTATTACTAAAATAATAATAATACTTCCTTATAAATACTCATAGAGTGTATCCAAAGACATAGCTTGGGCGGGTAGAAAAACCTACAAACGGTAAGTTTCCATCGAGGCTGAAATATACATGTGCATGGTGCTCAGACTATTGATGTGAAAGTTCGACATAACAAATGCAATATATAGTTTTCTTGTTTCTTCCAAAATCTGATGATGGATCCGAATGATAATAATACTCCCTCATGAACACTCATAAAGAGTACCCAAAGGTATTAGCAGGGGAGCCCAAGCGGGGACTTCGGGATTTACTGAAGCGCGGCAGATTAATATATAGGGGTATACCTTGTACCAGGTTAAGTACCTCAACCAAATATGAACCTCATAAATAAGGCGTCCAGGATAAAGGATCAGATTAGTAAAAGAAATTGATCTTCAGAAATTCTCGAGCGCGTCAGATTAAGGGTAGGGTGCTAAAAAGTGTATAATCTACTAATCTGTCAATTTGAGAGTGACGTAAAGAAAAGGCAGGGCTACAAAGTTGTAAAAAAACGTCATCTCGACATTCTCGAGCGTGGCAATTTTTTTTTATTTTAAAGAAATTATTCAAGGATAATGAAAAATATGTAATCTGACGATTTCCACAAGCCGAAATAACAAAAATTCGTCGATAAAGTCTAATGCGTGCAGTTGCATAATGCCTATAGTCCCCTCTCCGCGTTACTATTTCTCTCTCACTTTTTCTCTATCTATTTGACTAGGCCAAACTTAGATTTTGAATATAATTTGAACCGATTCGTACTGGTAGATTTTGAGGAATCTCAAAAAAACTATGATTTGTTTTTCAAAATTTTCAAATTTTTTTTGGAATAACTTTTAAACGGCTCTCCCGATCAATTTCAAAAACTAATCAGCTTTTGATATAAAAAAAAAACACGTCGATCGCCGCCAGTCCGGTCAAAATTGGTTGATTCGTTCGTGAGTTATCGTTGTCGAAAGAAAACATAAAAAGTGTTTTTTCGGAATCACTCTGAAATTTCTAGTTCGATCAATTCAAACTTAAAGATTGTACATGGAGCTTGACAAACTGCGTCGAATTGTAATGGTACTTGTTATCCTACTTACTGGTTGTGATGAATGGTGAAAAATAACTAATTCACGTCAAGCACCAAACTGAAGGTGTAGAGCAAAAGGGGTGGACTCGGCAATTGGCTTTTGGTTTTTGCTAATCTTAAGCTGAAGGTGGGCATCACCTAGTTTTGAATTTTTATTTTCTTTTATGTAGAACAAAACAGGAAACAAACTAAACTCAAAGAAAAGGCAAAGGTAATTTCCTTCAGCTCTAGAGTACGACAAAAAAAAATCAGAGATAGATATTTTTCTAATTTATTTTCGATATGTACAAAGGAACAGCAGAAGGCTGTTCTGTTCAAAATGGTATTTACAAGGTGATCCAGCTGAAGGCTTGGATGAAAAGAAAAAAATATGATACATATAACAAAACGGCTGAGGGCCAAGTTAATGAAATAACAGAACAAGTTATGAACGTTAAGAAAGCTGAAGTCTCAATCGAGTAAATAAGTGATATTGATTGAAGAAGAAAATGTATGAAACTGTTTAAGTAACCCTAACAATAATAATGTGGCTTTGCAAAGGGTAAATGTTACCAGCTGATGTAGTGCAGAGTACGTCGTTGAACTGAGGTTGGAGTTCCAAGTACCACCTCTGAATAGATGTTCTACCTTCTTAATATTGTATCGAAGCTCTGTACGTCAGGTTCTTCGTTTGGAGATACGGCGATTATTCAGTGGAATCTCTAGAAGAGCACCCTTAGGCTGTACTGAGCTGACTACTGAAGGTGATTAGGCCTGTGGTAGTAGACTGAGAAGGTGTACTGAACGAAAACCAGCTTCGATTTTGATCTTCACGGGAAGACAAGACTCCATTGCATGCATATCAATCGAATGTATAAGCCACGGGTATTGACTACATCAAATGGTTATAAAAGGTACCTTTTGTAAACCTCGAAGGTTACTTAAACTTTTATAAAATTGGAAACCAATGACCACAAAAAATCCTGTCGACTATTTGAAAATGCTAGATACTGTATTTAGAAAGAAAACAGAATATATTGGTCTCTCCTGTAATAACCCTTTACTAATTACAAAAAAAAATCCTGTGATACGATAAGGTAGATTTAGCAACGAATAAAATAATGTTCAAACGTTTAATTTCAATATTTCGTTACATCCTACAAATTGAACATCCCCGGTAATATATGTTAAAATTTAAGAAATAAAATTTTAATTTGCAATCACAAAATCTGGAGATACTAGACATTAATGAGACAGTAGAGGAACATGTGTAAACAGAATAGAAGATCTAGAAGAGATAAAGGAAAGAATGTTGTACAGAACAGATGAGAAAAAAACTGATCGTAAGCAGCTTCGACAACATCAAGACCATAATGATTAGCTGAGGAATCCAGAAATTAGTGAGTTCAATGCAATATTTTGTGCTGTAAATATAATCACAAAGAGATCTATTTGATAAAAACAAAAATTTAGCATCACTGACGTTTTTCACAAAAATTACTTTCGCAACACTGGAATTCAGACAGGCATGTGTACTCCTATGACAGCAACTAGTGAATCAAATTGAGACAAAAAATCCAAAAGTTACTAGTCACAAGCAAATGAAAAAATCACACATACCTGTTCGAAATCCAACATTCCTGGAAAGATTCTCAGCGTCAAACTAACGTTCTCCAATGGAGTAAATGATCTCGGGCAGTGCTTATAGAACTTGGATTATATTGTAAAATGTACCTGGAAGTAAGATAAACAAGCGAAAAAATGTTGACAATAGCAGTATGACGAAAATTCTTGAATCCATAAAAATCACCGTTTCCTTGAACGTGATATCCGAAATATTTTAATATTTCACAAAGGATTTCGAAGAATTGTGAATATTAACATTCTGTATAATTCAGGTCATGTGCAAAAAAAAGAAACAAGAAATTATCGAAAAAACTATAACCAAAGCCAAATTGGAATAGAAACTGAATTAATATATAACAATTACTTTGAAGAATAGCACAAAAGATAATATTGGAACGGACTCACCACCTTTCTTTCATACCAGCCATCAAAAAATCATCAAGTCTTTAGCTATCGATTGCGAGCTGTCCGACGAGAGAAAGAAAGCCAAAAATCTATCGTAGCCCTCTCGAACGACAATTCCTGTTTTTGTAGAAATTCAATTTCTGTCGCGCAAGGTTGGATTGTTCAGGCGACCGATCAACACAACGATGTATACGAGGGTCTCTCCAAGAGTAATATAAGTGGATTTTACGAAAATTAATTATTATTCATAACGAAGTACAAAGTACTCGTTACATCCCCTGTCCCCGAAAAAATTAACAAAGTTAATTTTCAAAATTCTTCTTGAAACCAAAAAAAAATCCATACTATGACTACTGTTAGTAGTAACAATTAGCTACTGAAAATATTTACACGCTAAATAGTATTCGAAAAAAATTCCAGTGAGAACATCACATTACCCATCATTTAACTATGACAACCAAATCATTCCGAAGTGGTATCCAATTCATGCATGTTTGTACCTACAAGTGAGATAGCACTAGTCTCAGCTAAGCTACCACCTAAGAGCATAACTGAATTCAATATTTTCAAAGTCTCTAATGCACGAGACAAATCACATGAACTATTGAACTTCAGTTCAACGAAGAACATATCATCAACGACATTTTCTATAATAGTAGTCAGAAAATCCTTCCTGAACCGAAAAGGACATCCTTCCAGATGAAGACTACCATCTTGAGAAAAAAAACATGCAGATAATTTTTGACAGTATTAAAGATAAGTTTAGGCATGAAACATAATCATAACCTCCCTAAGATAAATGATTAATATTATATTATTTCCGAGGTAAGATACAGTTCTATGGAACTTTTTCTAAGATAATTACCAAGATAAAGATAAGATACCGTTAAATCTAGTCTCATCAACACTAGATAGGCTTCGGTAAAGGTAAGAAGAATTTGCAATTTCAGTGAACAACTAATATTCTCGATACACGAGATAAATCAATTTTGTCAACTGAAAATGAGCAAGGTATCACTGAATGGTACAAACTACAATCGAATCCCGATAACTCCAAACTAAAACCTTCGGCAAGTTGATCGTCACAGTAACATATATAACACAAATTAGAAGTTAATAAACTAACTAAAAACTAAAATAAGCTCAGTACAGCCTAAGGGTGCTCTTCTAGAGATTCCACTGAATAATCGCCGTATCTCCAAAAGAAGAACCTACGTACAGAGCTTCGATACAATATTAAGAAGGTAGAACATCTATTCAGAGGTGGTACTTGGAACTCCAACCCCAGTTCAACAACATCAGCTGGTAACATTTACCCTTTGCAAAGCCACATTATTATTGTTAGGGTTACTTAAACAGTTTCATACATTTTCTTCTTCAATCAATATCAGTTATTTACTCGATTGAGCCTTCAGCTTTCTTAACGTTCATAACTTGTTCTGTTATTTCATTAACTTGGCCCTCAGCCATTTTGTTATATATATCATATTTTTTTCTTTTCATCCAAGCCTTCAGCTGGATCACCTTGTAAATACCATTTTGAACAGAACAGCCTTCTGCTGTTCCTTCGTACATATCATTGAAAATAAATTAGAAAAATATCACTCTCTGATTTTTTTTTGTCGTACTCTAGAGCTGAAGGAAATTTCCTTTGCCTTTTCTTTGAGTTTAGTTTGTTTCCTGTTTTGTTCTACATAAAAGAAAATAAAAATTCAAAACTAGGTGGTGCCCACCTTCAGCTTAAGATCAGCAAAAACCAAAAGCCAATTGCCGAGTCCACCCCTTTTGCTCTACACCTTCAGTTTGGTGCTTGACGTGAATTAGTTATTTTTCACCATTCATCACAACCAGTAAGTACGATAACAAGTACCATTACAAGTTGGCGCCCGCGTTTTGATTGGTTTTTGGTAGCTGTGACAAAAAAAAATAAAAAATTTAATTAATTTCATTATGAATTAAAGGAATTATTCTAGTGGCCCCGTATCTGATAAGGTGGTTTAGCAAAGTACTATCATATATTTTTTTGGAATATATATATGGAAGACTTCGAAACCAGGGCTGTAGAAGCATTTGACCACAAGCCTACTTGCTGGTTCAGATACGTTGACGACATTTTCGTCATATGGCCTCATGGTTACGAAATCTTAAACACGTTCTTAGATCACCTAAACGATATGGTGATAAACACCAAATGCAGTTTTAGGCCTGGAACTCTCCTCCAATGGTACCTGTTAAAAAGCATGACGAAGATCTATCGAACTGAGAAACGAAACATCCCTTAATTTGTTGAGTATAGCATCTATATTGTGCATAGGATATGCATCCGGTATCGTCACTTGGTTCAGTTTTCTTCCGTCGAAACATACTCGATATTCCCCAGAATTTTTCAAAACCAACCATAAGGGCGAGCACCACGCTGAATTGCTAGGCTCAATAACCCCTAACCTTAAGTCTATTTGTGTATTTAGATGAAGACGCATAGCTGGAGAGAGCGGATATTGTTTTTGATTGATAGGATTTGCTGTACCTGTTTCTATACAATGAGTAATTAAATGAGTACGACCTAACCGGTCCTCAGGAGCTATACTCTCAAATTTCTTAATGATTTCATTGAGTTTACTTTTTTGAAAATCATTGAGGTTTCATACAGATTTTATTGTATTTATTACAGATATTTCATCGGAAACTTCAAAATTAAAATTAGCAAAATTTACTCCAACATTGAAAATTTTCAGAACATCCATACCCAAGATTAACTTGTGTCTAACTGAAGGGATTATCAAAATAGTAATTTCTTTAGTTATTGTAGAAATAGTTAAAGGCACTTTGATATACCCCAGATAATCTTGAGGTTTACCATCAGCAGTAGTAACACTCATCAAACTATCATATTGAATAGGAATATTATTTTGCTGTAAAATTGAAAAACCTAAAGCTCCTAAAATAGTACTGTTTGAACCAGTATCTACCAGTGCTAATATTTTTATGCCACATATTTCAATATTTAGATAAGGCCTGTTATCATTAATTTTCTTGATGAACACAGGACACATGTTACTAGAAGTCTTGAAAGTATTCAAGAAATTTTTAACAAACAATAAATAATTTTTCCATTCCAATGGGGACGTTATTAAATCTTTTTCTTTGACCTTGATTTGTATGTTTTGTTCTGTTGAGTTTGAGAAGAGCCTGGTTGTGTTTCTGAACTTCTTCGTTGAGAACTGGAGACAACGTTCAGACTTTTGTTTCCAGTTTCTCGCGCGTTTTTTAAACTACATTTGTTACATTTGCCAAAGCAAAAAATATTTCTTTTCAAAACACATTTATTATAGACATGACCAGACCTATCACAATTCCAACAAACCGTTGAAGACATAGTTGAGGTGTTGGTGCTAACTCTCTGTTGCTGAAAATTACTATGGCTTTGAGAATGAAAACTATATTTAGAACCTTCATCTATAGTATTGCTAAGATCTGGTTCTAATAAGCCTGAACGTGGATGAGGAGGAGGTTGATACCTTTCTGACCATATTCGGGATTCCTCTAATTTCTTACACAAGTCAGTCAGTTCTGATACAGTTTTGGGTTCATGTAAGGCTGAATTTGAAATGAAAAAAGGTAATAGGTTTCGCCTAATTTTATTGACTCGTGTAAGTTCATCAGGCACTTTGGAGAGTCTATGAAAAAGTCCTTCCATTGAAGCAATAAATAATGCAACTTTTTCATTTGAACCCTGGGTTCTAGAATTAATCTTCCTTTCCAAATCGTCCTCATAAAAATAAGGCAGGACATCTTCTCTGAGTTTAATAATCAAATCATCCCAAGTTGTTACTTTTGATCTTACACTCAAAAACCAAGTCCAAGCCACACCAGTGAAAAGGTCACATGCGGAATTAAAAAGTTCGTGTTTTGTTACATTTCTAGATAATCTGAGCATATCTATTTTTTCCAAAAATGAGTTAACGGAATCCTTCTCACTAGTTCTATCAAAAGTTATATTCAACTTATGTGTGTACCAACATTTGGGATGACAATAGTTATTCTCCGCTGCAGACTAATCGCAGTCAGGTAAATTGAGCGATTAGTCTGCAGCGGAGAATAACAATTGTCATCCCAAATGTTCCATAGGTTAGAACTAACTCTGTGAATTTTGTAAGTTATCATGTTATTTTTATGTAGTCCTTCAACAACTTATATTCCTTTTTAATTGTAGCTCTTCCTGAAGAAGTCAATAAAGGTTGACGAAATATTGAAGATTTAAATCGAATGAGTTTCATTGTTCAACAGACCGCTACCCGAGAATTCCTACTTAGTTATATATATGAATGAATACTCTCGTGACTGTGAAAATATATCTTGGAAAATATTTGGGTAGCAGTCAGTTGACCAGTAAAAGTTATTTGATCTTCGTTTTTAAGCCGAGCTTTCGAAAATCTTTATTTTCTTTATCTATATATATATATATATATATATATATATATATATATATATATATATATATATATATATATATATATATATATATATATATATATATATATATATATAATGTGTTCAGACATGGGGAGTAGGCAGATTGAGACCCCGACGTCAAGTCACAAAAACCTAACGTAATTATACCTGAGGAGTAGGCAGATTGAGATCTCAGCGTAGAATTACGTTTCAACCATTTATTAATTTTCTTTCTTTTTCAGTTCTTGAAAATGGCTTCAAAATCGGAGCCGAAACGTCGAATTTCAACAAATTCTAGACGCGGTTCAACCCGAACTTTTAGTTTTCATATATATATATATATATATATATATATATATACAAATTGGTACACACATAAGTTGAATATAACTTTTGATAGAACTAGTCAGAAGGATTCCGTTAACTCATTTTTGGAAAAAATAGATATGCTCAGATTATCTAGAAATGTAACAAAACACGAACTTTTTAATTCCGCATGTGACCTTTTCACTGGTGTGGCTTGGACTTGGTTTTTGAGTGTAAGATCAAAAGTAACAACTTGGGATGATTTGATTATTAAACTCAGAGAAGATTTCCTGCCTTATTTTTATGAGGACGATTTGGAAAGGAAGATTAATTCTAGAACCCAGGGTTCAAATGAAAAAGTTGCATTATTTATTGCTTCAATGGAAGGACTTTTTCATAGACTCTCCAAAGTGCCTGATGAACTTACACGAGTCAATAAAATTAGGCGAAACCTATTACCTTTTTTCATTTCAAATTTAGCCTTACATGAACCCAAAACTGTATCAGAACTGACTGACTTGTGTAAGAAATTAGAGGAATCCCGAATATGGTCAGAAAGGTATCAACCTCCTCCTCATCCACGTTCAGGCTTATTAGAACCAGATCTTAGCAATACTATAGATGAAGGTTCTAAATATAGTTTTCATTCTCAAAGCCATAGTAATTTTCAGCAACAGAGAGTTAGCACCAACACCTCAACTATGTCTTCAACGGTTTGTTGGAATTGTGATAGGTCTGGTCATGTCTATAATAAATGTGTTTTGAAAAGAAATATTTTTTGCTTTGGCAAATGTAACAAATGTAGTTTAAAAAACGCGCGAGAAACTGGAAACAAAAGTCTGAACGTTGTCTCCAGTTCTCAACGAAGAAGTTCAGAAACACAACCAGGCTCTTCTCAAACTCAACAGAACAAAACAGACAAATCAAGGTCAAAGAAAAAGATTTAATAACGTCCCCATTGGAATGGAAAAATTATTTATTGTTTGTTAAAAATTTCTTGAATACTTTCAAGACTTCTAGTAACATGTGTCCTGTGTTCATCAAGAAAATTAATGATAACAGGCCTTATCTAAATATTGAAATATGTGGCATAAAAATATTAGCACTGGTAGATACTGGTTCAAACAGTACTATTTTAGGAGCTTTAGGTTTTTCAATTTTACAGCAAAATAATATTCCTATTCAATATGATAGTTTGATGAGTGTTACTACTGCTGATGGTAAACCTCAAGATTATCTGGGGTATATCAAAGTGCCTTTAACTATTTCTACAATAACTAAAGAAATTACTATTTTGATAATCCCTTCAGTTAGACACAAGTTAATCTTGGGTATGGATGTTCTGAAAATTTTCAATGTTGGAGTAAATTTTGCTAATTTTAATTTTGAAGTTTCCGATGAAATATCTGTAATAAATACAATAAAATCTGTATGAAACCTCAATGATTTTCAAAAAAGTAAACTCAATGAAATCATTAAGAAATTTGAGAGTACAGCTCCTGAGGACCGGTTAGGTCGTACTCATTTAATTACTCATTGTATAGAAACAGGTACAGCAAAGCCTATCAATCAAAAACAATATCCGCTCTCTCCAGCTATGCGTCTTCATCTAAATACACAAATAGACTTAAGGTTAGGGGTTATTGAGCCTAGCAATTCAGCGTGGTGCTCGCCCTTATGGTTGGTTTTGAAAAATTCTGGGGAATATCGAGTATGTTTCGACGGAAGAAAACTGAACCAAGTGACGATACCGGATGCATATCCTATGCACAATATAGATGCTATACTCAACAAATTAAGGGATGTTTCGTTTCTCAGTTCGATAGATCTTCGTCATGCTTTTTAACAGGTACCATTGGAGGAGAGTTCCAGGCCTAAAACTGCATTTGGTGTTTATGGTAGGGGATTATATCAGTTTTGTGTAATGCCGTTCGGTCTTCTGAATAGTCCGAAAACTATGGCTCGGCTTATCGACATGGTTATAGGTCCTTCTCTGGAACCCTATTGTTATGCGTATTTAGATGATTTGATTATAGCAACTCCAACATTTGATTTACGTTTGGAAGTTTTAGAACGAGTTTTTCTGAGATTGAAGGATGCCAATTTAACAATTAATTTGAAGAAGAGTGAGTTTTGCATGTCTTCTTTATCTTATCTAGGGTATGTGATTGATGACAGAGGCCTATATACAGATCCAGCCAAGGTAGAAGCTATAACGCAGCATAAGATTCCGACAACCACCACAGAAATTAAGCGGTTAATAGGTCTGGTGGGATGGTACCGAAGGTTTATTAAGGATTTCTCCACAATTGCAGCTCCCATCACGGATTTGTTACATGGTAGGAAGAAAGGACAACCTACCGGATGACTACGGAAGTATTGCCTACGGAATATCTCAGTTATTGTATGAAGTAGGTTTGTGAAATTTGGAGCGTCGATATAATGACATAAGAGCTAGAATTTGAGCATATTGACATGTCGAAGTTAACTTCCGGTCTGACCGGAAGTAACATCAACTTTCTTATTTGAATGGAAACCCTATTTTTTTTTTCGCTTTATTCAGCATTCAATTCCCTTTCTAATGACATATCACAAGTTGGTATCCAACCAGAAACTAGATCAGAAAAAAATTATTATTGAAATTCACCGAGTAGGCCGTAGAAGCGAAATGAAAGCCAAAAATTGAAAAGTTGGCTATGGAAACCATACGTCACTTGATAACAGTTGCTACTACTGTGATATTTTATTCTCATTCATCGGCGTTATAAAAAGCCGCCAAAAAAAATATTGGAAAAATTGGGAAAAAAACAATACTCTGTAGATCCATAACTTAAATAGGAACATACAACTTTTTCTTGCCTGTACTATTCAGCATAACCATTCCTTTCTAATGATATAATAGAAAGTAATTTTTTGAAATGAAATACCAAAAAATCCAATTATTATTATTCAAATAACAAAAAAACAGATTTATCGAAAAAAAAAATTCAAATTGATAGGATTAAAGATAAAATAAATTCAAAACAAATGTTCCTATTTAACCTAGAACCTACAGGATATAATTTATCATTCCACATTATTTTTAATATTATTTTTGCGTATGGCGATAATCTGTTTTGTTATTTGAAGAATAATAATTGGATTTTTTGGTATTTCATTTCAAAAAATTACTTTCTATTATATCAATAGAAAGGAATGGTTATGCTGAATAGTACAGGCAAGAAAAAGTTGTTTTTTTCCCAATTTTTCCAATATTTTTTTGGCGGCTTTTTATAATGCCGACGAATGAAAATAAAATATCACAGTAGTAGCAACTGTTATCAAGTGACGTATGGTTTCCATAGCCAACTTTTCAATTTTTGGCTTTCATTTTGCTTCCACGGCCTACTCGGTGAATTTCAATAATAATTTTTTTCTGATCTAGTTTCTGGTTAGATACCAACTTGTGATATGTCATTAGTAAGGGAATTGAATGCTGAATAAAGCGAAAAGAAAAAAAAATTGGGTTTCCATTCAAAATAAGAAAGTTGATGTTACTTCCGGTCAGACCGGAAGTTAACTTCGACATGTCAATATGCTCAAATTCTAGCTCTTATGTCATTATATCGACGCTCCAAATTTCACAAACCTACTTCATACAATAACTGAGATATTCCGTAGGCAATACTTCCGTAGCCACCCGGTATATCTTGGACTCCGGAAGCGGATGAAGCTTTCAAACAGATAAAATTTCGTTTAACTAATGCTCCTGTTCTAGCAAGTCCTAATTTCAGCAAGCCATTCATTATTCAAACTGACGCTAGTGATTTTGGGCTCGGAGCCGTCTTGTATCAGGAATGCGACGGATTAGATCATCCTGTTGCGTATGCTAGTAGGTCATTGACATCTTCTGAGAGGAAGTACACCGTAACAGAAAAAGAATTGTTAGCTATTTTGTTTGCCATGGAAAAATTCAGACCCTATGTTGAGGGAACTCATGTAACAATTGAAAGTGACCACAGCTCTCTTCAATGGATTACAACTCTGGCAAATCCAAGTGGTAGGTTAGCTCGATGGGCTGTTAGGTTGGGTCAGTACAACATTACCATCAAACATCGTAAGGGTGCGTTGAATGTTGTCGCTGATTCGTTGTCTAGGTCTGTAGCAGAACTTTCGGTAGTGGATGTGTCCACCTTCAACCCTGACAAGTGGTACAAGGGAATGATGGAAAACGTAAATTCAGTCCCTGTTAAATATCCAACATTTCGTGTAGAAAATGGCATATTATATAAACATATTTTTTCTAATAATCCTATAGAATCGAATTTAACAAATTGGAAAATTGTTGTACCTACGAGAAATAGAAGTGAAATACTAAAATTTTATCATGATAATGAAACTGCGGCTCATTTAGGAATAACCAAAACTTTTTTTCGTATCTCAGATCTTTATTATTGGCCTAGGATGAAAAAGGACATATGTGCTTATATTAAAAAATGTGTAATATGTGGTGCTAGTAAATCTAGTAATTTACCTCAGGCGGGTCACATGGGTGGCTATAAAAATATAAATTTTCCATTTCAGTGAATATCAGCAGATATTATCGGGCCTTACCCAAGATCGAAGAACGGTAATGCCTATGCATTAGTGGTTGTAGACTGGTTCACTAAATATTGCCTTGTATGTCCCATGGCAAGGGCCCTGTCAAAAAATATTGTTAAGTTCATTGAAAATGAGGTTTTTCATGTGACAATGGGTCACAATTCATTAGTAGGGAGTTCAAGAAGCTTATGAATGACTACAAAGTTCAAAAGATTTTCTATAATGCAAATTATCATCCCCAAATTAACCACATGGAAAGAACAAACAAAGTCATTGTAACAGCGATTAGATCATATGTTCATGAAAACCACAAGGACTAGGATGTCAGTATTCACAAAGTTGCTCAAGCAATAAGATTAGCTAAACACGACATCACTGGGTATAGTCCTTCATTTTTAAATTTTGCAAGAAATATTCCATTAACTGGAGATTTTTATGGCAAAATCGCAGAAAATGCTGACAATATCGTATCGGTGGGAGACAAGTTGCAATTAATAGAGGATATTCAAACATTACCTTCTTTGTATCATAATGTTAGGGAAAAATTAGAAAAAGCTCATATCAAATATGAAAGACAATATAATTTGAGGAAAAGAGATGTAGTATATCATGTGGGAGATAAACTCTGGAAAAGGAACTATGTTCAATCCAGTAAGGTGGATAATTTTTCAGCAAAATTGGCACCGAAGTATATTCCATGTGTAGTGTATAAAATTATATCTAAATTAGTCTACAACTTACGTGATCTTGATGGTAGTGACTTGGGTAATTGGCACGTTAAGGATATATAAGGTAGTTTTTCGATAATGATGAAAATTTTCCAGAATCTGTAGATTCTGATTAATCTGTCAAATACCTTCTTTTATCTCGGATAAATATCTTTGGTAATATTTTTATCTACCAAGTTTATTAACTTCTAATTTGTGTTATATATGTTACTGTGACGATCAACTTGCCGAAGGTTTTAGTTTGGAGTCATCGGGATTCGATTGTAGTTTGTACCATTCAGTGATACCTTGCTCATTTTCAGTTGACAAAATTGATTTATCTCGTGTTTCGAGAATATTAGTTGTTCACTGAAATTGCAAATTCTTCTTACCTTTACCGAAGCCTATCTAGTGTTGATGAGACTAGATTTAACGGTATCTTATCTTTATCTTGGGAATTATCTTAGAAAAAGTTCCATAGAACTGTATCTTACCTCGGAAATAATATAATATTAATTACTTTGAAGAATAGCACAAAAGATAATATTGGAACGGACTCACCACCATTCTTTCATACCAACCATCAAAAAATCATCAAGTCTTTAGCTATCGATAGCGAGCTGTCCGACGAGAGAAAGAAAGCCAAAAATCTACCGTAGCCCTCTCGAACGACAATTCCTGTTTTTGTAGAAATTCCATTTCTGTCGCGCAAGGTTGGATTGTTCAGGCGACCGATCAACACAACGATGTATACGAGGGTCTCTCCAAGATTAATATAAGTGGATTTTACGAAAATTAATTATTATTCATAACGAAGTACAAAGTACTCGTTACAGAATGCCGTCAACCGCGTGAAAATCGGTTCATTTATTCAAAATTTATTGCGGTTTGAAAATTCAAAAAATTGTATAAACTTCTATCAGACTTTTGAGCTCGAGGAGCTCATAATGACACAAAAATCATATTTTTGAGCTCGGAGAGTATTTCAAAATGGCGATTTTTTTTTTCATTTAATAATGGCCGCGTGTTTGCGTCACATCGACATCGTCAGATTATTGCATGGGAGCTTTTTTTTAGGTTCACTCAACACCCCCTAAGAAAATCTGACACGCTCGATTAATTTTTAATTTTTTTTCATTTTCAACCCTTACCTACGACCACCCCCATCATGCAAACGATCAGATTAACATACATATATTATTAAAAATACGCTCGAGTATGTCCATGCAACAGTTTTTTTTTACAAATTTGAAAATCTATAGCCGCTTTCCCCACCGATGAAAAGGTATTCATTACATGACATTTTTTTCTTCTTATCATCTAAGCTTTGCTACCCAATAGGTCTTTATGACGCTCGAGTAAATCCACATTTAGCATCGTCGGCTCCCCTACTATATATCCTATGGGTGTAGAGGACGGCTATTATTATTATTTGTCGTGATGCTCTGGGGCGACTTACTGATTTTTGGTGGCGTATCCACTTTTCAGCTGTAGGAAAATCCGGAAAACCTACAGCACCTCCCGGATAGTCAGTGCGCACTCCAAGCAAGCACCAGATGTCGGGATTGGCTTATAGACAACACACATTACGCTTGCTTTATCAAAAAAGGCATGGCCAAATGCTAGCAGACATCTAACCGCTTCTCTATAGACCACTACAATAATAATAGCATAATGCAAAATTAGGCCCAACTGATATATTATAAAAATATTTGTTGTTGATTGAATTTTTATTAGTATTCTGGTTCTTCGATATTTAACTCTGTATATATTTCCGTAATAACTACTATCACTATGATTCAATGGAAGTAAAGACTGAATGAATTTATCAACTGATGCTTCACAACTTAGCAATGAAAATCTGCAAGTTTACGATCACTTTGTGATTTCAAATCTGAATATTGTTTTGATTTATTAACAACTTTTCTTATTCTTCTTTTTTGATGATAGCAAAATTCCTATATTTTGTTTTCCCCTGTTCACCGTTCGGCAATTTAAAATGTTGACACAACTCAAATGCAAGTTTCTACAATGCACCAATTTTTATCAGGAATAAAAAAAAACAAAATGATAATAAACAAGTTTTCCATGTGGTCAAAACTATTTGAAACTCACTGTGTATACATACAGTACGCTAATACTGTGGAACCAAATTCATGATTGTGTTCTTGGGGGAAATGAAGATTTGTAATGCGCTTAATATGCATAGCGATAAAAGCTGTTCAATTTTATGGCGAAGGAACAAGGGAAGTACATCCACCATTATAAACAATAAGGAAAACAGAGATTAGCATATATTACAGAATATGCCGGGTGAAATTCTGGATATTATATCGATTATAGGGCTTTTGTCTCTCTCAGAAACAGAGCAAGTTGCATTTAGGTATTAAGCAAATTCGAGGTGAACACAATTGAAAATTACTGGTTGAATCCACCTTAGATACTTCAATTAGTTTTGAAAATTCCTGGAATCCTGAGTAGTTCAATATTTATTGATTTTCAAACTTATATGTATTTTTCAAAAATTGATGCAATCAAAAACCAACGAAAACAGTCAAGAAAGACGCTTGTTGGATATTAATTTATTCAAATATAGTAAACTTTATTTCTTCTATTTGATGAATAATCATTAGTTATATGAGCTCAAGAGTACGAATAGGTTAATCAATAGAAGATTTTTCTTAACCAAAAATACTAGTAGGAAACCAACTGTGGCATCACATGAAAGAGAGTCCGTAGTTATACTCTGTTATGTTTTGGAAACTGTCATTTATTGATTTGTTCTAAATTAAATACGAAAAAACATGTTTTTTACTGTTTTGCTTATGAAATGTAAACTCATATAGCAATTTGGTTTTGATTATTTACAACCCGATCGGATTATAATTAACGGAGAAAAACTGGAAAAACCGGATAATTTTGCGATCTGAAATAATCATAACCGCCATTTTTTTAAGTTGTAGAGTTGGCCCCTCTCACGAAAGTTTCGAATCATGTGTACTTTATATGTGCACAAAACAGGCGCTGTCGGATTATCAGTTTTGTCGTAATTGCAATTTGAAGTTATATTTGTACTGTCTTGCAGCGACCATACTCCTATTTCTCAAACAAATTTTGAAAGTACAATAGCAGGGGAGCCCAAGCGGGGATTTCGGGATTCATTGAAGCAGGGCAGATTAATATAATAATAATAACTCCACCAAATATGAACCTCATGAATATGGCCGCGCGCCCAGGATAAAGGATCAGATAAGTAAAAAAAAATTGATCATCAGAAATCCTCGAGCACGTCAGATTAAGGTACGGTGAGTTAATTACATGCTAAAAAGTGTATATTCTACTAATCTGACAATTTGAGAGTGACGTAAAGGAAGGGAAGGGCTACAAAGTTGAAAAAAAATGTCATCTCGACATTCTCGAGCGTGGCTGAACTTTTTTTTATTTTTCCAGAAGCCGAAATAACAAAAATTCGTCGATAAAGTCTAATGCGTGCAGCTGCGTAATGCCTATATTCCCCTCTCCGCGTTACTATTTCTCTCTCACTCTCTCTCCATCTATTTGGCTTGGCCAAACTTAGATTTCGAATACAATTTGAACCGATTCGTACGGGTAGATTTTGAGAAATCTCAAAAAAACTATGATTTTCTTTTTTTAAATGTGGTTTTTTTGGAATAACTTTCAATCGGCTCTATCAATTGCTTTCGACAACTAATCAGTTCTTACTATCAAAAGACCACGTCGATCGCCGCCAGTCCGGTTAGAATCGGTTGATTCTTTCGTGAGTTATCGTTGTCGAAAGAAAACCGAAAAAAGTGTTTTTTCGGAATCACTCTGAAATTTCTAGTTCGATCAATTCAAACATAGATTCTTCATGAAGCTTGAAAAACTGCGTTCAATGCTGCGTGAGAATCGCGTGAAAATCGGTTCATTGAATCAAAAGTTATTGCAGTTTGAAAATTCAAAAAATTGTATAAACTTCTATCAGACTTTTGAGCTCGGAGAGCTCATAATAATACAAATATCATATTTTTCATCTCGCAGAGTTCAAAAACAAAATGCGTGAAATGTTGAGCGCTTAGGTATGGAGTTAGCAGGAAGTTGCTGGGATGGCCTTTAGGGTCAACCGTTTTCCTAATTTGTTTTTGTCAGAAAAGGCGAATCCCTCTAGAAAAATCGTCAGCTTAGGAGACAGCACATCTAGGACATAAAGATGAACCATATTCATCTTAATCTGACACGCTTGAGTATTTCAAAATGGCGAGTTTTTTTCATACTATAATAATGGCCGCGAGTGTGCGTCACATCGACATCGTCAGATTATTGCATGGGAGCTTTTTTTATGTTCACTTAACATTCCCTAAGAAAATCTGACGCACTCGATTAATTTTTTTTTTCATTTTCAATCCTTACCTACGACCACCTCCATCACGTAAACGGTCAGATTAACATACGTACATTATTGAAGATACGTAGAACATTGATGCTATCAATATCTGACACACTCGAGTATGTCCATGCAACAGTTTTTTTTACAAATTTGAAAATTTATAGCCGCTTCCCCCACCGATGAAAAGGTATACATTACATAATTTTTTTTTCTTCTTATCATCTAAGCTTTGCAACCCAATGGGTCTCTATGACGCTCGAGTAAATCCACATTTAGCATCGTGGGCTACAAGTATAGTACCACAAAACGTTCATTCTCATTTTGCTCTACGATGCTGCGAAATGGGTGAAAAATGCTTGCAAACGTGACTGAAGATGGCCGAGCCCATGTAAGCAGTTGAGTAGTAGAAGAGGTCGAAAGATAAGGGGAAGCGTATCATCACGTAATGCGTTCATTAGAAGAATTTCCCTCATCTCCTGGTCTCTCCTCATATATCCATAGGAGCTTGCATCCTAAATCGTCTATTTCAAGGGTATACTTCCCCATACAACAGGGTAGCCGTGGATTTTTGAGCTTGAAGTGTCTAATGTACGGGATGTAGTCTGTAAAGTCATCAGGAGTTCAGATCACCTTCTCTGCTTGGTATGCGATCATGAAATAGATAGGGAATAGATGGAGTCGGACTCGTATTCCACACTGAATGGACGAACCCATACGGTATAGAGGAGACACCGATTTTGCCTTATGCTCCGTTGTGGAGAATGAGAAGTACCGAATCTATTGGAACTACTCATTCCCTACCTTCAGGTAATGAGCCTGATGTAGACCCTCAACCATCAAAATTATGACGAGGTTTCAGCTCCTCTTTCTGTTTCCCTATATTTTGTACTGATAATAGTGGTGAGATTGTAAGAGAATGAAAATGAGAGTTAAATGAGAAACTATTGTCTCAATAGATGACTTCTCCATGTAAAATATCAATGTCTCTGCCATGGAAAATATTTTATACCTAATATTTGGTACATTTTTATATTCATAAACGTGTTCTATGATGTGTATACTTTATATTAATATTCGTCCACGAACAACCCAATTCACCCGATAATTCTTTTAGTGTACCCATTCATGCCTAAGACATTATGTTCGTACCAGGAAAACGAATTATTTATTAAAGTAGATATTCAGTATGTATTTGTAGTCTCCTATATCAAAAGAGTCTTCCAATTTATCTTGATTCTTGTATGAATGTGAAATATTTTCTCTCATTCTTTGTACTGTTTGCAGGACATGAATTCATTATTCAAGCGCACTGGATATAAATCTGAGTAATTTCTTATATTTCATTCGAAATGCTTTCTTTTCAATGAAGTAAAGAAATTTTTATCAATTTCACTTTGAGTTCACTTGAATGTTCTATCTTCACGAAGATGTTGGATATAAACTCTTCAGAAAGTTTGTTAATTAAAATTTCAATTTCGGCTTCATTAATTCTTTTTTTATGTCGTCATTTCACGATTACTGAATCCAATTTGGCAAAGTTGGAAATTGTCCTGTAACCGTATACTTTGCGTCAAATCCAATTATTCTGATTTTCTACTGACTTGTGTATAATGTTAAATTAAAAAAATAATTAATAATTCTCTGTCTTTTTTAAGTTTTGAGCTATTCAAATCCTTGAGTACTAGTTTTTTTATTATAACCATGCTATATGTTCTGACAGAAAACTGCTACAGTTTGAGTTCAAAACCGTGTCTGTAGATAAAGAAAATACAGCTTTTTAAAATTTATCAAATTTTTTGAACACGAAAATATTGAGTTGTTCTGGGGGAATTTCAAACCTGTAGACCTATTTTCATGGCCACAAACTCCCTTCCCTTTTATCCATGTGAATGAATTCCAAAAGGACAATATTCTTCGTTATAATTCGGTAAGGGTCACATTCACTCAAACTTCAGCCTAAAACGGTCGTAACAAATTGAGTTTCAAATTATTGCATGCGGTATAACAGTATAATAAAAAATTAACAATATGTAAAAGCGAAATATTCACAAAACTCCCATACCTCCGAAGATAATAAATTGATTAGCCAAAGAATAATATTCTTACTACTTTTAACAAGTTTTTGAGAAATATAGCAAAAAATCAATTCAAAATTATGGCGAAGGAACTAGGGAAGTACATCCACCATTATAATCAATAAGGAAAACACCGGGATTACCATGTAGTTCAGAACATTTTTTTTGTTAAAATTGTTGTTAAAATTGTTATATCCGTCAACCGGTTGCACTCCTACGTGCAACCCTCAAAAGTCAGAGACTTGTGCGAGCTAGGGGAAGACGTAGCCCTTACCTTTTAATACGTGTGATGCCATGCACGAGACCGGTGGCAATGCTGAGATTCGAACTCACGCTCTCTGGCTTATGAGGCGAGAACTCAACCCGCATACCACCGCGGCCCATGCCGGGTGAAATTCTGGATATTATATCGATTATAAGGTCTTTGGAACAGAGTGAGTGTGATACAGATATCAGGTGATTTCGTGAACACTGAACACAATTAAAAAATACTGGTTGGATCTAGTTACATCTCTTCAATTATTTCTCAAAATTCAGTGAACCCAAATTATTTCTATATTTATTGATTTCCAAAAGTTCAGTTTGAATTCCTCATTATATTTAGATGCAAAATTAACTATTCTTCACTCCCCCTTTCCTCGAACACAGAGAATACTGGAAGATAAATTTTTAACATCAAGGAAGCATTCGACGTTATTTGACAGTATATCTGCAATTGATAATCAATAGGAAGCATTCTTATAAAAAAAATATTTTTGACATATATGATAAACTAAATGTAAACCAAATATATTAACGCAAAAATAGGTAAAGAAATGCTTCCATAAAAGGCTGGAAAAATGGAAATGACAAAAAATGTTGAGGTTGACTGTAGATTTCAGTATTAATAATACGACTAGTCTTTTTATTATAACCATGCTAGATGTTTTTACAGAAAACTGTTGCTACAGTTTGAGCTCAGGCAAAATACAGTTTTCGAGAATTGATAACAATTTTCCAACTCTGAAATATTTTGTTGTTCTTTGGGAATCTAGAACTATTTTCCTTTCATCAATGTGAATAAAATTGAAAAGAACGATATTTATCAGATAATATTGTTTTTACTTATTATGTGAGAAACTCATTAAGATGATGAGAATCATCAACGACTATTATTACGATTCAAATTTCTGAACATATATTCAAAACTATAAAAATGTAATTTGTAATTCGGTCAGGGTCAAATTTACAGAAGCCTCTGCCCATAACAATCGCATCACAATATGCATCAATACCCAGTACAAAAAAAATCAACAGTATATAAAAGCTAAGTATTCACAAAACTCCTGAGCTTCTCAATCGCTTGTATGCAAGCATGAGAGCAGTTTAATTTTATGGCAGGAACCAAGACCACCAATATAGAAAATACTGAGACCAGCATATATATATATTACAGAATATTTATTGCACACAGTATGAGTATTATGAAAAATTAGCAGAATATAAAGGCGAAATATTTACAAAACTTTCAGACTCCTGAAGATAATTAATAATTAGACAAAAAGAATTGTTTTGTTATTGTGCTCTTGGGGTAAATAAGAATTATTTGTAATACCATTAATATGCATAGCGAAAGAAGCAATTTAATTTCAGAGTGAATGATAGAGAGAAGTACCTTCACCATTATAAACAATAAGGAAAACTAAGATAAGCATATATACAGAATATACCGGCTGAAATTATGTTTTTGTATATCATTCTTGATATGTATCTCTTTGGAACAGAGTGAATTGTATTCAGGTATTGAGTGCTTCCGAAGTGAACAGTAAACACAAATTACTTGCTGAATCAATCTGTCTATAATAATTTTTGAAAATTCTGTGAAACCGTAGTATTTCTTTATTCATCGATTTCCAAAAGTTCAATTCGTATCCGTTACCATATTCAGATGTGAAATACTCTGTATATTGAATATTTTTCAAAAAGTATTAATTTCTCTTTCTCTCCTTCTTTCGTCTGATTTCCTCGATCAGAACAAGTTGATGGATCGTGTCAATTTTCTCTATTAGAATAAATGTTATTTGACAGTATATCTGCAATTGTCAATGAATAGGAAGCATTATGGTATGGTCTTCAAGTTGCTGATCTATATTAAAAACTAAGTGCAAACCAAATACATGAACACAAAAATAGGTAACGTATTTATTTACCTATTTTTGTGTTCATGTATTTGGTTTGTACCATAAAAGCCTGAAATAATGGATGACATTTTGTTTTTATAAAATTCTTTAGGTTTGATTGTAGATTTGTAAACTATCGCTACATTTCAATCTCAAAATCGTCTTCGTGTACCAAACAAATTCCAAAATATAGCTTATTAAAATATACAAAATACTTCAAACTCGGGAATATTCTGTTCTGTGGGAATTTCGACGGTGTAGACCTATTTTCATAAGCAACAAATCCTTTCCCTTCCATCTACAAGAAAAATTTTGAAAGATCGATATTCATCAGATAATACTGTTTTCCTCATTTCATTCATTATGCTAGAATCATTTTGAGGATGTTGAAAATTCTTTGTTATAATTCTGTTAGGTCCAAATTTACAAAAACCTCTGCCAAAAAGGTCGCAACACAATATGTATCAATTTATTACCCACTGTATAACAGTACAATAAAAAATGAACAGTATGTATGAAAGCAAAATATTCACAAAACTGAAATCAAAAATTTGCAATTCACTCAAAATGCCTAGCAATAGACCATTTTAATTTTATGGCGAAGGAACCAGGACAGTACATCCACCATTATAAGCAATAAGTATAACCTAGCATATATACTATTATATAATATTTATTTACTGCACACATTATGTTCAAAAAAACGAACTATTCACTTTAGTATTTACAGTTCTAAAGATTATTGATAAGATGAAAAATTTAATGTTGAAAATAGAACATTACGAACATTTTTCTACTAACATTATTGAAAGTCATCTTTTAACATCAACTGTATTCATAGAACTGACAGTTTGATACACTATAGTATGTTAAAAGACAATCACTTCCAGCCGTTCGAAACTCCAGCATAGCGATAGTCGGTTCGAATCCGATGTAGGTACGAGAATTTTTCTCAACTGCTTTATATCGGATCGATAGGCGGCCGCATGCCTTGTTGAAGAGCAAGTGTATGATGAGTTCTCTGGATGCCAATCTCGTCTAGTGCTAGCTTGGAATGCACATCGACCACCCAAGGTGGTGCTGTAGGTTTTGCGGGTTTTCCTGCAGCTGAAAAGTGAATACATCACCTAAAACATCAGTAAGTCGCCCCGGAGCGCCACGGCAAATCATAATAGCCGTCCTCTACCCGCACAGGCTATGCCTTTGGGTACACTCAACGAGTGTTTATGAGGGAGTATTATTATAATTATTTTAATAGTGTCAAATATCAGTCACTTTAACGCTAGACATTTTTGGTAAGCATTTTCGTACTATCTTCGTTAGCAAATCGAGAATAGCTCTTGGTAACATTCCTTCTCACAAAATAAAATGTCACTTTTAACACTAATATCATAAAATAGTATCAATCATTTGAAATGATAGTATTACAAGGTAAAAATTAAAAAAAAACACGTATTATACGATATTTTTCATTATCATGACTTCAAACACAACATTGAAAATTGATATGATATCAGAACAATATCTCCTACACTTATAACATCTACTGTTACATTGGCATTCCATAAGGATGAGGGTGGCTGACTCCTCATCCTCTAAACACCACCTGCATCCAGGATCTTTCGTGATACCTATAATGTTGAGGTGCTTGTTTAGATAGAACTGACACGTCAGGAACCCTACCACTATTCTGATTTCCTGTCTGCTACGAGTAAGTAGAGTCTTGGTCTTATTAGAAGAGCCTTTGATGTAATTTTTTTATTGACTCATGCAACCTAGAATTTCACTTCCAGAATTTCCTTCATGGTTAGGACGCACCATGATCTAGAAACTCCTAGGATTGGTTCCGGTCCACTGAATCAAAGTAAAATATATTGTTGCCCTCTTGAAAGGTTTTGGTTGGGTGTTGTCGGTTTTTCTGCTACAAACACTTGCAGCATGATCGTCAATAATTTTTGTAATAGATGTTCACATCCTCTAGAATCTCTATGTCGGCTAGATCGTCGCTTTCTGGGCAGTGGAAACCTATTCCCATTTATAATCTCGTTCAAGATGAAAATCCGAAACAGTGATACCTGCAACCACAGATGGCTTTGTCACCTGGAGTTATACCTAGTATTATTGAAATGTATGTCTGGGGAGTACTTCAACAGTCTCCATGCAGCTGCACGCGTTTCGCCAATCATTCTTGCACCAGCACGAAATCATCCGCAAGTAGTGTTGTATTTATATCTCTGGGGATAAATATATTTGGTCGATTCACCTGATGGTGGATGCCTAACCAGATCAATCAAGTAGCTCTTGTTTTGATGTGTACTTGGAGGAGAAGATACTATTACGGAAGATATCTCGTTCGTGTGAGATCCCAGTGAGCATTACCAACAAATGAATGTCGTCGTCATCGACTAAAATACTACATTGTGAGAAGTGAGAAAAGTATAACAAAAGCTTTATGAAACTAAATAATTTTTAATGAAAATTAAGATATTCCTCATATTGGATATCAGAGTTGGAACCAGAAGACTTATGAAAAGATACCCGAATTTACACAACAGTATATAATCAACTAAAAGATCACATCTGGAGAGATCCGAGCTTAAACTATGACTGACCGTTATTTCAAATGTCTACTTGAATTTTGAATAAACGGGGAGGTTCGTCTTGCCTCTCACAGAATTATCAACATATCTACCCTAAATAAATATTTATCTCTGAAATGTCCCTGTTTACTAGACTAAGCATGTAGTAGCTTGGGGCATAAGTTTTATGACCAGAGGCAATATTTCACGTTGTCCCTGGATACTTTAAATGATATTTCTGGTCTTATTAATTTAATCTCAGCGTTTGGTTACAAAAGAAAAAGGGAGACAGCTGTAGTAATCTTATCAGCATCTTCCTCTTCCTAGAGTACTTTTTCGAGAATTTTTTCATCAAATATCATTTCTGAGGATTGTTTGAAACGTTGAAACGTTATATCCCAGGTAAGGTTGATTGGGGTATATTTGTACGCACCAAATTGGTAAGGATGCAATTATAAATGTCGAGGCTCTGATATATGAAATTGTATTGATTTCATATTTCTGACATTCATTTGTTTCTTTATATGGTGTACATCTACCCATCTCACGGCTGGAAATATCACACAAGTATAACTCTTTTGAAATAAAATTATGTTTTTAAAATTTTGTATATATACCCAAGAACTTAGACTTGAAGACTTGGTCCATTGAAAGATTCTATAGCAAAACGCATTTATAATATCCATCTATTAGGTATCTACTTCTCAATGATATTCTAAACAAATAAAAACTTTGTTTCAGTCTGCCACCTACTTAGGACTGGAGTAGCTGCAATCTTCGGCCCCCAGTCAGCCCATACTGCGAGTCACGTGCAGTCAATATGCGACACGATGGAAATTCCACATCTGGAAACACGGTGGGATTACAGACTTCGGAGGGAAAGTTGTCTTGTCAACCTCTATCCGCATCCTTCCACTCTATCTAAGGTGAGACACGAATTTTATGTTTTTTCAATAGCACTAATTTCTTTGATCCAGATCAACTCATAAAACGAATTAATGTGGCATTCTCTCTGAGAACAATACTCTAAACAGTTTTTCTCAATACGTTATAACCCACAAACTAGAATATCTGCTGAATATGTAGTGGGTTTGAACGTTTATATTTATCATGATGACAACACGTTGAAGTAGAATGACAGATGAGTGCAATGAAAACTTTATTGCACTAGTGCAATAAAGAACTTCTTTTTCTGAATATAGTTCAATAAAGTTTTGCTCTTTGCTTGAATGTAGAAAATAGTTATTTATGCAACAAGTGCAAAAAGTAAGTGTTTATTGCACTCGACGTGAAATTGTTCACCATAATCTAATTTTCCATTAATATTACTCATTTTGAAATTTTCAGTTCTGTAATTGTCAGAATTAAATTTTGACTGACGTTTATATAACCACAGTTGTATTATAAAAATCAAAATCATAGTAGCCATGAGCGCGTATTATCACGAGGTGTGGTCATAGTAACGACAGTTTACTCTATGCAGGTAGACGGTTTAGAACATAGCGGATCGGTATTGGTTATGGAGTTATTCTCGGGAAGGCATTGTTTGTTCAACACTGACTGCTAACATTAATACAAAATAATATAAAATATGTTGCTGTTTAAACGTATGGCCAATCTCACAGAATATCTGCTAAATATATAGTGGGTTTGAACGTTTATGTTTATCATGATGACAACACGTTGAAGTAGAATGACAGATGAGTGCAATAAAAACTTTATTGCACTAGTGCAATAAAGAGCTTCTTTTTCCACTGAATATAAAGTTTTGCTTTTTGCATGAATGAAGAAAAAAACAATTATTGTACAACGAGACTATTTTCGATTGTATACCACACCTCCCTCTTCAACGATGGAATGTGTTTAGTGTTTTTCCGTTTTCAATATGGAACAATATCTTGAAAATATACCTATGATAACTGCCTGGCAACTACCTGACTTTTGAAAAATGCAAAGCTTTAACTCTGACTTTTGATTTTTGCATTATGAACCGTAGTGGTAGTGATGGTAGAGCGTTCACTTCTCAACCATAAGGGCGTGGGTTAAAATCCCAGTATGGTCACCAGTCTCGTGCATAACATCACACTATATAAGGGGAGGGAAAAGGCCTTGTCTTCCCTAGCTTGCACTGGAACTGAGGTCACTGTTAAATATTAATATACCCTGTATCATTACCGATATCAAAAAAAGGTTATTGTTCCGCAGAATTATTTTCATATTGACGTCTGAGATTGGGCTTTCGATTCTTGAATTCAGGGTAAAGGACATCCTGGGACATTGGAAGCTATTGCATTCACGAGTTTATTCTAAATACATTGGTTAGAAAGAACAAATAACATTAAAATCGTGAAAATGTACATTCGTTGTTCTGGTTCCAAGCCACGGAATGATAATAATAATATTTGTTTCTTTTTCTTTCTATGAAAGCAAAATATTCTCAAAACTCCTATACTCCTGAATATACCAAACAATTGATAATCAACCTCTTATGAAAATGAAGATTTGTAATGCTCTCAAAATGCATTGTAATGAACAGGTTAATTTTATGGCGAAGGAGCCAGGACAGTACATCCACCAATATAAGACATAAGGAAAACACTCAGATTAGCATATAATTTCATTTATTGCACACATTATAATCAAAAAAGAGATTTCAAAACTCTTTTTATAGGTCTATAGATTATAATTGATAAGACAGAAAATCAAAATTGTTGAAAATAGACGAATATTAAGAACATTTTTCTACAAACACTATTGAAAGTTCGCCTTTTAACATCAGCTTTATTTAAGTAGTGAAATGTGTGTTTATTTTCCTAGTATTAAAATCACTCATTTTCAACACTCGTGTTGAAACAATGGACTTTTTCATCATTAGGAGTTTTTAAAGTGTATTTGATGCTGAATACAAGTACGGAATTACATGAAAACAAATATTTTGTAAAACCGAAAAATACCATCCTCTCCACACAATTGTGAAACAAGACGACTACATCGTCGTCTGACCTATCCTTGCACCGATGAGAGGAAAATAACCTCGAAACAGGCATGTATGCAGGTGGTCATTCCCAACAAAATGATGGATAATATTCAATGGCTTTGTAACAATTAGCACTTGCAATTATGTGTCCGTGAGGAACGTTGCACGAATGTACGACAGATATAATTCAATATCCGTAGGGGGAAGTAGTTGATTTCTGTCAGATATTTGCCTTAAGTTCCACTTTGTGGAATTACGAATAAAAATTCTGATTCAGGTATATCTGGCCTTCAACGGCATGTTGAAAAGTGGCCACCTTCTAGAAACATATATTCAACAGTAAAGCAAGCTTTCATTTTTCTATGAAAGAGTGACCATTTTATTCGACAATTTCAATATTATTTTCTCTTATTTGCCAATATTGAGTGTATGAATTCTTCTGATGGAATTTATATAATCCACCCCTCATGCAGAGTCCACGTCTTTGTTGAGCCGTGGCGTAATCTGCAAATTTACAAGCCCTTCGATGTGATGAAATGGGAGAATCAGTGGCCTTATGAAGTCTAGGTTTGATTATTCTGGCTTTTGGGGTTGCTATCACCTTGAATCCACGTGATTCAGAGCAGATTATGAACTATAGGTACTTTGGTCTGGTAATAGCAAAAATTTAACATCATATCCATTATACCACCAATACTTGCTAGGGTGGGTAACGTGGTTGTTTGCTTTGGTGTGAGTTTCAACCAAATATATTGTCGCGCCCATTCTAACGAGTAATCACAGCACGAGTCTCACGATGACTTCGTTGGGTTGCTCGTAAGGTTGCATCCACTTGGGGATTTTTTTTAACTAATTGTAACAAAAAAGTACCCTCCTTGAGGAACACTGCACAAGTATCTCTCAGATGTAGTTCAATGTCCGTAGTGATGGTAGTCGGGAATTGGTTACTTTCTATTAGATATTTGCCTCATTTTTCTCAATTTGTGAAAATTTTTGTAACGGAAATTTTTACATCGTTGAAATCATCCGTTACATTTATTTTTGACTCTCCCGCAAACTTCTCGTAATTATTGGTCCGTATGATAATAATTTGAACAACATCTCGAAACTAATTGAATTTTTTTAAACCGGCAACGTGTTATTGGTTCAGGCAGAAATTAATGATATAGAGCGGATTGATACGCTTAGTATAAATTGGATCAATTTGGCTATCGAAGATGATTACATCGAGATCGAAACACGTATCGAAGTATGAAAATGTAATTTGTTACTGAGTTAACTTTATCATATATCTATTATGATAATAATATAAGATAAACACTCCTAGAGTTTACCCAAAGTCATAGCATGTGCAGGTAAAAGATTACTCTAATTAATATTTGTCGTGGCGCTCCGGCGCGTCTCACCGACTTTTTTAGGTGTATTCACTTCTGCAGATGTAGCACCAGACGTATTGAACAGGTTAATGACTTTATTAATAGGAGAAGTATTCGAAAATAATTGAATGGAACAGTGTGACCAATACTTTGACGATATGAGAGCCAAAAATATTTTCCTCCCTCATCAGACACTTTCATTTCATTCCTAGATTTCTAGATGCACATTTTGCTGAGCGTATCATCCCTATCGGTAGGTTTTAAAATTTGTTTGTTTTTGTTAAATTGATTCTTTCCGTTAACCAGCTGTTGTCCCACTTAAAAACGACAACCGACAAAAGTGGAAACTTGTGCGAGCCAAGGATTAACGAGGTCTCACCTTTTAACGTGTGATTCCAAGCACTTTCTCAGACCATCAGAAAAATAAATTGAAATCACTGGGATTGAACCAGTGACCGGTAAAACCAGGTTACTACATCAAATATGAGGAACATGATTATTGAAATAGGCGTCTAGGAATCCAATAGAAGTGAGTGAGGCAAGAGATCGTGACTTGCAAACCTACTTTCAAAACTTACAAAATTTCATTTCAAAAATGTATTCATTTCATACAAAGTGTGACAGGACTTCCTCTCGAGAATTTATAGATGGGGTCAAAATTCCCAGAACTTTATATAACTTTTTTTTCGAAAATCGTTATAACTTACCAATTTTCATTTTATTACTATTCAAGTGATTATCAAAAATCAATCAAATTTGAGTTATTGACTAAACAAATCAATTGAGTTTAATCTTCCTCTTGAAGATGGTCACTTGGTGACCGAAACACGTGTCGAGGTGTTGAAAATAGTGGTTTGGTGTTGGGATAAAACTCCAGTATATTCATTGCTACACCAAAGGTTCCAAACAGTACAGTGCAAATCAATTGAAAGTCAGGACACACTTGAAGTATTTCACATAGAAAATTGTTCAGGTGATGAACATTGTTTCGTTGAAAAATATTGAAATATCTTAGTCATTTCAAAGACTTTAGGAAAAAAGTTATATGACGAACTGGTGATATTATGAGAAGAAAAAAGGCAGTTCTGGGACACCCTGTAATATACCAAAATCATCCCTAACTTTTTATACTCCATGTAGAAAATAGAAAAAACCTACCATAAAAATGAAGAATGTGTTTGTAATAACTAACTGAGAGCACCAACTACTGTCCCAACTAAGACTACGCAGGACATTGAACTAGATCTGATTGATATCGTGAAAAGGCCGCAACTAGTAAGAAACAATCTATAATTGTAAATTTTCATTCAGATAGTATCAGATGTAGTTAAATATCCAGCGTGGCTTAGCTGGGGGAGCTGTTAGGCCTGGTTTCCATCAAGCGGACAGGACAAAAACAAGACACGAATAGAAATTCCGAACAGTTTTGTTTTGAAAGTATTTCAACAACTTTGGATCCCCAACAGACTTTGTGTTTACACTAGTCATGAACAGAAATCAATAGAAACTGTTTATATTTTGTTTTATTCATTTTACTTAGATACACCGGACGTGCAGTTGTGAAAATGTGGCGTGCAGCAAAGAGAAAACAAGATGACGAGGATTTATTTTTGCTAGGAGTTTCACATTTTCTTGATTCTGTTTTTTGTGTGGTCGGCGTGTTTGGCATTCCATAAGCATTTATAATTTCTGTAGCCCTTTTTTTTTAGTAGTATTCTAGAAGTGCATATATCTGTTTGTAGGTGTATTTTGATACATTGAAATAAATTAATTACATCAGATATTACGACTGTAGCCCTCAATTAGGTTGGAGGTTTCTTCCGTTATCCATGATTTTTTAGCAGTATTCTAGAAGTGCATATACCTGTTTGTAGGTGTATTTTGATATAATGAAATAAATTAATTACATCAGATATCACGACTTGTTTCCATCACGTACCAAATCAGGCTACCACTAAATCACAACAACGAAAATAAGAAAAAACTGGTCTAATTTCAGGGACCAAGCTGACAAACATTCCTAGAACACGTGGGCCCTTTGAAATTACCGACATTCGCCGGGACACTGTTTGTGTTCGTAAAAACTCTATTCGCGGACTAACAAGTTTAGAAAACGCTCCAAAACTTCTAGAAGAGTTCGCAAACAGTTCGCAGACTGTCACAAACGGACCAAGTTCGTGTTTTTGTCCTGTCCACATGGTGGAAACCTGGCCTTATATAGATATTGCAAACAAATTCTTTATTTCTATCGTAGGATCTTTCGATTTAAAAAAAAAATCCGAAATTTTTTCAATACTCATTCGACAATGTTCCTTTTTCTATAAGAAGTCATCTTGAGCAGGGCAAAATAGCGATTGAAGGTTGCTTTTTAGTCGAGTTGAATCTGACTTTATGAACATCATGTTTACATTTTGATTGAAATAATATTTCATAAATTGTTATTAGTTGTACCAGTTCAATGGATGGTCGGTAGCGAGGCGGTTAGATGCCGGCCCTTCCATACTTCTGCTTGCATTTGGCCAGGATCGAATCCTGGGACACAAGAAAATTATTCTCAATTACATAGGCATCGATAGGCAAAGTAATTTGTCTAGATGTCAATCCAGACGTCTGCATGGTGCTTGCTTGGAGTGCGCACCGACCACCCGGGGTGGTGCTGTAGGTTTGTTTCGGGTTTTCCTACAGCTGAAAAGTGAATACGCCACCAAAAATCATTAAGTTGCGCCGGGGCGCCACGGCAAAATAATAATAGCCGTCCTCTACACGCACTGCCTGTTGAGTAACAGAAGTAAGATCCGAAGGTATGGTATTGAAAGCCGAAACACTGATGGAATCTCAAGTATCAAAGGCTCCTTCAAAGTCAAGAAGAAGCAGTCACAGCAGTCGAGCTTCCATTGTGAAAAAGTTAGAAATTGAAAATGCTATCAGAAAAAAAAATGAACAAGAACTACTGGATTTGGAATTAGCTCTGAAATTCCTCGAAGAGGAAAGTGAAGAAAGTGAGTCAAGGTCGATGCATGAGTCTCATAGGCCTAACATGGAAGAATGGATAGACGGTAAAACTCCATGGGATTATAGGCGTGAAAGAAGTGAGGACAAACATTCGGTATTCAATGTAAAAGAAGACAATTTGGTAAGAAATACTTTTCCTTCAAATAACCAGGAAAAACAACGAATGTATTCTACTCCCAATAGTGATAATTTGTGCCAAATGACACTTCCTCAAATGACGAAAATTTTAACGCGCCAATCTTTACCAAGAGATCTTCCTACTTTCGATGGAAATCCTATTAATTGGCCTAATTTCATTTATAGCTATAACAATTTTAATTCTATATGGATGTTCTATTGAGGAAAACCAAGCGAGATTACAGAAGTGTCTGAAAGGGAATGCTAGAAAAATTGTTCAATCTCTCTTAATTATTCCCCAAAATGTTGAAAAAGTTATAAACTTACTTCAATCTCGTTTTGGTCGTCCAGATTACATAATAATGATGCTTTTAGACAAAATCAGGAAATTTCTACAAATCAAAGAAGATAAGCTTGAACTTTTTATTGAATTTTCCGACGAAATCAAAAATTTTTTAGCTACAATTGAGTCGTTGCACGAGGAAGATCATCTACAAAACACAATATTGTTGAATGAAATTAAGTTAAAATTACCAACCTCATATCAACTCTCATTTCTAAAATACCCAAACCGAAGTATAAGCACTTAGAGTTTGTTAATTGGCTTGATCAAAAGGCGAATGCGGCTTATCAAATTCATGTTCCAAAATTTGACATTCAAAATAACAATTCGATTTCAAAATTAAAAAACGTAAAGAAAGGTGTTACGATGACAACGATAAAAAATTCATAGCATTCACTGTAGATGAGAGGTGGTCTTTCATAACAGAAAATAAAATATGTTTCTCTTGTTTATTTCCTTTCCATAATATAAGACAATGCAGGAAACCGAAGGATTGCGGAATTAATGAATCATGAATTTTTACATAAGGACTTTTCCTCGAACTCTGAAAATATTAAGATTTCTGATGAATCTGCAGTACAATAATAATAGGAAGGTATTGTTAAAAATATTACCAGTTGTAGTTTCCTGCGGTAAAAATAAATAAAAAACTTTTGCGCTTTTGGACGACGCTTCCACAATATATCTCATTGGTGAAGAATTTGCCAATTATCTTGAACTTGACGGACCCGTTCAGAGTTTGTGTTAACAATGGACAAACGATGACTTGGTCCATCAGCAAAGTGATTCGAAAATTGTTTCATTCACTATCAGAGGTGGAGATAATAGTTCTACTTTTCAATTACGTCATGTACGAACTACAAAATCGTCTCTCCCTTCACAAACAATAGACGTTGACGAAATCAAAAAGCTGTATACATACGTTCAGGACAAGATTTCTTCGATGAAGAATGCTCAACTTAAAATATTGATTGGACAAGACAATTGGCCTCTATTGGTTAATAGAAAGTTAATTACTGGACCTTGGAATGAACCTGCAGTCAGCAAGACATTATTAGGATGGGTTATTCATGGAAATGTGGATGGATCTACGAGAAATCAACACTTTGTTTGTCATGTGAGCAGCTTAGAAGCGAGAAAAGAAAAAGATGACTTGGATATTCTTCATGATTTGGTTAAAGAACATTGGAAGACTGAATCAGTTCAAGGATCATCGGAGAAGGTATTGTCAGTGGAAGACAGAAGAGCAGAAAAAAATTTGCAGAAAACAATGAAACGGAATGGTGAAAGATATGAGACAGGACTCTTATGGAAAAGAGACAATGTCAAACTTCCGGAAAGTAAAACAAACGCATTGAATAGATTGAAATTTGTTGAACAAAATATGGATAGAAATAAGGCATATGGTGAGATGTATTGTAAGAAATTCCAAGATATGGAGGAAAAAGGATATATTCGAAAAAAAGGATACATTCGAAAATTAACGATGGAAGAGGCTGAAAAAGTAAGTGACAAAACCTGGTACTCGCCTCATTTTGGAGTAACAAATGTTAACAAGCCCAATAAGCTCCGGATTGTCTTTGATGCTTCTTCAAAAAGCCATGGTGTAAGTTTAAACGACGAACTATTAACAGGTCCGGACTTATACAATTCTTTGTACACAATCTTGTTGAATTTTTTAATAAAAAAATTTGCATTCACATCTGACATCAAAGAAATGTTTTTGCAAGTTAAAGTTATATCCGAAGACTGTTGTGCTCAACGCATTGTATGGCGTGGAATGCACAGGCATGTGGAGCAAGATATTTACAAAATTACTGTGGTATTTTTTGCATTGACCATGTTTGGTTCAAGAGGCGAAAAACAGAAATGCGACTGATTTCGAGGATCAATTTCCGGAAGCTGCGAATGCCATAATAAATCATCACTACATGGAACGCTGACACGATAGATGAAGCCAAACAAATCATCCAGGATGTGATTCTTGTACATAAATCTGCAGGTTTCGTCATTTGTAACTGGATAGCCAATAACGACGTTATCCTCAAATGTATAGATGGATCACTTTTGGCTCCAGGAGAAAAAAAATTGGAAAACAATGAAGAAACCTCCATGGAAAGAATACTTGGTATATATTGGAATCCAAAAGATGACACTTTTTCTTTTCAAACTAAATTTAAAAAAATTGATAGGGATATTTTAGAAAATAGACGACGACTGGCAAAAA
The DNA here is from genome assembly GCA_958502065.1 of Chrysolina americana. Classification (NCBI taxonomy): domain Eukaryota; kingdom Metazoa; phylum Arthropoda; class Insecta; order Coleoptera; family Chrysomelidae; genus Chrysolina; species Chrysolina americana. Next base: position 84,812,296 of record OY293413.1, read on the forward strand.
TGGAAATTTTGAAAGTAATTATGTCCATTTTTGACCCTGGTTTTTGGCAAATTTTGTGATTTAGGGTAAAGTTTTACTACAAGACATTTGGAGAAGTCAAATTGGTTGGGATGGCGAAATCACCTACTCTATGAACGAAAAATGGCAATTATGGACTGCAGATTTGAAAGAAATTCATAAATTTAAGATTCTTAGGCAAAACTTTACTTTGAACCGACAAGACAGTGACATACAATTGCATGTGTTTTGTGACGCTATTCAGCTGTGGCTTATTTAAGAATTCAACGAGAACTCGACATTCAGACAAGTTTTATCAATGACAAAACAAGAGTGGCGCCTTTGAAACCTCTTTCCATTCCAAGAATGGAGCTTCAAAGTCCCCTCATGGGTGCTCGTTTAGGACATTTCTTGATGAAACATTTGGAATTGAATATTTCATGGTTTTTTACTGGAGTGACTCGAAGGCAGTTCTCCACTGGATACGTTCGGAAGCTAGACGTTTCAAAGTATTTGTGGCCCAAAGATTGGGAGAAATAAAAGAATTGACGTATTTCCATTCTGAAGCATTAGTCAAGTCTAGTCCCAAAATCTAGATTTCCACAAGAACACATTCTGAGAACTTCTCTCATTGAATGTGAAAGTATTCTAAATTCCCGGACTTTGACTCATGTTTCACTAGATTCTAATGATGCAGAACCATTGACTCCAAATCACTTCCTCATTGGATCACCGACCTCTGCACTCTCCTGTACCGAAACTTCCGATCGAAATTTGAACTTGCTAACCCGTTGGCGAGCAGCACAAAGAATGGCAGATATGTACTGGCGAAGATGGACCCAAGAATATTTACCTAGTCCTATTAGAAGACCCAAGTGGCATGAAGATATGAAAAAAATCAGCGTTGGCGATGTGGTATTAATGGTAGACCCAAATGGACCGAGAAATATTTGGCAAAAGGCTATTGTAGCAAATATTTATCCTGCCAAAGATGGAAAAATCAGAATCGTCGACATAAAGACCAGTAACGGTTCAATTTTTCGAAGACCAGTTTCTAGATTTATTATTTTAGATGTAAGAAATAGTTCGTAATTTTCATTTGAGGAATGAAGTTACTAGGGGGGAAATATGTTATGGTTTCAGAAATACTCCGTATATGATATAAGTAAGCTGGATTATTGTGACCGCTCAAAAAAAAGGAGACAGACTTTATAGTTACACTCTATGAATGTTTATGGGGGAGTATTATTATTCATATTATAAAAATATGAATGCAAGTCCCGATCAGATGTTATCCAAAACAAAAACAAACGACTTGTGTCATTGGTACCATTATGAATATTATTATACCCATCAACCTGCAGCACCTTTTTGAGCACAACCCTCAGAAGTCTCTGAGAGACCCCCTACCTTTTGAAACATGATACCGTGCACAAGACCGATGATCGTGCTGATTCAAACCCATGCACCAACGGGTGATTGGATTAAGAAGCGAGCGCTTAAGCTGCACACCACCACGGTCCATATTTCAACATATTTTTCCATAACATGAAAATGCACCTAACAGAAATACGAAAATTGAATGAATGCATGATGACAAAAGACGATCGGTACCTATCGGCGGTCCGAAAGTAAAAAGTTGGCACACAAGACTATTGTCGATATGAATAATTGCCACCTATTTGAGATAATCCTGATATGAGTATTTACCACTACTTTCATCTATTCTTTTCCCAGAAAACAATATCATATCGACATAACAACCCTTGATTATGATGACTCAAAATATACAGGATATATAAAAATAAACTTCAAATTTGCTGCCTCTACTATTCGGGTGTGTTTTGTTGTGTTATCCAAAGATTCTGATGTCCCTATAGGACCTATAGGATTACATCAAAATGGTTGTTTTCTTGAGTATTCCGTTCAATAACTATTATTTCTATAATAATTCTCTTTGTGATTCAAACTATACGTTGACATCTTGCTGAATTTTTTATGAAATTCATCAGGGCTGAATTTCCAGTTAATTTTTATCAATGCTAATTTTTAAATCATATTCCCCCAAATCATGCATTCAAGGTAAGAAATGTTATACATCTCACACATAAAAATAACACTACTCCTTATAGGTAAAAGTTTTTCGCCCTGAGGAGCTGTTTCTCTCTAAGGAAATTAGTCGGTATTCTATCTCATGAATAGTTCAAGTGTTTTGAAATGAAAAGCTTAAAGTTTCTCCATTATCTCGAATGAACATGTATCAAATGGTTAGGTTCTCCGAAGTATTTTAGTGACAAAGTGCACGGCTAGAGCCATATTCAACTTTTTATCAATCCAGAATACACTATTAGAGGACCACGCGCATTTTCGATATGAAATGGCCTTCTGATAATATTTCTGAAATTTTTATATATATCCTGGCATCCTCAGCCTATGGTGCACAGGTCAATCACATTACCAGATTTCGAAATACAGGGTGGCATGTATCAAAAATGAGATTTTTTCTGCTTCCGTATTATTTATCGATTTGATTTTTTGTGCTCTAATTCGAGATTGATCTTTCTCAGAAATTAACTCATCACAACTAAGTTGTAACTTATGAATCCGTCCAATCGAATAAAAAATGATATATCTCACAAAGGGTGTTGCTTCATTATTAATATCATTAACTCCTATGAATACAACATTTTAGACAAACAATTTTCCCGCCCATAACATCCAACTCGAACTACGGCAGATCACAGAACTCGAAGAAAAAAACTTTAAGTGTAAATCCCGTTTTGAATTAACTTGAAAATTGAAGTGGGTGATTGTTGCCAAAGGACGAAACGAGTAAATTTTCAACCGTGAATTACCAGTTAACAATTTTTATGTTTGGTGTAGTATTGTTTCCTCAATAATTTTCTCCATTCCTTTCTATCTACGAATAAGTCATTGGCAGAGGTTCATTATTTTATATGTTTATCCTCGATGTTGATTGAATCCCAAAAAGTTCACTAGTCGCAAACATCATACGTGACAAATTGAGTTATTTTGGCAGGTGTATCTTCTTTCTCCGTTTCTTATAGACCGACGGCTAGTGACATGTCCGCTGTCATATGAACGAATCTCTATCATTGATACAAGTATTTTGTTATTGTTATTTTCCATTGGGTAGGATCCAATGAACATAAATTGATTCTCCACATCGACAGTAACTGATAATGAGAGCATTCTTTCTTAATATTTTTTCATTCTTTATCCATCCTAGTAATATCTGAATATATTTTCCATCATTAAAATGTGCTCGTAAGCATTGTATCTTATATAAACTGTCATTGAAAAATTTGCTTATTTTTAAATTTTGATAAATATATCGATGGCTGAATTTAGTTAGTTGTATTATTTCAACCTACGTTTTTTAACGGGTTCATGCATGTTCAAAAATGTATCCTTTTGCAGTGAACTACCAATATCTTTCTTCCTCAGGAGGAATATAGAAGAAGTTTGAAACTACAATGAATATTTAACATAACATGCCAAGTTAACCTGGTGATTTCATTTACAGTACGAATAGTCTGATGAGTGAGCTGAAAAAAATCAACTCGTGAATTGGGCAAATATGTTATTTTTTCTCTAATAGAATGGTTATTTAGGGTTGCATAACAAAAATTTTACTTTCAAATATAAGGGTTTGTACTTTTGGCACTCGAAATACTGATAAACCGTTTCGATTTTTACAAAATTTATAAAATTGCCAATACCTCCAAAACTATCAATATTTTACTGTGATCATATAATGATTTTCTGGTTAGTCATGAGCTAGACTATCACCCCTTCAAAGGGTGAGTGTTGGGATATCCTGTATATAGTTCAGTGTTCAAACATACACAGTCCTCTGATACCATCTAGAGAAGACCAATTCATCTCCCCGATTATACATCGCTCACAAACTCAATTAATTTTAAGACACTGCAGAAATACTGGTGCCTGTTTCTCTTTCCTAGATATTTTCATAACCAATGTTTTCACGAAATTTCATCAAGCTTTGCATACCAACATATCCATGGGAATTTACTAGAAAGTTCAGTTCTCCCACAACCTTCAGAATTTAAAAATAAAATAAACATCAAAAACCCCCATTAAAAAAAGCTTCTGTTTAACTATTGAGTAAAAAAAAAGTTTGAAAAACAAAAAACTTTCTAAAATTTTAATATATTTTTGAAAGCTTAAGGCTTCATTTCGCATGTAACGGCGTTTCACGCATAAAAATTAAACTCTTCAAAAATAAGATTGTATTTAACTAAATTGTGAAAAATTATTGTATGGAAAACTAAGCCTCTAAAAAAACACTACTTGATGGAATTATTCAATTTCATCTTCGCAGGTTTTTGCAAGCCTTAGCTTAGCTATCCTTTGAGAAGGTTACATTGAATAATGCGAATGTCCTATGTTTTTCACTATTTTTACGGATTTTTTCGATTTTATTGTTGCTAGTTTTTGAAACTTCTTTCAAGGAGCCCTTCAACAGTTTTTTTCGTCTTAATTTTTCAAGTCTGAAATCATAAAAAAAACCCGAATTTCTATATGTCCCCTATCTAGCATTCAGAGTAATTGAATTCCTTAAAATTGAATTATTTAATGGTCCTATATTTTGCATAAATTTTTCGGATTCATCCGATATAATTTTTATTAAGGCCGATTCAGATTAATGCATGCCCATGCAGGGTTTTTGAAACACGGACTGTTTACTTACGTTTCTATGACAAGAACATATTTTATTTGGTTCTATAATAATTTTGTCAATGCTGGAGTAATGCTATACGAGTTTTTCAAATAATCCCGATGTATTCTTCATTGTATCTTTTATCTCATTCAGGGTGGGTACACGTATCTGAATTGGTCTTAAAGGCAGTGAAAAATACATCAGGGTTATTTGAAAAACTCAAATACTTAGTATAACTTCAGCATTGACAAAATTATTCCAGAGCCAAATAAAATACGTTCTTGTCATAGAAAAGTAAGTGAAACGCATTTAAACCGGCCGTGTTTCAAAAACCCTGCATGGGCACGCATGTATCTTAATCGGCCTTCAGTTTTTTCAACTTTTTTCGAGAAAAAGGTGGTTAGTTTTCCCTCCCTGCTCTATTATTCGTACATTCATCGAAATTACATATATAAGTATCAAATTTCAGCGCAACTGTTTCTAAACTTCATTTACAAGATTTGACATATAGTTAAATACAAGCTTGTAACAATATAATGATAATGACCCCAATTCCCATCCACTTTTCTTCGACTCTCACGATGTTTTATGAATACAAGTAGATTAAGCAGAGTTGTTCAGCGTGTCCTAAATACCAATCTTGACAAAACTTGTTATTCTTGTAGAAAACGGAATACACCATTTACTGCAAAGTTTTAAAAGAACGACAGAAGTTTCATAAGTTTTCCCACACTTAACGGTGTTTACTTGTTCCAGGCCTACGTGGATCTAGTTAAAGCTTGGGGTTGGAAATCCTTCACCATAATTTACGAGAACAACGAGGGTCTCGTACGTCTGCAAGAGTTACTCAAGGCACACGGGCCGTACGAGTTTCCCATAACGGTTCGTCAACTTGGAGAGAGCTCTGATTACAGGTAAATACTCTGAATTTCCGGAAAGCGTTTATCTTTGGCCCCCGAGAGTTTACGTCGGGCGAATTGAGCAGTTTCCGAGTAGGGTACGAAGCCTCTCTAGGATTTTAGTAACGAACTAAATAAATCAAGTTGGACACCAATGAGATGAATAAATCAAACGTAAATTAGACACAATCTTTCATGATGAAGGGTTGAACGGAAGATCATCAACTAATAATTACAATGTCAATTCCTGAAATTTTGTACGATGTGTATATTTTAGAAACTAAGTATAAGAATTCAGAGAAAATGTTTGATACACTTCTCATCAGTTATACTACTTGTAAACCAGTGATTTTGATTAGAGACAACTTTTTTTATTTTCCCAAAATTCTCAACTACCTATTCTGAATTCATGTAAAATTACCTGGTGGAGATTTATGGTTGTAAATAATGAGGTATTTGTCCTATAGAAAAATGCTTAGTCCCACCCCTCAAGAAATATCATCCATAAAAGGACATAAAGGACATAAAAGGACTAGGAATTCCGAGTCAATGTTCCTAGAAATAGCTGTTCTTTATCTCATTCCTAACACTTTTCAAACATCAAACCGAACACCAGAATGAAAAAATATATGTTGCAGAAAAAAGTAGGCTCAATTTTCAAATCACTGTAGAGCGCATATTGGAACTCGATACATGAAGCAGAAGATCCAGTGAATGAATTTCAGAAACTTGTCTGTAAAAAATTTAGGGTATTTCCTCTGCGCCTGATAAAATTAATAAAATCCAAGCCCTGGAAAACAAAAGGATTAAAAATTTCGTCAAAAAATATTAGGTGCCTACATACCACATAGAACATTCCACAGTGACAAGACTTCCCATCCTAATTTTCTCGATATGTGTGTATTTTTTTTTAATCCTGATGCACCCCTTTCTTCCTCTGCAATGGGGAGCTACCAACTTCAAAATCTCAAATGCGAAGGGGTATCATTCTAAAGTACTTTTCAATTCCTACACATCGGTGTTTTTTTTTTATTGATCAATTCGTTGTCGAGATATTTAGGAAAATCTGTTGGCTGCTTCGTACCCTTGAAATAAAAACTGTAACTGTTTGTTCTCCTGTTTAAATTCAAATATTGCCTTGAATGGTACGCAAAAAAGTGTACCATAGTTACCAGTTGTGTGGTTGCACAACGTATTTCTTGGTGAATAGATAGGGCGAAAAGGATCTATAGAGTGGTCGGCTAGGTCTCCATTTCAGCAAAAATGTGATTTATTTTTATGGGGACATAATTTTCACACGCCTCTGACGCAAAATTCACGAGAGCCTCAACAAACGATTACTGAAGAATGTCAAGCACAGCGATTATACCATTGTTTGGGAGGTAATGGACATTTTGAGCAATTATTGAAGTGACAGTAGTGTGAAATATTATAATTTAGATTTGAACTGAAATGAATGAGAATTTACAGTTGCAGTTTTTATTTCAAAAGTACGAAGCAAACAAATTTTCCTACAAATCTCTACAACGGATCAATTAATTTCAAAAAAAGAAACACCGACGTGTGGAGGATAAAAAGACCTTCAGAATTAGTTATTACTCAATACTCTTTCGTACATAAGAGTTTGAAGTCGTTAGCTCCCTCTTGCATGGGATGGAAGGAGGCGCGTTCATTTTCTGATGGAAACTTGTCCCCTTTGATACATTTGTAGACGTATCTCTGGATTTTTTAAAAAATACACACATTTCGAGAAAATTAGGGTGGGAAGTCCTAAAATGAGGACCCTGTATATTTTTTCTGACGTACCTACCCCGATAACTTTCGTATTAACAGCAAACTATAAAATGAGCGAAAGATAACTTTTTTAATAATAGATTGAATCAAGTGGGTAATAAACAAAAAGAAGTGTGGGCAATAATGAATAAATTGAGATGTAATAAGAAGCAGAACAACCCAGAAATAGAATTAGGTCTTGACCAGCTGAATTAATTTTATTGTTGAATAGCCTCAAAACTGACAAATGATTCAGTTCCAACAATTGACTCGCTTTATGATTTGAGTCAGGTGAGCTCTTCAATAAATTCTTTGTTTCTGTATAATAATGATTCAATTGAGCTAAAACTTGTAATGAAAGATATAAAAAACAAAAATTCTGCTGGTGAAGACAACTTATGTGCTGAGTTGATTTTACAATTGCCTAGTTATAGGCTTACTTTCAATCTTCCGACCACCTAATATTACCTGCTCCAAATTGCACTTGAATGATATCGCATTAATATTAGGAACTTTCAGTGATAACATCTTTGCTTCACACCAGTTTTATATTTTTGAGGTGAATATCTGTCCACATTTTGAGAGAGTCTGGAGAAAAGGAAATTTCGACATCGTGGAAATTATTTGATTTATTTATTAGGAACTCTCCGAATTCACATAACTCTCTGCTGCTTCAAAATACCTTATTCCACTGCAAAACAGAGAGAAATATCAAAAAAGTATTACTTCTATCGTGGAAATGTTCAAGTGACATCTGAAACATATCAACAACGTTTTCCAGAAACAGAGCAACCAAATATTGGATATTTAGTTAAGTATTCATAAAAATCTAGGCCAATATGCCATTTAGGCGTTCCATATAAATCTATGGTGAGAGAGTTGTTGCAAATGAAGAAGTTCGCCATCCTACAGTGATTAATGCAACTAAATAACTGGCTATATTCTGCTGAATATTAGTGTCTAGTATCAGCACTTTCAGCCTTTCAGTAGTATCAATATTTTTTGTTTATTTTTGAGTTTTCATGTTACTATTGCAGATATGTATCATTTCATATTGATATCTTTCTATTCTTTATTTTTAAAATGGACCAGAACGAGTAGCCGATTATTCTATTTTCCATACTTTCCACTATTGTGGACAATTCAAGCTGCTCCAGTGATGAAGATGGAGAAAACTGGGACATTTTGCTCCCCTTAATAATCAATAATAATAATTTATTTCAATGCATGGCATATTTTTTTGAAATTGAAAATTTAATTTCAAAATTTAAAATAAATAACGGGGAAAATAACCCCACTAATGACAGATGACAAGAAAATATGACAGTTCTCTGATGCCACACTACCTTTTGTTGGTGAACAGTTTCAGCAGAATGGTAGTGGAAAATATTCAGAATGGATAGTATTATCTGCTCACACAATTTGTCAATTTCAGTAAAATTTGTTGATTTCGGAATAGTTATTCAGTACATTCAGCACTGACAGTTGATTTCGGAATATAACGGTGTTTGGCGTGTAGTCGCATCTGTCAAACAGAAAATAAATGATTAAAATAAACGATTGTGCCTCTGTATGTATTCCAGTAAGCTCTGGTGTTCCGCAGCGATCACACTTGGATCCATAATTGTTGTATTTTCATTAATGATGTTTATAACTGTTTCAAACACTCTAACTTCAGTGAAAATGAGTAATACAAATGGGTGCCAAGATAATTGTTAAAAACTTGCTTCAGATCTCGTCAGATTCTGCAAACATTGCGATAAAAACAAAAAAATTCAAACAAATTTTTGTTTATTGCATTCACTAAGAATTTTAATATTTTCACGCATCTATTAGTCTAGTCCTCTGATGGACTGGAATTGATTATCAAATTCAATAATCCCTTTCAGCAGAAGGCTCTCAATGTGAATGTTCTAGAAATAATCAATCCAGTTAAGCGCAGTTAATAAAGAGATTTATAGAATATTTTTTTTGTCGATACAACCAGTGTTCAAGAGCAAAAGTTAATTTGTAAAATGTATTTATTACTTGAAAATATGAACAGGATGTTCATAAAGTCAGATGTGGAATCATCTGCGACTGAAAAACAAACTTTAGTCGCCATTTTCCACTGTTCAAGATTAAAAATTGATTTTTTCAAATGAAAACAACCTGAAGATTTTTTTGTAATATCTAACAGAAGACAACTACTTCCCCAGCTAAAGCCACGCTGGACCCAACCAGAAAGAATATTCGCTTTTTCCAACTTTAAAAATGTTTGTTTAATACCATATCATTCCATGGCACATTTATTATTCACATAAATATCTAATTAACAGTTTATTTCATTAAAAATGAACAACTCCCCAATTTGCTTTCTTATTGCAAGCGCCGACAACACTGTACACGGTTCAGTCTGACGGAATGCTTTTCTGCTGCCTTCACTATCTGATACAATCTGAATATTGCCGAATATCATGCGGCTCAGTCATCGGTAGACAAACAATGTCCAACCGGTAATGGACCGATTTAGATATTTGCGGATATTTCGATGATATGTTGGTTTTGTAAAACATCAATCGTAGAATGTATGAATTTGAGGATTTATATTACTTCAAAATCCAATTCTGCAGCGATTAGTTCCTTTAAAAATCTTATCGAATCAATTAAATATTCCGAAATGAAAATTCAGAAATGTGGAGTAGATATTTTTTATTCTGCTGATATTCAGTCTGATGATAAACGGTTTGATATGATGGAGTTTACTTTTTGCAGAGGGGATAACTATGGGTTTGTCCATTCAATTTTCTAAGAAGGCCGTTTGATGCGGTGAAGTCTAACAGTTTCTTTATTTGATATAGTTCGGTCTGACAATATATGTCTCCCCTTCAACGTGATGTGTTCTAAATGATTCAACCAGATTTCTCGCACAAAACCTATGCCTTCATTTTCCAATATTACCGTTTCACTGCCTTCTGATACTGCATTAACAGCTGACCAAATTTTCAGGCCTCTGCTGAAACAAATAAAGAACTCCGCAGAATCCCACATCGTGTTGGACTGTTCCACGCAGCGGATTTACGATGTTTTGAAGCAGGCGCAACAAATAGGAATGATGAGTGATTATCACAGCTATCTCATCACGTCTCTGGTGAGTCTCATATTCATTTGTTACATTTTAAGGTTCACATGGGAGCGATTATGACCGTTACATCACGGAGAAACTTTATTTTAACAGATAAGCTGCGGGTGTCTTTACTGGTTAAGTACGGGAATTGAAGGATAGCTATCAGGAAGGAAATTGCACCCTAGTCGAATGGGTGACAAGAAAGTTAACTAAGATTAGGTATATTAGGTATACCCGTATTACGCTCCAAGTGATATCGAATCCTCTGTAAATAATGAGAATTGCCAAATATATTGGAACTACTTCAGCGTACTCGAAATAACAACTTTTGTCGTTATAGAAAAGAGGGAAGGCAAACCAAATAGCGATAACGACCAATGTTATTAACTACTTCCTCTTCTGCCTAGGTTTACTTCACTTTATTAATATTCCCATCCAAATTATGAATTTAAAAAAATTTCTTCATATTATGCGATTTTTTTTTTTTATTACACTATAAGGAGAAAAATTATTAGGCAGATATCTGTTTACTACAGTCTAGATTTAACAATTGCATTAATGGCAATGGCACATTAAATATTTCGTAAACTCATACTGTTATTTTGATTTAACGGTATTCAGATGACAATTGAAAAGTTATTGGTAACAACCTCCGTCCGTTAAGATTTTTTAACGGCCGGCGGCCGATAGGAAATCACTTGTTTGAATATTTTTACGATGAACAAGAAATGAAAGAAATTATACAAAAACTAAAAAATGAAAATCCACATGGAGAAAACTGGGCTAAAAATACTAAGTACCGTATTTAATAAAGCATGGTCCGAAGAGCAGATACATAATGACTGGAAAGTAGCAATGATTGCAATGAAAATATATGAGAAAATTATAGATAAAAAATAAGACCTGCAGTTTTAGGAAGACCATATATTTACATTGGAGATAATTGCAGAAAAAAAAGCTCCAGCAAGACCAAAATGTATATTTAGGATTCATTGACCTCGAAAAAGCGTTCAACAAGGTGCTAAGGATGAAGTTATGGGAAATTTGAAAGAATAGAGGAATTGAGAACAAACTAATCAATATAATGAAGAATATGGATAAGAATAATGTTAACTGTGTGATTCGACATAATAAAATGTCAGAAAATTTCACAACAAGAGGAGGATCAAGACCATTGCTGTTCACCATATTTGAAGAAGAGATGATGAAAAAAAAATTAACAAAAAGTTAAAATACAACACATTGGATATAGGCACTAGAGAGAATAAAAATATCACAGAGTGCTTTTGCAGATGATTTGATTATGACCGAAAATCGACAAGATCTACAATATAATCTAGAGATATGGAATACAACTTTTAAAGAATACGAGATTAGAATGAACAAAAACAAAACAAAGGTTATGGTGATTTCTAAAGAAAAAAGAAAACCGATAAATATACAAATTGAAGGAGTGTATATAGAGCAAGTAGAGCAGTACAAATATTTAGGAATAGAAATACAACAATTAGAAATCAACAATAGAATACAAAATACAATGAATCCATACAACTCAATGAATCAAACCTGAATAATAAAGAAAATCCTAGGGAAACTGAAATGAATAATTTCAAAACAATATACAGACCGATTTTGACATTTGGTTGCGAGTCCTGGGTACTCGGGTAGACAAAAAAGGGGAATTGAAAATGAAGTATTTTTAAGAAGAGTGAAAGGAGTAACAAAAATGGACAAACTAAAAAATACGAAGATATGAGAAGTTTATTGAATAGAGGCAATTTTAACTTTTTATTGCAATTTTGTGATAAAATCGTTCAACTTGAGAAAAAACTGTTCATTTTAGTTTTTACTTTCTAGTCCCAATCAAAAAGAAACAAAATGCAGAATGTATAGTTATTGCTTTCGCAACCTTTCCATTTCTAGCAATGCCTCATTATTGCAAGGTTTTTTTCATATCAATCTCAAGTGATCTCACACGACTCAATTTAACATAAGCTAGCCCTTCCTCAAACATTAATCCAAAAACCGGATGTTTGTATCTGCCATTGGTTGGATATTAAAGATCTGAATTATTTACCCCCTTCACAACTTTTACCCACCTCCTACTTCTGGTTTTTTCATAAAATTGTATTGTCATCAGATCGAATTATAAATTTGAAAACCGCATGTTTGTATCTGATTTCATTACAAAGGTCTGAATTTACCCCTTTCACGCCCCTCATCACCCCCTCCGATTTCTGTTCATAAAATTTGTTTGTCACCAGATCAAATCATAAATCTGAAATCCGCATGTTCGTATCTGCTTTGGTTCCGAAGTTCTGGATTACTCCCCATCACACCCCTCATCCACCTCCACATTTCCGATTTTTTTTTTTTCATAAAATTTTATTGCCACCACATAAAATCATAAATCTGAAAACCGCATTATCGTATCTGTTTTGGTTCCAAAGGTATGCATTTATCCCATTTACACCCTTCAGCTACCCTCTATCCCCCCAAATTCTTGGAGCCAAATTTTATTGAAATCGGTTCACGGGAAGTGTGTCAAAAATGAATCGCAAGATTTGATACACCGTCATAAAACAGACAGCCAGGCTCTGTGAAGTTCAATAAAATCGTCAACAAAATTACCCAATTCACGCACCACTTCACTTGCTAACAATATCAAAAATTATATGTTATATTTCTTTCCATAACGGAAAGAGTAGAAATTATTGAGCTTTTTTTAAAAAAACGATGTATGTGGAAACCAACGGCATCATGACAAACATGCTTCTGGGAAAATTGTTCTCGAATTGGCGGCTAAATTTCGCAAAACAGGTTCCGTTCATTACAAAAAAGAGGCCGCTTGTGAATCCGATACTAAATGAACTTAGAGAGATAGCAGTATTAGAGCAAGTTGCATAGATAATACGCTGAGTACAAAGTTAAATGTATGGGCTGTTATTTTGTGGAAATTCCATTGTAGGTCTTTTTTTCCTTCCTGGAAATTCAACAGGAAATATGTAGCTGGATTTACTACAAAATGCCCGGACCCAGCGGTAACAAATATCATACAGAACAACCCTGCCTAAGCACAGGAACTGACTTTCCAACAAGACGGAACTCCTCAGCATCTGAATGTGCGCAATTACTTAAATAAAACGTTTCCAGAACGCTGGATAGGACGAAAGAGTGCAATTGAGTTACCCGACCTTGAGTCCTTCACATTTTTTTTGTTAGGGACAAATAAAAACCAAAATTTCAAAGCACTCCACCTGACAATGGAATATCTACTAAATCGATTTTTGAATTTCTCGTCAACCGTATTGTTGGTACTTCAATGCTCCATGTTTTCTCAACGAGAGCATCGATTTCCGAAAACTAAGCAGTAGTGTAGGGAATTCAAAGCTTTTTTCAAAGAGGTATCACTTGACCCCATTTCCATTTGAAAAAAGTTGGGAGAGGATGCCTCTTCTTAGGGGATTGAGGGTTTTGCTATGCTCTCTGCGTCAAAAGTTGTTCTCCGGATAAACGAACTTGAAGTGTTTTTGGATTTTGTCGAAAAGTTCTTTTCCAGCCTGTAATACCTTGCCATTTGTTTTCGATGGGCCACCCTGTTTTACACAAAGTCTAGATCTATCTCTGGCCTAAATACACGTAGAAAATACCCCGAACCTAAAACTACTATTTATTACCTATAATTTATTCAGAAAAACGTTCTGAAAAAAATATGTTGGATACCCTCTGCTTCAGCAAATAATCCTGTTTGTCCAGTGAAATGATTTCGTTTCATGATAGATTGTAATCCTATATAGGATTGATTACATGCGGCTGGATGCGGTTAAGCGCCGAAGGCTATCGATAGCTCCATAATACTAGTACTATCAGAAATTTGGTTGGAATTAAAATCACCTGCATCAAATACAGTGGCTTCAGGAATGTCTTATATTGATGATATATTTTCCTAGTTTATTCGAAATTACTTTACACGCTGAACTTGCTGAATCCGTAGCCCCCAAAAGTCTGTCAAACCCACCAAGCCCTTCGGCTCTCAACTACACGTATTCCTCAAAAACAATTAGATTCAGGATCAATGTGTTACATAATGATTTGTTTGTTGGAGTAAAAACTATCATCTGTGTAGGTTACTGCAATCATACCTCAAACACCCTGTATAATTTATTTATTCATTCATTTATTTACTTATTCGGGTTACAGACAGGTGAAAACCCAATACAGTATCCACTAATGCATTCTTAATTCTAAGTTTTACAATCTCAAATAATTCAAGCAAGATACATTAATTTATCTACGATATACCTCAAAAAGCACAAAAATAAAATTTGAGATTTAGAGGAAAATTTGTCTAGCTTTTGTTTGAAGGTGGTTGACAATGTGTTACTTCGTGTAGAATTTTTCAGGGCTTCCATTGTCTAAAGAGAAACAAAGAAAATAAATACTGTATTTTATGATTCACAACGTTTCGGTAATTAAAAATCTGTTACCGTTTTCAAGTGTATGAACGTGAAAAAATACTAAAGATAGAAGCTAAGTCTGCAATGATTCTTCGGCTCTAGTGGAAGAACTTGGAAAGTTTGTCTTGCCAAATTCATATTATTGATGTAACTACCATTAATTCTGAAATTCAAGAACCTGAGAAACCTATTTTGGATCCTCTCTAGTCTTTATGAATATTATATTATGGGTTCCAGATGACTGCGGCAAAATTCAGCCTGCTATGAATATAAGTAAAATATAAAGATTTTATGGAATTTTGGGTGCGGGAGTGTTTACAGATTCTACAAATGAATCCCAACGTCTTGCTACATTTATTTACCACGTATTTGCAATGTAAATTAAAATTCAAGTTTACATCAAATATTACACCCAAATCTTTAGTATTCTCAACTACATCGAGATCACTTCCAGCAAAATTATAGCTGAATCTAATTTCTTGAAAATGAAATAATAGTAGAGCATTTGTTCAAATTGAGGAACAAGTGGTTATAGCTTCAGTAATCAGCAAATCGAGCAAGATCTGACTGTACCCTAAGGCATTCCGCATTTGATTGTATTTTCGAGAATATTTTCAAGTCATCGGCGTACAGCAAGAAATTTGAAAAACGAAAACATTGTTTTACATCGTTGATAAATATCAAGAATGAAATGGGGCCTAGGTGAGAACCTTGGATTACTCCTGAGGTAACAATGATTGGTGCTGATTTGAATCCATTTACCGTAATGATTTGAGATCTGTTCTATACGTAGGAGGCAAACCATCGAAGCAGATCGCCATGTAAAACGATATCAAATGCTTTGCTGAAATCAGTGTAGATTGCATTCGCTCATCTGTGAAATCGGAAATGTATTGGCTGTATATTGCGAGGTTAGTTTCAATTGTCCTTTTAGCGTAAAAACCGTGTTGTTCGTCGATAATAACATCTTTAACGCTAGAAAATAGCTGGTCATAAATTAAACTTTCCAGAACTTTGCTGAATATACATAATTCACTTATTCATCTATAGCTAGTTACTGAATTTTTATCACCTGATTTTTTATATATTGGGAGTAGGTATGAGGTTTTCCATATTTGTGTGGAGTATTGGAGTGTTTAAACTGTTCGCACACTTTTTCACAAAGTATGCTGAAATATTGTCAGAACCTGCTCCTTCATTCTCATCAAGATTATTTGAGTTTATTTGAGACATCAACTTCACTGAAATGAATTTTATGTATTAGCATGGTGTTCGAATTCATAAGGAGTTCATAGGGATCTGATGATATGGTTCGTAAACGATTTGGAAGTATTTTGCATATAGGTTGGAAATTTCTTCGCTCTTTGAGGCTTCTCATTATTGAATTTCACTAAAGAGGGGATTCCCACACCTTGTTTTGAGTTTGATGCAAAAACAACTTATACGGCTTTGAACTGAAACATATTGTTTTCAGGAAGCCATAAATTTCGAATACTCTCATAGCAAATAATAATAAGTTTTCAGGAATACTTGTAACTCGTAATCCAAATAGGCCTTGTTTTGCTGATTGATGAATCAGTAAAAGATGATTCAGAGGAAAAAGACGAACGATATGCAATTGTTTTACTTTCAAATTTATTGAAGAATGATTTATCTTACAGTTCTATCAATTTTTTTATTATTTTCAGGACTTGCATGGAGTGAACCTGGAAGAATTTAAATATGGTGGGACTAACATAACAGCTTTCAGACTCGTGGACCCTGATGGACCTGAAGTTCACAAAATAGTTCGAGACTGGAATTTGGGAACAGATATGAAAAATAGAAAAGGAGAACCTTCACCAGTATACAGGGTATTTGTATAGAAACTAAAAACATTCTTTATAAAACAACTTTTTCATGAGAATTTACTCCTCATATTCTATTCTAGATTCAGTACTCGGTCGTTTTCTAATTTACTAACCACACTTATTATTTAGTAACTTTCGTACAGATTCTCTCTGAGAAACTTTCACATATTCATATGGGAAGTTTTTTCTTTATTGATTCCATATGATAATCAGACTAATACTCATTTAATCTTACCATTTCGAGAATGAGTAATAAAAACAAATTTTCATTATGTTCTATTTCATATCTGTTCAGATTGCTTATGTTTCACAACTTTAAGGAATATACATACAGTTTCACTCGAAAATTCAAAATCGAATCATAATTGCCAAGCAGAAAGCAGCACGTACTGCTCTAACTGAAACATTTGTATAACTTTTATGATCAAAAATCGCTCGGGAAATGTTTTTATTTCGTAAATTTGCCGAGTTTCTCGTATCCCATCTCGTTAAAACTAATAAAATTCGAAAACGAATATCACAATCAAGGAAACTTCGTTCAGTCTGGCTCTACGTAGATCCAGAAGTTGAATTAATTTCAAACCCGAGACCGGAACTGAAAAGTTTTGATGGCTTTTGATGCTGAAACAGCTATTAACTTTATGTAAACTTTTTCAATGCTGCTTTGGACGTGCAGGATAATAATACGTTTGTTAAGGTGAGTGATCAATTAATTTATATACCATACCTTACCTGAAAAATATTCTTGAATACAAGTCAATTTGATATTCATTTGAGAATGTTTCCTTTTTCAACATGGATACTTTTCAAGCTTCAACAGTGCCAATTGAATGCTCATTGGCCTTATAGATAACATCAAAGTGATTGATTTTGTTGCTTCTGGCAGATAATTGTGTGCTCTTGGCGCCATGTAACTGAAAGAGCGTTGACATAAAGATTTCGACATATGGGGAATAACGTGGTGATTTCTTCCTCGAGTTCCATAATTGTGGAAGGGAAGGAGAGCTTGAAGGCGAGTTAAATGGAATTTCAAATTATTATTCAAGAAGTATAGCTGTCTCATGTCAAGTATTGTACTCTCATGATATATTTCGTCTGAAGCATATCGCCAGTTTTTATTATATATTAATTTCAGAAATCTACGCTGTATAACTTCTAACGGCTGGATGTGTGTTCTGAGTGTCCCACCCCATATCGTAAATGACTTCCTACCAGTGAATGATAGAGAATTTTTAGGCTTTTTAGAGGAAGTAATTTTTTCAGACATTTCATTTTGTAGATCACACTTTGTAGCTTCTTAACTACATAATTTATATGCACGTTCCATTTCAAATTGCAATCGATTTTTTTGTGGACGATATGGTAAATATCTGCCCCAGTGTTTCGATTTGCAGTTGATTGTATAGGGGTGAATTCGAATTGTTTCATGTAAAATGTAAGAAATTAGTTTCATCGAAGTTGATGGTGAGCAATTTATGGTCCAGCCATTTCTTTATAGTGCAGAAATCCATCTGCGCCTTATTTTTAAGCGATTGCCAATCGTTTGCTCGATAAAATATTGCAATAATTTTGCCTTTGCTTTTTAGGGAAAACGACCCGTTTATGTAAATCTTGAAGAGAATTGGACCTAAGACGGTTCTTTGAGGAATTCCATACTTGTTGTTTTGTTGTTATAATTGTTATTTCCGTCAACCAGCTGCACACCCTTAAGAGAACAACCCTCAAAAGTCTTCGAAAGACTTGTCCGAGCTAGGGAAGACGCAGCCCTTACCTTTTAACGTGTGATGCCATGCACGAGACCGATGACCATGCTGGGAATCGAACCCATGACCCTTAGGTTAAGAGACAAACGCTCTACCATCATGACCATCACGGCCTATTGTTACTCAACTCAACGTACTCTTCCACTTGTACAAATTGTTTTTTATTGGTTCAATAACGGTATCGAATGCCTTAGATAAATACAAAATTATACATAAACATGGGTTGCTATTATTAAGGAATTCGTTTGTCAGGGCAAGAATCGCATCTTGTGTTGAGCTTTTTTTCTTTGAAGCCAAATTGTTTTTCCGAAAGAAGGTTGTGTTTATTGAGATATGCATTCAATGTGTTTTTCAATAATTTTTCAAACATTTTTGACATATTTGTTATCAGTGAGATTGGTCTATGGTTATTCACGTCCATTGTATACCCCTTTTTATGGACTGGTATCACTAGTATTTGTTGGTGTGGATTAGTTTATTCAACTGAATACGATTTGGTAGCAAGGTAACAACTAATACAACGTTGAAATCTGCTTATTTTGGTTGAAAAACAATCATCTATTGAACAGTGAGTTCAATATAAAGATATCTACCATTAAGATATCCCAAAGGATAATAGATATAGGTGTGATTCAATAAGGAAAAAATTGATTGTCAAAAGCCCCATATACAGGGTGAGTCAGAAGGAGACCAACAAACTTGGTCAAAAGACCAAAACAAATTGATACTTCAAAAACCCTTAAGGAAGAAATCTAAACTTGGTGATCTAGGATTATCAATATGATAATTCTGAGCCATAGTGTTTGATACTATAGCAATTAGAACACGTCGTATTCGAAGTAACAATTCAGACAATGGCAGGCCAAAATAAAAGTAATCAATTTAGATCATTGTCTAAAATCATCAAATTAATGTTTCATAACAAAAATGAGCTCGTCACAAACAAGTTTGTAAAATTGGCAAAAGATACTCTGTTTTGATAAGTATGGCGTGGTGTTATCGGTTTGGCATTTTGCTATCTTCGGTTTTTGGAATCAACTACGAGAAAATACAAGAATCAGTCCTTTGATTTATGCCCCTACGTCCAGCGGAATGAAAATCATTTTCGTTTCAATAATGATGTAATTCGACCCCCGGGTGCCATACCTTGTAACAAATCTCCTGGGGTTTTCGGTTGCAGACTCCGGGTTTAAGTAACTATAACTGCACTATTCCATGTTTCTAAATTATCAATTAAGGCGCAGCTTCTCGTACACAGAGTTCGTGAACTATATTTTATATCTCCACTTTGGTTCAGTTAGCGTAATTCGCTGGTAATTACCGGAGGTGCTTTTTGTAGACACTTATTTTGCCTCATGCATATTCAGGATGAATTTACATTCCTTGTATGCGATAAAGAGCAAGATAATTACGGCATGATGTATTCAGTTTTGAACCAGGGTATTCTATCTTCCTTTCGGTATACTTTGAAGTGAATTTCATAACGGCAATATGTGTTCCATTAGTCTGTCCATTTACTCATAATCCTTTATTTCAGTCGTCTAAAATCGTCATTCTAAGTTTATAGTATAGATGAACCAGAGCCGTCCTTGGCAAATGCGAGGCCCGGGGTAAAACATTTTTGCGAGGCCTCTTTTAAGAAAGCGATTATGTCGCTGCGCTGACCTGCCGAGGGGTATGGAGTGTACGGAATGCCCCCCAGCACAAAGGGAGGTCTGGAGGGTCTCCCCCGAAGTTTTTTTTAATTTTCGCGCAAAAAAATCTGTTTTGAGCAATTCTGATGGTCATATCTAAAAACATACCAATTATTCGCCGATTATCGTTATTTTTTATTCATTTGCCAGGATTGAATCTATTTTTATTTTTGATGTATACAATATGTTAATTTTTTAATCAATGAACCAATAGATAAATTATATTAATTTAGGCCTGATCACTATTTTGGTTCGGGCCACTCGCGCTAGCGAAACGTTAGGAAACTATTCCAAATCATGACGGCCTATAAACCTGAACCAAAATAGTGATAGTGAAAATTTCGGTCGCGAAAGCCTTAGCCCATTTATCAGGAAATAAATAGATTCGGATAAGAAATAATAGACCGCCTGTCAACAGAGTGGCCCGAATGGGTAAGTAAACTTTCTGGTCGGAAAATTTAACGGAAATTCTTTTTGATTTTTTAGATATTTTTTTATGCAAGATTTTGGAAATATAGAAAGTTCTTGATGTGTTTGATATTACAATAAAATGGGCATAACTATCGGATGTGACCAAAATGAAGGCTTGCGTGGGAAATTTGCAGAAAAATTGTATGGAATTTTCTCACGACATCCGTTTGGCATATGCTTTATTATGTATAATCAATATGTTGACCATGTCCGACACTGAAGCCTTTTGTTTTTAGTCTTTTTTTGAACCCCTTAGCTTACTTACAGACACTAGGTTTGAATCCGTGTCGTCTGGGTGAAAAGCGATCTCTACCATTTCCAGTTGTATTTTAGAAAGTATCAACATCATTCTAGAAAGCGTCGATTAAATTTCAGAAAAGTTACTTATATTTCGAAAAGTATCAATTGTATTTCAGAATAGTTACTTGAATTTCAGAAAGTGTCAATTAATTTTCAGATTAGAAAGTTGATTTTCGTTAAACGTGAATTGTATTTCAGAATGGTGAGTTTCATTTCAGAAAGCATCAATTGTTTTTGAGAATAATCAATTTGATATCAGATACCTCACTTTGAATATCAGAATAATCAATTGTAGGTATTTCAGAAAATATCACATGTATTTCAATTGACAAGAAACTTGAGGGTTTTTAATAATACGAAGATTGTTTATGCGTACAAAATATTGTCATTAATGAAGGTTGATAAATATTACAAAAACATGCGGATTTTCACAAGGAAAATTAACCATAGACGACGTTTATACACAGAAAATAAATTATGGAAAAAGCTTGAGAACATGAGATAGACCTCAAAATGCCTTTTGGAGGTTTCCAACTAGCTTTTGTTCCGGTAAACTGACATCAACTCATAAAATAGTTAAATAATCACAAGAACTGTGGGAGTTGATATTAATGACGATTAAAACAACTAGATCACGATGTGAAGACAACAAGGAAAAATAAAATGAATTATGCTTCCTGTCTTTGTCAATATATTCGATATCATGTAAAATAAAATGCCGATAAGATCCAGTAATACCGTATCTAACTTGTCTTGTGCTATAAAGGATATTTATGAACCCACTATTATTTTGAAAATTGTACATGTAAAAATATTCGTTTAGTTCATTTTGACTTCACCAGGAATGAAAAAAGGTTGTTTTATGGGTATTAAATTATTAGGATTAGGATTGTCGAAGTAATCCTTCGCCATTTCATAGAAAAATACTTTTAATACGTTTTCAATTTTATGAATTTTTGATACGACCATTATTCAGATAGGTATTCAAAATTTTCGAAGTTCATAAACCAATCGCATTTCACGTATAAAAAACTTTGAAGATGTGATCACTTTAATTTTCTTCAATTCACCCCTAATTTCAGTGGAGGAAAATAACGGAAGCTAACGATGATACAGATACAAAAATTACCAACAGAATTATTTTCTCAAACTTGAAACTATAATGATCAGCCTAAAAGAAATCTAATTAGATCTATTGTGCCCCATCTTCTTCTGCTATTTCAAGGTGTTCTCGTTTACAGTAGCTCCTCAAGCCCCAATTCCTTGAGGAATTTAAGGATTTTGAGGGGGTCTATTCGTGGTATTTTTCCCACAGTCAACTGGTGTGATCCCAGTATATTCAATCTTTTGTGATGTACAGCATAACACTCCAGCAATATATGGTGTGGTGTTTCTGGATGTTCCCCACAGAATCTGCAGGTGCTGTCCTCCTCTAAGCCTAGCTTCCTTAGTTGTTCTTTGAGTACCTATGCAGTGTCCCGTCAGAAATCCCGTGATTGTCTTTAGACTAGTTTTGCTGAGGTTAATCAGTGATTTCGGTCCTGCTCGATTGAAGTTGCCGAGGAGATGTTTAGCCTGCCTTTGCCAGTGTGTTGCTCTCATTGCTTCTTCAGTTTTATTGAGTTCATCTTGGAAGTAAGATTTTCCAAGTCCGCAAAATGGTTCTGGCCCGATCAGTGGCGTTGATGCCCCTTTTCGTGCCAGGGTATTTGCTTGTTCATTGCCCTATACTCCGACGTGCCCCGGCACCCAGAAGAGGATCACTGCTTGACTATCGGAGAGGATTGCGATTTCCTTGTTCCGGTATTTCCTGTCGAGGTTGAATTGAATGCACCTTTCTAGGGCGTGAATTTCCGCTTGAAAAATACTGGGGAACTGGCCCATGGGATAATCAATGAAGGAACAAACGAATAACTTCAAGTAATTCACTTACGGAGAATCATCATTAAAATACGTATCAACAAAATAACATCTTCAGACATGGGAATGTCAGTCGAACACTATTTAGAGTATCAAGCTTTGATTTTTATACATAAAATGAAAATATCTGAGTATGTGTCATCTGAACTGATATTTAACAAAAGCATCCACAACTACATTACACGTTAACAAAACGACATATATATATATATATATATATATATATATATATATATATATATATATATATATATATATATATATATATATATAAATGAATAGTAACTTGTGACATCTACAGTCACTAGTTTGAAACTTAATTATATATATATATATATATTCCAGTGACTGTAAAACAGTCGATAACAATCCTTTAAGAGGTGACTATAACTTTGTATAGTATGTATGGCATATGTCCAATAGAAAACAACTACTTCTCTGGCTGATACCCCGACAGATATTGAATTATATCTGTCAGACATATGTGCAAAGATCCTTACTTTGAAGGAACAACTTTGCAAGAGCTCTCTGAAACAAACAGCAGGACTTTGCCTGATTCAAACGGAGAGCCAACTACAGACCGGTTTCGGAATATCGTACCTCATCAGTGCAGTCAAGGTTATCACGGTTGTATACACGCGAGGTCCCGATGTTCGTCATCGTCCTCCGAGAGGAATACTGCAACTGCTCACAGGATCCACCTCGGTGACAGATTAGAGAGCACCCCAGAAAGACATTTCGGATACGAAATGGTATATGTGATATACTTGTTTCAAGGATCAAATAATGTTCCAGTGACTGTAAAACAGTCGATAACAATCCTTTAAGAGGTGACTATAACTTTGTATAGTATGTATGGCATATGTCCAATAGAAAACAACTACTTCTCTGGCTGATACCTCGACAGATATTGAATTATATCTGTCAGACATATGTGCAAAGATCCTTACTTTGAAGGAACAACTTTGCAAGAGCTCTCTGAAACAAACAGCAGGACTTTGCCTGATTCAAACGGAGAGCCAACTACAGACCGGTTTCGGAATATCGTACCTCATCAGTGCAGTCAAGGTTATCACGGTTGTATACACGCGAGGTCCCGATGTTCGTCATCGTCCTCCGAGAGGAATACTGCAACTGCTCACAGGATCCACCTCGGTGACAGATTAGAGAGCACCCCAGAAAGACATTTCGGATACGAAATGGTATATGTGATATACTTGTTTCAAGGAGCAAATAATGTTCCAGTGACTGTAAAACAGTCGATAACAATCCTTTAAGAGGTGACTATAACTTTGTATAGTATGTATGGCATATGTCCAATAGAAAACAACTACTTCTCTGGCTGATACCTCGACAGATATTGAATTATATCTGTCAGACATATGTGCAAATGGCCGTGTGCAATGTATTGGCGCTGAATTGATCTGTATATCAGGGAGTTCAATACGGAGTTTGTGCTGGATGGTGATGAGACTTTGCGTGTAGGTATCGGTCGGTGTGGGTCTGTTTCCTGTGTACTGTGTGGGTGAAAGAGTTGTTGGATTTCGTGATGAGAACGTCCAGGAAAGCTAGGGAGTTGTTCATTTCGGTCTCCATTGTGAATTTCATGTTGGGATGGATATCGTTTAGGTGATCTAATAACGTGTTTAAGATTTCGTAAGCATAAGGCCATATGACGAAAATGTCGTCAACGTATCTGAACCAGCAAGTAGGCTTGTGGTCAAATGCTTCTACAGCCCTAGTTTCGAAGTCTTCCATGAAAAGGTTTGCAAGGACTGGAGAAAGGGGGGAACCCATGGGAGCACCTTTCACTTGTTTGTAGTAAGTTCCTTGGAAGAGGAAGTACGTGTTGTTCATACAGTGACTGATGAGGTCCAGGGTGTCTTTTGGAATTCTGTGTTTAGTTTTAAGGATTTCTAGCGTGTCCGTTAGGGGAATGTTTGTGAAGAGGGAGACAACATCGAAGCTCACTAGGATATCGGTGTTCTGGATTCTATAGGATTTGAGAAGGTCTAAGAAGTGGAATGAATTTTTCACGTAGGATGAAGCTTCTTTTATATATATATATATATATATATATATATATATATATATATATATATATATATATATATATATATATATATATATATATATATATATATATATATTCTCTCTCGAAGGAGTAGGCAGATTGAGACCTTAGAGAGAACTAGTGACGAGACATGGGGAGTAGGCAGATTGAGACCCCGACGTCAAGTCACAAAAACCTAACGTAATTATACCTGAGGAGTAGGCAGATTGAGACCTCAGCGTAGAATTACGTTTTAACCTTTCATTAATTTTCTTTCTATTTCAGTTCTTGAAAATGGCTCCAAAATCGGAGCCGAAACGTCGAATTTCAACAAATTCTAGACGCGGTTCAACCCGAACTTTTAGTTTTCAAATATCTGACCGCGGAAACCTATCTGAACACATATATATATATATATATATATATATATATATATATATATATATATATATATATATATATATATTCAGAAAAAAATTTAAAAGCGTAGGAAAATTATAGTTGCATGAGGGCATACTTTGCCTCAATACGCTTCCTGACTTTTTGGAAACATGCATTGCTATTCAAGGTAAAGTTAAAATAGTATCAAGAGTAGATCAATGTCATGGACGAAATGGTTATGTACTTATTTATTAACTTCATTGATTTTTTTTAATTTGTTCGGTATATAAAATATTCATTTGCAAAGAGTTTGTTCTGAAATATTTTACTTATTTCATATTATGTAGTTATTGGTGACGTGTAAGATATTATTTAAAAAATTTATTTTTAGTGTCCATTATTTTTCGTTTTTTTGTGAGTACAAGGTATAAATGTTTTACATTTTGTGCAATTTTAAAGATGTACATGTATAAACCGTAGTTATGTAAATTAGTATTTTGCTGAATGAAGATCTAATAATAATAGGTGATATACATTTTGGAGAATATACACAATTTTTCATAGCGTTCTTCCAACTTTTCTGGAATTTTATTCCATGCCTCTTATGTAATCTATCTTTGTAATTTTTGTAGGATTCACGAATCCCCAAGATTGTGGTAATGATTTTCTTCTTTCTTCTTTCTTTAAAGTATTATAGCCCACATATAACATATGCCACGATCTAATAAATTATAAATTACTTATTACCATAATGTCATTTTTGAATATTTTTAAGGTGCTAATCAGAATCGAGCAACTCGAAACCTGAGAAATAATACAGATACAAATGATACAATGTTGGAGAACATGCATGCATATTTCAGTAATGTTGCGGATTCATTTCCACGCCATCTAGACAGACAATTTCACGTAGAATAAATGCAGTGTCAAACAATAACGATACCCAATCTGTTTCATAGAAAACATAATCTCAACTTCAACTTTGGTTTATCGGTCTCATTTAAACGTCTAGGCGAAGGTTTTTCAGGATATTAAGAGTAATATGTTGGACGCCAAGTTCGTGCTGTGAATTGCAATGACTCTAACTCCTCTTCTTTCCAGACGTTTGTTAAGGATGTCAGTTAGCATTTTTCATTTCGGTCATAAACAAAATCAAAAGATTATCACAGTTGAAATTAATGTTTCTTTGCAAATGAAAAAGATATAATTTGATATAACGTGGCACCTTCGCAAACTAAAAATAGAATAAGTACTTACCTATTAATACCGTTTTCTCTACCAATCCTTTAAGATAGGGTGTGAGGCAAATATTAGACAGAAAACAATTCCTTTTTCTACGACGGATATTGCGTTACTCCTGTCCAAATACTTCTGAGATATTTATTATTTCTCAGAAAGGAAGCTTATAAGTTAGATTTGAAAATTACAGCCCCAAGCAGTGGGGCGAATACAATGAAGCCCTCTCTCTGAACACAAGGGGCATACAAAGATAGGAGAGGAAGGCGTGGAAAAATATCTGCAAAGAAGTCAAGAGTACGGCTGAGTGCTCACGACTGTGAACCCAGTTGAGACTCTAATGCGAGAGCACGGATCATTCGCCAAATCAGAGACAAAACATCTAGAGATACTTCTTGATATTCACTTTCCTGACTCTAGGGTAAAAAATGACCCAGTCATGTCCCAGAGAGTACAAACAGTCGAGATAAGGCTTACAAGGGAAACATCTGGTACACGGCGAAAAAAGTCATCACCTACAGAATGGTAGAATGGGCTACAGAAACCTTCAGTCCATTCAGATCAGCGGGCCAGATGAAATCTAACCTGTACTATTACAGCGGGATGCGGACCTACTGATTCCATACCTAGTCAGGCTGTTCACGGCTAGCCTGGCTCACAAGATTGTACCCAACACCTGGCGAAGGTCCAAGACAGTCTTCATACCGAGCCGGAGAAACCATTCTATGCTCAGGCCAAGACAATCAGACCAATTTGACTAGTTTATAGAAAAATCCGAGATAATGTCAGACTGCGCTCCACAGTCAAGTCAAGGAAATAAACGATGATCTAGTCCTCAACCAGTGAATATCTGTCATGTAACAAAACGGTGCAACAAAAATGGTGCAATCAGCACTCACAGCACTACAAATCTGGTGCATGATGTAGAACCTCAGGGTCAATTTCCCAAAAAACACGATTGTCCTTTTGACCAGAAAAAAACTCAGAAACAAACAGAGCTGTTCAAATCTTTGTTGGTAGCTTGCAGATGTCAGGAAAGTCAATACTTGGAGCTGCACTTAGAATCAGAGCTCACGTGGAACAAATATTTAGGAAAAGTGCTAACAAGGGCAAGGACAAGGACATAAACTATCTCTTTGACTATACACAGCGATAGTGACATATGGAGCCCTGCTGTGGTTGCCAAAGGAACAACAAGTTATAATCAGAGGGAAGCTGGCTAGTTTGCAAAGAATGGCCGTGCTCGGACTCCGTGTAATGTCCAGCACATCGACGATTAGCCTGGAGGTGATCCTGACGCTCCCTCCTCTGCATTCGCATACTATAGTGGAGGCGAGGATAGAAGCCTCCATTAGGGCAACAACTTGGGCCACTCCAACATAATGGAGGTCATAAGATTCGACGCATCTGAGATGCCATCGGACAAAATGACTCCGACCTACTCCTTTCAAGATGGAGCAGTCACATCAAGAACCCTACCAATGCAGTTAATGGGGCAAATCTCGTACACGAATGTCTCTAAGACAAACAATGGGGTAGGGGCTGGCATATATGGGCAGAAAACGAGGCCTCCACACACAGCTTCCATATTCCAAGCCAAGGTAACAGCTATTTCCGTCTGGAAATAGGAGGGATCCGATAACCCATAATCATACTTCATGCAGATTTACTTCCAAATTATTTCACTCACAAAAACTCACAAAAATTACCTAGGAGCACAGAACACGGTAAAACTTGTGGGTACCAGGTCACAAGGGCATCCAGAGGAATGAGAGCGCAGATGCTTCAACAAGAGCGAGGGCAGCAATAACTATTATTATAATAATAATACTCCCTCACAAACACTCATGAGTGTACCCAAAGGTATAGCCTGTGCGGGTAGAGGACGGCTATTATCATTGCCGTGGCACTCCGGGGCGACTTACTGATTTTTTGTGGTATATTCACTTTCCTGCTGTAATAAAACCTGGAAAACCTACAGCCCCACCCTGGGTTACGACCGAATTCCAAGCAAGCACCAGACGTCGGGATTGGCATCTAGACAACTTACATTGCCTATCGACTACTGTAAAATTGAGAAAATTTTCTCGTTTTCCTGGATTCGAAACTGGCCAAATGCAAGTTCAGAAGGCCGGCATCTAAGCGCCTTTCTACCGAGCACCCATGACATATGAAAAATAATATTTGTGAGACGACCCTTCGAAACTTCAGTTGCTATGGAGATGACAAGTCATCAGAACAAAAGACGAAAGTACACAAATTTGTTAGTGTTGAGAATTGAGTTAATTACTCAATTATTCATACACAACTCAAGTATTGATTAATCTGCTCAAATCGTTCATCCTAAAAATTCATATTGAATCACCAAAAGTATCACCAAAAGTTCGGAACGGTCTCATATTTCAGAAACGGCACAGAGAAAATTTATGAAAATATCGACAGGGTGGTTTTTGATGATACCCGATTCAATGGTGTTATCGGCAATGTTGCCAAACTAACAGTTTTTCAGATATTGAGGGTAAATCAACTTTTTCAAATGGGATACCCCATTTGTTTTCATTGCAATCAATTCAGCGACGCCTCATTACTTATATCTCCAAATATCAGATTTTAAATTAATGCAGTTTTCGAAATATGACAACATGACTTTTTCGTTCAAAAGTCTGGAAACGTTCCAATATTTTCAATAGAAGAAAATAAATATCTATGGTTTTCCATTTGAAAAAATTGAGTTACCCTCATCATTAAAAACCATCTTGTATAAAATTTTACGAATTTTTCTTGAACCGTATTGAAAATATTGTTCCCAGACTTTTGAACTAGAAGCCATGTTGTCATATTTTGACATACAGACGGAGTCTGTGAATATTTCTTCCTTGTAGTGGCGTTCCTGGCTACCTGTATATCTCCAATCAGCTTCGGAGTCTCTCCCAATTTTCTCCTCAAAGATGTGCGGATTTATCACGGTTTTGTGATTCTGCACCCTCCAGGGGTCCTAATCTGGAGTTTGTTCGTATACAAATTCGATTCACTGTTTCACACCAATTCACACAAAATATGTTCATTTGTCTCTCTTATTCGTATATGAGTCGAACGGTTCAAGAATAGCCCCCCTGTACCCACCCAGTTCATGTTGGAGTAGTCGTATACGACTCTCACCTTCTTGGAGTTGCTCCCACCCCAAAGTGTGAAAAGCACAGTTTTGTGATCGGAGTTGAGCTTTGGAACCGTTTAGGGCTCTGACAAGCCAGTCACATTTTTATTCACTATCAGTTCGATAGTCGTGAACAACGAACCATTCTAGGAGAAGTGCGTTGAGGTTTCTGGTAAATCAATCACAACGTTGATGATAGAAGCAGTTCCACTCGGGCCGCCTTGTATTGAAATCCCCTGCCAGCAGCTAGCACTTTATGCCAGCTATTGCAGAGGTTGTCTAGATCTACTGGCGCTTTTCTGTTTCCCAAAATATTGAATATCCCATACCTCCGATCAAGTAATACAACCTAGATGAATAATACTCGAATAATACTGAAGGTAACATCTTTTCATAATGTTGTCCCTCAAGTGATACCATATCGCAATTATTTAAGGATTCAATAAACACGTCAGTTAGATTTTGATTTCTGTCGGGTATACTCATGGCCACGAAAACCCAAAAATACTGTCTTGAATGAAATATATAACAATAAGGCAATTGAAACGTTCATTGCAGCTTGTAAAAACGATAGTATTTCCATCCCCGAACGGAGATTCTTCGTCTGGAGTACGGCAATGCTGCATTTGATACAGAACAACAAAAAAACATTTGTATTTGTTTTCATCTTTGGCTTATATGAGTGTTTTTTCGTAAATAAATGGCATATTCTGAGTTAATTTGTGGTTAACTATCGTTGGTTTTCATTATCAAACAATGGTGAAGCATTGTGAAATGTGTAAAAGAACATTTGAAGCTGAAAATCAAAATGTAAGCTACCAGTGTCTTAACCATCGAGAAAGGGAAACCGAATTGGAAAAGAATAAAGTAAATGAATTATGAAAAAACGTGTCAATTAGAGTGTCGGCTGTTCTCAAAATCATGTGGAGATTCTTCCATCATTATTTCAGGTTTCCGTTCTCAATTGGGTTTTCATCATTTCTATTTTATTGAACCTCAATATTTCTGTAAACAACGCACGACACTGTCCGTGAGGGAAAAGACTATTGTTATCTTCGTCTTTAATAGGCCTCTGTCTCAGGAGAGGTTTCTTACAAGCAAAGTTTAAGGTGCAAGCAGCTTGTTACCTAGGATGTGTTACTTGATCGGAGCCTTTGTGACATCCTCTGGCTTGAAACCTGCGTGTTCGTTTGAACTTTGTCTTAGCGGCAATGATATTTTTGGTATGATCGTCCTTACCATGATAACTACTCCGGCCCCCTATTAGAACGATGGTAAATCTCCTGGATCTCAGTCTATGGTCCTGTCAGAGCTTCGTCTATGACATGACCGGTATGTCGACACTATGTCTGCGGATGAAATCAACAACAAACAGGGTTTTGTTGTTGATTACGTCCAGGTTGAGCAAAGACACCTTGAGAGGTATTTATAGGATGTAGCTCTGGATATTTTTCATGACCTAGAAGACCAGAAATTTTTTGAGTCAATTCGAGCCCTCACCAGGCAATCGATGATTTCATCCATGGCCTGCATTAGACCTTCTATGTTAACCGGTACAGCTTTAAGCAGTTGCCTTTCCATGAAACCACTGAATGCATTGGATGGGCCAGCAAGGTGGTCTCGGATTCAGGGGTGGGGATGGGAATAGGAAGGTGGGGAGGATGTTACCAAATTTTATCAAGAAGAGTCGAGGCGTCATTGAGTTATTCTGGACAACATTTTTTGTGTACTTTCAACACCCTCACACTCAATACTTGTTCATAGAAACTATCAAACGTAAAATGAATAGACGATACTACCATCAGATTTTTTTCACTTTATTTTTCGACCCTCTGTATACGTATATATTTATCAAGTATTGAAAAAAATCCATCAACACTGGTATTAGTTGCAAAGCTCTTGTTTTAACTTTGTCTTGTAAATTTGTTAGCATTGAATGTAGTGAAACTTACTCGTGATCAATATCCTTACTCATTCATCTCTCAAATTCATTACAAAGTTTCCATTACCGTTCCATTCAATTTGCACGCAGGAAGCCGATTCAGGTAAATAGCAACGGAATCTGCCGCAAATTGAATTTCCTGCAGTGGATGCATTCATTTGAATTTTAACTGCCTCCATTCAGTAGCAAAATGGAAATAAAAGTTCGTTACTATTCTAGGCGGAGACGGCATTAATGTACGACGCCGTTCACTTGTTTGCCAAAGCACTGCACGATCTGGACACCAGCCAACAAATTGACATCAAACCGCTCAGCTGCGATGTGGTTGATTTTTGGCCGCACGGATACAGCCTC
Organism: Chrysolina americana; assembly: GCA_958502065.1. Taxonomy (NCBI): domain Eukaryota; kingdom Metazoa; phylum Arthropoda; class Insecta; order Coleoptera; family Chrysomelidae; genus Chrysolina; species Chrysolina americana. Next base: position 84,844,351 of record OY293413.1, read on the forward strand.
ATCAATTATATGAAAGTTGTGAGTATATTTCTTGCACTACACTTATAATAGAGCCATATCACTAAGCGCGCGTAGGGAAAGTTGACCAATTATTTGTTGTATTCAAATATATAAATAAATTGTAGATATTAGAGGCTTTAAAGAAAGTGACACAAGGAAAAACCCTCACAAGCCTGGTTGACTATTTAAAAAGCTTCGCATAAAATGTATGCGAATCTTATTTCTTCACAAAAACGTCGATGTAGTCATGAATATTTGAATGTTTGTTGAAGTTTTTGAGTTTGGTGTGTTTCCATGACAAAGCAGCACATTGGTATCAAAAATTAGATATGACACTATTGAAAATACAGCTTTTTTCCACTCTTGGATGCTGGTCCTTTTGCCAGCTACACTTCAGCCTCTTGGGCTTTTTTGTTTTCCAGGATATTTTTACAGCACCCACTCCGTAACTCTAGTCCCCTGTACCAGTCTGTACAGGTTCTTCACCGGTTGACTGTTGTATTCTTCGGGAGTTTTTCTAGGATTCCCAAAATTGCCTGTCTTTTGTGGTCTAAAGCCTCGCATTCTGACAGTACATGTTTGGCTGTTTCCGTCCCTTAACCACATTGTCTGCAAGAATGTTCTCAGTTGTACAGCCCCATTTTGTGCAGGTGTTTTCTCATTGGACTGTGACCAGTGAGAAGGCCCGTTATTATTCTAACTTCTTCAGTTTCATGTTTTGACGGTTCTTCAATTAATGTTTTCCCTGGGGCATTAGAGAGGCTTCATGCCACCTCTCCTTTTGTTTTCGTTTAATCCAGTCCCGAATGCATCCTCAAATATCGAATTTATTAATCCCGAAAGCGAGTTCTGGGCCAATATATGGAGTTGATGAACCAACTCTGGCTAGTTCATCAGCTTTTTCATTACCCTCGATACCACAGTGTCCTGGAACCTTCATCAAAGTTAATTTATTGTGTACTGTGAAAGTACTGAATTCTTCTCGGCATTCCCAAACCAGTCTTGATGTCACTTTCGGGTTCATAAGAGCCTTTAGTGACGCCTGGCTGTTTGTGCATTGAATTCTCTCGCGCATTGCAAGATGGCGTGCATCTCTGCCTGGAATACGGAGGTGTTTGTTCCGAGTGAGACGCTATTTGGGAGTTTCTCCCCTCACTGTATATTCCAGCACCAGTTCCTTCCCTGGTTTTGGCTCCGTTCGTGTACGATATCCTCTCTCCAGGTTTGCCTCTGATGTTGTCATCTGTCCATTCCCTTCGATCTTGTAAGATAACCTCGAAGTTGAAGTTGGAGAAGTACCTAGGAGTCATGTGGTCCGTTGGTATCATTTCGAGAATGTTGCCTCCCACTATTTCCTTTATCTCATTGTGATCCAATCTGTTGCTCGTATTTTTTTTCATCAGAAGTCCCATTCTTGCCTCTCCCATGATTGTTATGTCAATCGGTGGGAGGTCCAACAGTACTTCCATGGCTGATAATAATAATAATAATAATAATAATACTCCCTCATAAACACTCGTTGAGTGTACCCAAAGGCATAGCCTGTGCGGGTAGAGGACGGCTATTATTATTATTTGCCGTGGCGCTCCGGGGCGACTTACTGATGTTTTCAGGTGATGTATTCACTTTTCAGCTGTAGGAAAACCCGGAAAACCTACAGCACCACCTGATATTGGTGTTGTTTTCATAGCTCCCGTTATACTAAGGCATGCAAGTTTTTGTACCCTGCTCAACTCAGCCGCGGCTATTTTTTGTGTTATCTTTGTCCACCATACCATAGATGCATATGTGATCATGGGTTTCACCACAATGTTGTATATCCAATACATCATTTTGGGATTCAGCCCCATGTTTTCCCGTGTGTCCGCCTGACTAACATCAATGTCTTTTTTGCTTTCTTCTTCACCTTTGCCAGCTGTTGATTCCAGGTAAGTTTCGTCTAGGATCACCCCGAGATATTGGCTTCCCCTGACAGATGTATGAGGGTACCTTGAAGGGTCAGAGGTCCTAAGTTCTCTAACTTCCTTCTATGGGTAAACGCTGGTTGATTTGGAGGGACTGATAGTTAGGCCCTCCTTATCTATCCTTGTACTAACCAGATTTAGCGCCATTTGCATTCTTTTCCTAACCGTGGTGTTGAATTTACCTTGGACTATAATAACTATTTTTGTTGTTTGTGTCCACCCCTATCTAGTGTGAGTAGCAGGTCCACCACCACCAGGTTCCACAGCAGTGGGGACAACACACCCCCTTGTGGACAACCCCTGGTGACCTTGGCTAAATACAGCTTTACTATTCTGTAACTAAATTAATAAAATCCTCATTACATAATTACAGGTTGAAATGAAGGGCCTAACTGGTGTCATCAAATTCGACCATCAAGGTTTCAGAAGCGATTTTGTCCTGGAGATCATCGAACTAAGTCGTGAAGGACTCAAGAAAATTGGCAGCTGGAATTCGACGGAGGGTGTCAATTTCACCAGGACTTATGGAGAGGCATACACGCAAATCGTGGAGATAATCCAAAATAAAACTTTTGTTGTTACTACCCTATTGGTAAGTATAAACATGGCATCTCAAAACTCTTATTAATCATGTTCCTATTTCAATCCTTTTATAATAATAATAGGTAATTACCTTTTCCCTGCCATGACTGCCTTACTTTGACTGAAGTTTAACATTTTTGAACGTATATGAAACCTCCAAGTAATAATATGCACTAAAAGGGTGATAACACCCCCTCCCCCCATCAAGAAATGACCCTAGGCGCGCATCTGCTTCATACGATGGCTGGGCTCTAGTCGGAGTACTTCCTGTCTCACCGGAAAATGTAATGGAGCAATTGGCGGTTCAGGCATTTTTGGATGGACTTCGTGAACAAGAAACCACATATCTCGTTGACGCATTGGCGCAAACTTTGGAATCTGAAACTGCGAAACCATCCTGCAGAAGCCAGAGTAGAATCCGGATGATTGAGGAAGATCCACAGGAACTCGCTGATGTCGAAGCTGCCACGAGAAAAATAATAGGGGATGTGCTGCCTGAGAGGAAACAGATAAGACCCTGGAATTGCGGAAAAATTGGGTATGTGCGTAGATACCCCCTTCCGAATGGAAAATTCATTTTGCTACGGACGCAAGCAACGAGGTATTTGGAGATGTCCTGTCTCAGATCCAAGAAGGGCAGAAAAGAGTAAGACCCTAAATAAATTGGAGTCATCAGACGGTACAGGAGAAGATTTCTGTTGAGAATGGGCCATGCAGCCCTCAAATGGCTTCTACTGTTCGAAAACCCCTAGAGTCAGATGGCTTGCTGAATTAAGAGAGTCCAGGAGTTTTATTTCATTCAAGATTGACATTGAGCGAGAAGTAGCCATGGGAATGCAGATGCCCTGTCGCAGAGACCATGCCCGGATGACTGTTCACATTTCCGATGAGCAGAGGAGAAAAGACTTTGTAGAACCACGGCAGTGAATGATACTCAGGACAGCAATAAGTGCCAGAAAGGTGAAGAGGGAGATCCAGTCCTTGATTTAGTTTCGAAAGAATCGACATTGACATCACTGGTCCGTTTCCTCAACCTGGCCACGGAGATAAGGACATCCTTGTGGCGATGGACTATTTCAGCAAGTGGACCAGGAAGTTCCCACCGTTGCACACGTCTTGGTAAATAAGTGGGAATGTCTGAGCTTCACTCGTACCGATGCAGAAATTTTGAGTCCTACATGTTCCAAGAGATGTGCCAGATGCTGAACATCCGGAAGATGAGAACCACGGCTCTGCATCCACAGTCCGATGGAACAAGATGATAAACCGTCATCCTTCCAAGGTAGTATCTGAGAAATATTGGAAGTTGTACCTTCATTTGTTCCTGTGGGCCTATCGTTCCACAGTACACGAGTCAACAGGCCAAACCCCGGCCAATATCGTTATTGGCCGAGCGATACGACTTCCCTGAGACCTGAAGTTCGGGATGCCACCAGGACAAGACACTGTGGGAGAGGACTACGTTAGCAAATTACGACAGAGAGTGGATGACATCCATGAAAGAGTCCCTGAACGAGGCTGTGACATGTCACCAAAGTTGCGGAACTTGTGGGAAGGTCCGTGCAACATCTTGAAGAGGATAAAATGACCTTGTCCACCGAATCTATAAGCCAACCCGAAGGAAACCTAGGGTCATTCATTTCAATAGCCTGTACCCTTTCGCTGGAAACAATGACCAAATTCGCACCCTCAGACCACTGGAGGATGAGCTGACGTTCCAGAAGTTCATATCCTCATACTCAAACGGATAGAAATATCGACATAGGGTAACTAGAGGAGCCACGAGATCCTTTCAAGGTGCCTGCCGATAAAGCTGTGGTATTCTTAAAGAAGTTCTGAACTGAATCCACTCACTCACTAAGAAGCATTCAAGATAAACTAAAGAGCAAGATGGTAGACCTTGTATAACTGGCAATCCCAAAATTGTCCTGTGGAATTGATGGGGACTATATTGAAAAGTTATGGGAAGTATTTTGGAGACTATATTCAGATCAAGCGGCGTCAACCACCGTCCACCACTCAACATGAAGGCTGTGGAGTGTTACTTCCATCGAACTTCACGGTGCACATATGGAGAATCTTGCAGCTCACACTCAAGAGAAGTTGCGTAATCATGGACTGAGAAAACTAGATCTCATTGATATTAAAGGTGTTCTACAAAGCTCCCAACCAACACAAATCCAAAAACGGACTAACCTTCTTTCCACTTATCCTAGTAATTGAATTTTCATGAAAAATTAATGTATTTATATTCGATCCCTCGATCAATTCTCACTTTGTGGTGTTCAGTATTTTACCGTCAAGAAAAACGACACAAAATAATTAATTAAAGCCCTAATATGCCTTTCTACGTCCTCATTTATTCAGTGCAATCCACAATCAAAAGATTTCCCACGGGAAATAAAAAAAAGCACTTTCCACTGTAACTCACAACATAAACAAGTCTACAAGGCCTTCTCCCAATTTGCATGCATACTCTTGCATGAAATTAGCTTGATTTCGAAAGCTTTGAGCTCTTGTTTGCTTTGTCTCGATTCTCGCAAATTGAAATCAAACCACTGGTGCTGGCTGTACTGATGCTCGTTAGTTAAAGTGGTAAGGCTTTTAAGTTCCACAATATATCCTTGTGAAATCTCCAACTTTTTCATTTTCTTTTGTCCATTTTTACACAGTCTCGGACTTTCTGTGATAACTCTCATCGACTCACAGAAGAGAAGGTAAACCAATCAACCAACATAATATGCCTCATCATTTCGAAAAGAAATCAATGCCACAATGTTTTTGGTTTGAGAGTGATTGAATAAAATTTGTATGGGAATAAATGCATCATATATTGAAAACTAAGACGATATTGACAGTTGTTTGAACCACTCATTATAACTGGTATTCTGAGAAAATACCAAAATGTACCGTGTCCACTTCAGAAAATTATAGGTATATGACAAGATCCTCCTAATCTCATTAATGGATCTTAATATTGCGATCTTTTTGAGTGAAAAACAGATTTGTCTTCCTCTTTCAGTTGTAAATATGGTAGCCAAGTGGTTAGATTCACCACTTGTCAATCATTCTGGCTACCGCTCGTGGATTCAAAGCCAGCGACACTGCAGTATATTTTTCAGATGGCCTGAGAAAGTTAAAATGTAAGACCTTCGACTTATGAGGGCTGTCGTTCGTAGGGGGACAACAAAACAAAACATCATACATGTATGTGGGAGGATTTCAACTGAAAAACGTCCAGGGATGATTTCTAAAGATATTTATTATTCATTATATAAGAAAAAGACAAGAACTATAGTGACTATGCATACTGACTTTACTGTCCGAATTGGTTTCATGGATGTCGTCTTCTTGTTCACATTCAGACTGAGAATCTATAAAAAAACAATTGAATATTATAAACAAGATAGTTGTAACATTATCATTGGTAAAAGTAAAGATTTGCAATTTAAATTTACCTTCATTTTCATTTGGTTGTGTGATTGTCTAACCATTTTCGAACATTCGACCAATAAAAATAAACGGCATCCCCAACCTTATGAGATTGAAAACGAGCAGAGAAGCGGAAGTAAAAGAGGTTTGTTTCAATAGCATTCCAAGATATTCATCAGCCACATGAACAGATTTTATGGGAATTCGTATTCACTTTCCATAAATAAATTAGTGAATCAAAGAAAATATAGTAGGATACAGCAGTTATAGATTAATTTCTCCGGTGAAATTCGATTCGTTTCGAACAAAGAATCCATCCTAGCATCTCCTGAGGGAGTTTTTTTGTAGGTTGGAATGTCACTATCGAAATGAGGTATATCTACATGCGATCCTTCGAAGATGACACGTTTAAACAAATAATTTCTCTATGAACTGCAACATTCAGTTCGAAAAGATATTTTGGATATTTCAGCAATATATCCCAACATCTTTCAACTGAGACTAAAATCACTCAGCCACATTTTGATTATTGCGCATCCATTGTATATCTGTTTAATCTCAATATGCTGAATATGCTCCAGAAGCTTCGAAATCGTGGAATGAGAATAATACTAAAAACAAATCGCCTCGCCCCTATAAGATCAATGTTAACAACCCTCAGCTGGTTCTCAGTGGAAAATAGACTGTTTTATTTCACTATGATCTTCATATTCAAAATAATAAACCATTTAGCACCACATTACTTTCAGAAGTACTTAATATTTAATAAGGATATTCATAATTATAACACTCGTGGCAAAAATGATATTTGCGTTACTTGCACTTCCTATCATAGTACGATGAATTCACTATTTTTCAAAGGTTTCTTGGAGTTCAATATACTACCAGATTCTATTAAGGTATCTACCTCACTGGTGCAGTTTAAAGCCAAATTAAAGGAAATCATCCAAAAATCCAAAAATAAGTAACTGCAAATATGGATTTGAAACCGTTATGACAATTTATTGTATATCATATACTTCGGTATTAGTATACTAAACGTTTAATTCCATGTTTTTTTTATACTTACCTTGCTGGTTACTATTTGTTATTCTTCTTAGTCCAAGTTTATTTTTTTATTCACATGTATTTTTAATATTTCAATTGCAAATGTTCACTCATTGATGTTATTGTAATCATTTTATTCTGTCTGTATTCATTTATATTTCTGTATATTGTAATATGTGTTTCTTATATGTATATGAGGATTCCTAATTAAAATAAAGATCTATCTATCTAATATTTTCATTTATCAATCTAGCAGATGAATTTTTCCATTTCTGATGATATCTGTATTATTAAAAAAGGTCGCACATATGGTTTTTCTGGAAATCTCAATTCGACTCCTTACACCATGTCATACAACAACGACGAGGCATAACTAACGTAAAATTGAATAGGTGGGTAACCTTATATTCACAATTCACTTCAATACAACTTTTTATGGACTTCAATTCACATGTTATTTCATAATACAGAACACAAATAATTCTATTCAACGTACATAAGTTAATTAATGCCGGTCCAGTCAATGAACTGTTAGGTATCTTTTCTGGGGTATTTGAGGCCGAGTATGTAGGTAGGCAAGCTAGCTTCCCCGATGAACGGCCTTTAAATTCGATAACTCTAGTTTAAAGACTCAGTTAATTCCTATTCTGTAATTGGATCTATGATCAGTTGTAGGTATATAGTTTAATAAGAAAAATTATCTTGAATTTTCAGAGTTCCCCCTATGTAATGCGAAAAGAGGCCAGCGAAAAGTTAACCGGCAATGCACAGTTTGAAGGATACGCAGTCGATTTGATCCACGAAATATCCAGAGTGCTGGGATTCAATTACACGATTCGGCTTGTACCAGATGGTCGATACGGATCCCTGAATAGAGAAACAAAAGAATGGGACGGACTTATACGGGAGTTGTTAGACCAGAGGGCAGATCTAGCCATAGTTGATTTGACCATCACTTATGACAGGTAGCGTACTCGAATAATTCGGTGATACTTCATTGATCAAATGAATTTAATAAAAATCACAAATGTCACATTTTTATTATTCAGTTTAGGATCTATAGGTACTCTGAATTGAAGATGATTTCACCAATCTCAATACCCAATAACCTGCTGTAAAAACCATAATAGGTGCAATTGGTTTTATCTCATTCAATCTCCCACGACAAAATTATTAAACTGACTAATAGAATAACATATAGAATAACATTAATGTTAATGATAATACTCCCTTATAAACACTCATGGAGTATACCCTGTATATCCTGTGCGAGTAGAGGACGGCTATTATTATTATTCACCGTGGCGCTCCGGGGCGACTTACTGATGTTTGGTGGTGCATTCACAACAAGGCATGTGGACGCCCGAAGAAACCAAAGTTCTTGAGAAAGAAGATTCTTGCGTACTGAGGTCTCGATCATCTGTGAGATGCGAGCTTGAAGTTTCACAACCGGCCACCCAGTGTAATAATAGTTGTTTATTATATAAGGGTTCATTGCCATATAGAATACGAAACGAATGCAACACGATGCTTTTCTTCAGTGTTTTATACATGATGTTTAATAATTGAATGCTGATCCGAAAGGGCGATAATTTCTGTTGAAGGTTTTAATCAAAGTAATGATACGTCAATATTATTTTTTTAACATAAATAATATTTTTATAATTGTACTCTATCTTCACATAAAACTTGTTTACTGAGAGAAATACATTCCATTAAGAGTAGGATAAGGGGGATATTTTGATGGGAATATAGAGGACAATTGTGAGAATATTGGAAAAAACGGTAGCGTATCATTTCTTTTATCAAAACTATTGCAGAGCCACTGATGAAAATTAAGAAAATCTTCATACTGAAAAAATGTATTCGCATCCATACTTTTCATGTGCACAGACTGAAAAATTGATACAAAGCGGTTTTAGAGATACTCGGGAAAAATTTATTAATTTGTTAAATTTCGACCCAAAAATTAATACATATGAAGAATTTTCCTTAAAATCAGCCAAAGTTTATAGCCCTTTAGGAGCAGCATTCAATTAATAATAATAGCACATGAAATGCGACACAAAATTATATCCACAGCTTTCCTTTCCTAATTTTAGAGCTTTCTTCGACGTTCATGTCTCACAAGACACCAGTTTCCTCGATCAAAAGATGCTAGTGTTTTCTTGATTTTATAATACGTTTGTAAACAGAAGCATTATGAATTTATAAGATGCCAGCTGTGGATAAATTCATTATTTCTGAATATGAAAGTAACTTGGAAAAATGCTTGTCTCATTGTTGTGACGTAATAGCTACTCCGGTTATGTCGCTATAGCCTATTTTTTTAATAGTACAGAATATATATTTTCTGAGTTCTGGTTCCCATGGAACATCATGAGAACCGAGGAAAAAAGTAGGTAAGAATTGGTGTTCTTTTTTAATTTCTGCAGGCCCGTATGCCTGATATCGGAGCTTTGGGAGAGAAACCTGCGCTCCCAGCAAATCCATGATGCGATGAAGAAACGTTGTTCGCTGATCCCTGCGGAATACTAGCATTCATAGGTGGAATGTCAGATGAAACTCTATCAAGCACCATATAGAGAGATATGTCTGAGTGACTTTCATTTGTCTGTAGCTCTGAACTGAGGAGTTCCAAACCTTTAATAAGAGGTGTCGGAAAATTCTATTAAAGAAAAATAGGCGATGACCACCTTATGACATGATGCTGTCATAGAAAACCCAAATAAAAGTTGTGCAATCAGAAATAAAATCAAAATATTCAAGGATGTTCCCATAACACTTTCATGTTCAGAAATAATGAATGTGTTATATCAATGAGTCTTTCATCAATGTCATTTCATATGCCCTTCTTAATTTCTCATCCGATCGACTAGTGATCAAATTCTTTCAACAGGGAACAGGCGGTGGATTTCACCATGCCATTCATGAATCTCGGCATCAGCGTCCTCTACAGGAAGCCCATCAAACAGCCCCCTAATTTATTCTCGTTTCTGTCGCCATTATCACTGGACGTTTGGATCTACATGGCCACGGCTTATTTGGGGGTTTCTGTTCTATTGTTCATTCTGGCTAGGTAAGAGATGCTTAGTAATGTTTAGGTCACATAAAATAAATTTAGTTTTAAAATGAAGGGTGGAACTCATGTATGGAAATTTGCATTAGTGTTGATTACAGATGAAGAGCCAAAGGCAGAAAATGTCTCTGAATTCACCAACTCTAGTTTTCAAACAGATGGCGCAGAAATAAATATACATTTCTATCTCTGTGGACGTGTTGAAGGAGAAGTGTAACAAGAGAAGCCAACAACACCAGACGAGAATTTTATTGAAAAAGTTTTTCACTCCAATACAAGATAAACTTTAATTGAAGTTCGAAGAGCAATTGTATCGCTTTCCCTCTACGATATTCATTCTAATGAAAACTTGAGATTTTTCCCTGTATTCCAACGACATATTGCATATTGAAGTTCCACATTGTTTCTAATTCATAAAATCATCTCCATTGAAGTGTTCAATAACAATAATTGGGTCCGTTACAACATCCAGAAGATAATTTTTGTAGACGAGGTTTGACCTTCATTTGTCATTTCAGGGAGAATTTGCTTATTTCACATAATGTTCTGAATACGAATAATTAACGAATTTGTTTCTTTCTCACTCTCAGAATGTTATGACAAAAGCTACTTTTTGATTGAATAGCATTTTGTCACATTTGATATGACCGAGCGGAATCGTTATTAAATGTATACGAACGTTGGGCTCTATTGTCAAGAAATTAAAATTATACCTCACAGAATTGATGATTTTTATCTCACCTCAGTTTCTTTATCGATCTACCTCCCTTGGATGTTTTGCTGTTACTTTTCTTCTTCACAGGCTGAAATTTGAACTCGTCAAAAACTTTACTAGATTCGCAAAATTGACACTTGCTCTGTTTTCAACTCTTGAGATTGCTATTATCAACTTGACTAGGCTATATAAGAGCCAGTATATGAACTTTCATTAATGAAAGACAGGTTTCAACGACACTTGAATATTTATATTAAATTAATCAATAAAATAATAAATTATCAATATTCAATAAGAGATTATTAATGAAACTCATATAGAAATTCAACAGAAATTGATCATGAATCAAAATAAATGAGGCAAAATAATTTATTAACATCTTAAGGTTGTGAAAAACCATACTACTTTATTAAAAATACAATGAATGCACTAAAGGTTGAATAGAAGAATCATAATGACTGATATGAAAGTTGATTGGAAGAATCAGCTGTCCAGAAGAATCAGAAGAATGTTAATGGAACTGAATAATTTATAATGAAAATTAATAAGATCAAAGTTGAAGCCAGAAGCCTAATGAAAAGTTACCCGAATTTACATAAACAATACACAACTAAATTCATATCTGAGAGGTATCAATTTTAAACTAAGACTGACCATTTTTCCGAAGCACTCCCGGATTTCGGAGAGATGGGGTGGTCTATCTTGCCTCTCACAGAATTATCAACCATGAAAATATGCCTTTGTTCGACTGAAATGTCCCTGTTTAGAAAACGCATTTATCAAGTAATAAAAGAATTATCTCAGTAGTTATTTATTGCAGGATCCTTTGTAACATGTATTCCTGTGGGTTTTGAAAAGATTAAGTCAAAACTGAAACTGTCGTAACACAAGTGGTCGGTATAGACATAATATTTACGATTAATTTCACGACCAGAGACAATATTTTTTTTTTTTTTAACAACATTTCTGGTCTTATCAATTTTGTCTGTATGTTTGGTTCCAAGGTGAACGGTTCGAATTCTGTCAACACATTATATAAATCAGGCCCAAGATCCTAAAATACGAACGTCCATACTATATGTTCAGTTTTTGAAACGATTGAATTATTGTTTTTGTAGCCGTCATAAATTTATTTGTCTCATGGAAGCAAAAAAAGAATGGGATCATCGATTTGAAAGAATAAAGAAACTATTGAACGTTGGATTTCAATCATGTTTCACACTCTAAAAACCTTCATTGCAAGAAACGTGTAAGATTTTGGATTAATCCTGACAGGAATTGGAACACCACGTTGGCTGAATTCTTCATGCATTAGAAAATAGGAAACGCCGTTTCAAATTGTTTTTATTCAGTATATCGACTGAAAATAGTCAACTTAATTTATAGAACTCAAATAACAAGTTTAGGGTCAACTTTGATAATTATCAATATTCTGTTTGTTGCAATTCACACGAATATTGTCCTGGAACTTTTTCCACTGGAGATGATTTTTATCAATCCCTAAGAAAATTTATAGTACAGTATAGTAAAAAAAATGAAAATCTCTTCGAATTTACATTGGAAGATACTTAGTTCCACTCGTGAAATAGTTACATGAAATATTTCAAAATCAAAGTCACTAATACTTTTTTCACAGTTATCGACAAACCGTCCAAGAAATCACGTTTTTCTTCATAAAATTACGATTGATTCTAAATCGCGCAATTTTGCTGCAGTTCAACTCTCTCTGTGAATATTATAGTTTTCGAGAATCCTAAACACATTCGAATTTTAAATGACTTGGGTATGCATTAATTTTAAATGTGATTAGGGTGATTCGTCCAAAATGGACCTTGTGGTGTATTCAATTATGTTTTGTAAAAATACGCAAAAAATAATCATAATTTTTTTCATCTGATTTTCCGGGAGTATTCACAAAAATATTAATATTTTGCCTCATCCCACATCTCATTCCAACAGGTTCACCCCTTACGAATGGCAGAATCCACATCCTTGCAATCCGAACCCCGATCACTTGGAGAACCAGTTCACGTTGTTCAATTGCATGTGGTTCGCCATCGGCTCTCTCATGCAGCAAGGATGCGACTTCCTACCCAAGTAAGCTAAAAAAGTACACTTAGAAAGTCTGTTCTGTGGTTGCAGGTTCAGCCCCTATGAGTGGGACAACCCGCACCCATGCGACAGCGAACCAATCGTTCTGGAGAACCAGTTCACTCTAATGAATTCCTTGTGGTTCACCATCGGGTCCCTGATGCAGCAAGGCTCCGACATAGCGCCAAAGTAAGTGTCCTCAGGCTTTTCTTCGGTGTTCCTTATTTCGTTCGTTGATGCGCCATTTGACGGCATGTCGTAGTTTTGCTGTGTCGTTCTCGAGGCCATGAAAATACTTATTTTATTTGGTATAACTAAGATGTTTAAAAACCCTGGTGTCACAACTTATACCTACAATACCATGGGATCAAACTGATGTTACCAGCGTACTTGATTCTGCTTTATTTTTTCATGATAACGTTTTAGTTTCGAATTCACCGTCAGAGGGCAAGATCAGGAAACGTTTACACAAAGTGCTCTTATTTGTGTGCCAATTTTTATCCATAGCCTCCTGAACGGTGGTATTCTTGAGAATGAATTGTGTTTTACTGTTTTGCTACATCGTGAGTTTATATCGACAAAATTTCAATTCAAGGGAAAAATAAATAAAGAGTCATGAACGCAAAACGCTGCTATGTGTATGCTGCCCAACTTGTTCAATTCAATTTTGACAAATATCTCAAAACCAATTGAGTATATTTTGACTTTGACTAGGGCAATCAAATTAAAATCGAATAGTTGATTTCACCAGGGTATTTAGACATATTTAGTAGAACGTTATAATATGTGCACAACGAGCGAACTTATTGAAGAGACTAGAAAATAAAACAATCAAATTTACTTTTAAATTAAATAAAATGAACCAACTATTAATTTATACAAACCAAATGCTTCTCTTGGTCTGCACTCAATAAGATAAGAGTTTGAAATGAAAGGCTTTCGTAGATGTTGTTGCTTGAACGATAGGTTTTCGAGCCGACGTGAATTGTGAGACGTTCTCGACGTTTCGCCAACACGAGTGGTTGACATTTTCAATAGAGATGCTGACAGTCACTCCGATCACTATCGACTGTTTGGTATCCGTTATTCCAACTAGTATTTATGTTCTGGTGTACTGGTTTTTATAGTCATTAATTCCGTTATTATACCAGTGCTTATCCGGATCTTGGTATTTCTGGAAAAAGGTATATAGGAAGGCTTCATTCGAATTTTATCTTTTACTGTGAAATTGTTTCAATTCCTAGCATTAAAAATATAATTAATGAGGTTTATATTCGATATATGTTCACAGATATAAATCATTATGTTGTATCTAACCTCTGTGTCTTTTTGAGTTAGTCATAGTTGCCCCTGCATTAGCTAGAGCAGTTAGTAGCAGAAGTGCGACGAAGGTAATGTTCCATATGTATAGGAAGATGGGTTTGGCAATCCTAGATACATTGCAATTTTGCTGGGGATTTTCCCAAACATGTTTTTACATTTATTATTATTATTTGCTGTGGCGCTCCGGGGCGACTTACTGATTTTTGGTGGCATATTCACTTTTCAGCTGTAGGAAAACGCGGAAAACCTACAGCACCACCTCGGGTGGTCGTTGTGCACTCCAAGCTAGCACTAGACGAGATTGGCATCTAGACAACTCACAATACACTTGCTTTTCATCGAGGCATACGGTCGCCTATCGAACCGATATAAAGTAGATGAGAAAAATTCTCTTGTACCTACATCGGGCTCGAACCGACTATCGCTATGCTGGAGTTTCGAACGGCCTGTGCATTAGACCGCTGATACACCGACCACCAAAGACAATAAAGACCAATAAAGACAAAGCGAGGAATTATTTTTCATCCACAACAGTAAATTTCTTCGATACACCAGTTTTACTTTCCGGTACGTTCACTACCATAACGGAATCCCAGTCCTCTATATCCGATATCATATTCATATTCAAAAGTTCCTGACTTCTGCATCCTCCAAAATAATCAATAATCAAAACAACCTATAACAAAACAAGAAGGAAATAAATACGCACAAAAAGGAAAATAAGAAAAAAATTACCTTAGGTAATAATTAGGAGCGTTCTTTAGAAATCTTATGACATCTGTAGGAGATAAAACGGCAGACTTTTTCGACTTTTACTACCAAATCTACCGAAAAACAGAAAATACCTTACCAGTTTTCGAAAATATGCCAGAAATACAGTTTCAGTGGCATTTTCAGGCATAACATTTTTCCGTGTCAGTAACATGTATTCTTTTTGGAATACGGTTTCACGTTTCGATGGAATTATTAATTCTCTTGCTTTTCCAGCTTCTTTCAAAATATCATCCATTATATTTGGGATAGGAAAGACGTTTTTAACGTAAACACAGCTTGATAGCAAAGTTCTGTTTATGAACAAGTAACATAGCAACAACCTAGCAACAACAAAATTACTATAATCATCAAATACCAGTCAAATATAGCGGGAAGGTAATTTAAATTGTTTAAAACTTTGCCATCGGTAATGAAGGCATACTTGATACATAAATAACTATTATCACCTTATAATATTTAATAACAAATATTGGAAATTAATGACAACTTGATATATCGTGGATGATGAGATGAACCTACGCTATTGTCTTTGAAATTATGACATATTTTCGATTTTTCGCTAGTTAGCGGAAACTATCTTATCGCACTGTAACAAAAAAAATACACATGTGGTTATCAATAAACCGTAATTCCGACTTCCAGTCGTCGAACTGGACAAACGCGGTCAAAACTTTGTCGGACAATTATATGACCCTTCAATTCCACTAATTTTTGTTTAACAATCCTATAAAAATCAGCTTTGTGGTAATTGATTTTCAATACCCTGGTATTTTGGCATTTTTGGGATGTTGGACTTGATAATAGCAGACAAATTTTTGTCGGACGAAGTTACCCTTGTTTTCTAGAACAAATTTCCACCCCCTTTATTTAAAAAAATATGTGGTAATAAATTTACAAGACCCCGGGAAATCGCCATGTTTCTGAGTTTTCCGAGCAAAAAAGCGAATCGAAGAAAATGGCAGAGGAAAAAGTTGGCGGACTCGTTAAGGACAGGTGCCTCACGAAGTATAAAATATGTGGTAATCATCAAATCAAAGGGTCCAGGGCCTTGTGACTATTTTACCGTTTTACGAAAATCGACAAAGTCTTTCTCCGGAGTCACGATTATTCAAGAACCCTGCGATTCATATCATGTCAGTGAATATGAAGGGAACATTTTTTTTCTATTCATGAATTTCAGTATGTGGTAACCAACGATAAAACTTTCCTCATAATATACTTTTTATAAGAATGATCAAACGTTGAATAAAACTCGTTACATTCCATTACCGTAAATCCACTTGCAAGCAATCCGAGCACGTACTCGGGGAAAATCCTCCTTGGGAAAACTACTGAAACCCTCCAAGATAAATATTTCAGTCTCCTAAATAATACTTTATTATTTCTAGGGCGGTTTCAACTAGAATGGTGGCGGGAATGTGGTGGTTTTTCACGCTGATAATGATATCTTCTTACACGGCAAACTTGGCAGCTTTCCTCACCGTGGAAAGAATGGATTCGCCCATAGAGACGGCCGAAGACTTGGCAAAACAAACAAAAATCAAATATGGAGCGTTAAGAGGTGGCTCGACTGCTGCTTTCTTTCGGGTGAGTATGCCCTGCTAACGGGATTAAAAGGCATGCTAATGTGCTCTCGGGCGACGTAGAAGGCTTTGAAGTTAAATTTTCTAGATTCGAGTTAACGTATAATTATTCTTAATATTTTTCCTCGAGGGTACGGAGGAAAACTTCCGTCGAGTGGGTTATTTTGTCGTTTTCCACTAAACACTTTAGAAACAATGACGATTTTACGTAAAGTAGGTACGCCCATAAAGGGTGGAATAAAGGACACCGCACATTTCTCATGGAGAATAGGTTTGGATGTAACGGACGTCAATAACTATCGACCAATTTCTTCTATCACACATATAGCGAAAATTGTTTGAGAAACTGGTTAATCTACGACTTGTAGCCTTAACAAGTATAAAATATTGTCGAAACAACAATATGGGTTTAGAGAAGGAATAAAATATAAACAAATGTCTCAATGAGAGTAAGCCGTGCTTGTGCATATTTATAGATCTATCAAAAGCATTTGATATGGTGAACAATCGTCTCTGAAAGATATTGGTAAACAAGAGAATAATTTAAATTTTTTTGAAAGTTACCTCACCAACAGATACCAAATTATGAGAATATATGATATTCTAAGTACCGAAAAACAAAATGGTAAGAATTTTGTAAACTTGAGTGTGAGGATTGTAATGCATTATGTATAAGCCAGACAGGAAGCAGTTTCAATCAAAGATTCAGTGAGCATTCGAGAAGTTACAGATTAAATAAACAGGATCTTATTGACAATAACCATAGCTTCACACAGAATCGAAATATTTTGCATGTTCAACCTAAAGGTTCAAAATTTAAACATATTAGAATCCATAGAAATCAAGAAACATTTACATAATAGCAGTTTAGTTAATAACCAAATTCTCCAATAATTAACCACCTCCCTAGTAACAACTCATCAAATGCTTCTTTATTTTTAATGAAATTTCGTACCTGCCATTGTTATCGCTTGAAATTTCGTAACTGCCATTGTTATGGATTAATTTTTTGAAAATGATGTCATTAGTGAAATTTCATATAGGTTCTACTATTCAAGAAGGTGAGATTTTATAGTTACTTTAGTTTGTATCTCAGATCAGATGATGACACTGTGTGTAGAAACTATGGTTAGCGGTACTTTACAAGTATATATATTTTGTGTAAATTGGAAGCTTTCATTTTCTCTATATTTATCAGTCATGATGAATTTACACGTATTACATGGCACCACGATAGAACATATAAACTACTGACTGTGAACATGGAAAAAACTACGTATTTACACTTTTCTTGTAACTGTTCCTCCGTTCCATCCTACACCCAATTGATTGCTACAAGAATACAAGTACCAATTTCAAAAAACTATGTGATATTTTTAATTGTTTTAATATGTCACCGAAAGTAGGCTGGCCAACTAGGGTAACACAAAGTACAATGTCAGCAATTGATCAAATATTTTCAAATTCTCGTGATGATGCTATATGTTGTGTAATCGATAACAATGTTTCAGATCATAAATCAATATAATTTGACTGTAGAAAGAAAAATTCAAACTCAACAATGTCTTGCAAATTGAAACGATCTTTTAATGATACAGCCATATCTTCCTTTATTAAAGATTTACAAGCTGAGGATTGGGAGGATTTATGGAACATATCTGATATGAACTCGGCCTTCGATTCCTTTTAGATGACCTTTTACTTTTATTTTGATAAGAATTTTCCAAAACGTAAGAGAAATATTAGGTATGCAAGCAATGACAAATGGGCAGATGTTGCAATAAAAACTTCCAGTCAAAACTTGAAAAATCTTCACGATCTAAAAAACATCCAACCTGATATGGAGGAACTCTACAGGGTAAAAAAACAAAAACATTTTGAATTAATCAAGTTCCCGAATCTAAACGATATGGAAATATTGCGCTGATAGCGAAAGTGGTAAACTCAATGATATGGAATCCTCAGAACTTTATCAGTAATAATAATAAAATTGTCTCTATTCCAATTTTTTCAAAATAAATTTGAGATATTGATAAACTCTAATTATAGAGAGTCATTCGTATTAGCTGCTCTTATATGAGCATGACGGATGTGACAGAAACAGAAAAAATGTGTATATGCAAGTTCGGTAATTGTTCTGCGTTCTTCCAGTTCTAAAAGACCCGACTGAATAGTAAGACATACCTTGTCGATATCATAAGTTCCATTTATTTCAAAATTCAGAAAACTTACATCAATTCGAACTCTTCGAAATTTAATCCGCTCTAAACATATGCAAAATATAAAGATTTTTTAAATTTGAATTCATTCTCGGATCTGAGTAAGGAAGCCCATCACATGAAATAGTCATAGTGTTTGACAAGTGTCCTCTTGGAATCTAAAATGATCCCTATAAATCCTTAATTATGTTTGCTCTGTTCAAAACAGTATTCGATATCTTAAAATTTGGTTGAAATTTATCTGCTTTTCAAAGAAGAAACAGTGGAACAATTGTTTGAATTGTCAAAGTCAAAAAAACGTATAGCCCTTTGCGGCCGGAATTATCATTTCATAAAAAATAAGAAAAATTCGTGTAGTACATAATTAACACTTATACTTGAAAGCTATTTATCAAATTTTTTCTACAATTTTTCATTGGGTATTTATTTTAGAGGGTGTGCACATTGTGGAACCACTAGGCAAAAAAGTACTCTTATAATTGGAAAATATTTATTTCAAGGTATAAAAAGAGGCTATTTCTTATGATGACTTAAAAAACAGTTTTTTTTATCCGTTAGGCATAAAGCTAAGTCAGATCTGAAAAAATTCAAAGTTTGTCATTATTTTGCGAAATATGTATATAAATTACATGTACCTTGTACAACTCCATCTAGTTTTGTGGGGTTCCGCTTTACTACTACAAAAGGTGCATCTTCTGAGTTTTTCAATATAACTGGGCATATGTGAACATGAATCATATCGAATCTCAAATGGAACAGATTGTTTGAAATGACGACTTGACGTCCTTTTTTACATTAGTGACTTCAGCACCTACCAAACCCAGTGCTGCAGTCTTAATTGTTTCAAAGTGAGCGTTGAATCTTATTGTATATAATGTAGGAATTCACCAGTGACAAGTCGATGAAATAGAAGAAAATACGGTGCCACCACTTTTCAGACTTTCTATCAACTTCGTAGCATGACTTCAACATGTCCAATTTGTCCACATAGCCCATGTGTTCGTTAATTTTTTTTACAATTTCTAGACAAGCTATTGATTAGATGTTACCATTTTTTTTTTTGCGGTTCGCCGTTTCCATTTTGGAGGGATCTAAGTAGTTGGCCAAGAAGTATACTGGTCATGCATACAAGACCATCTAAAGTGACTCGCCAATCAAACTCACCTCTTTTCAATTCATTGTCAGTTACAAAGTCTGCGGGTAAATCGTTTCTATCCTTCCTCACAGTTCCACAAGCATAAATCATTTCCGATTGTAACTTTTTTTGAAGTTCAATTGAATTGAAAAAATTATCAGTATATGTGGTGGCCTTTTCCGACCAAAGGTCTAGTTAGTTCACAAACAACCCTATCCCTCAAATTTTTTTCTGTCAGTTGACCCACTTTTCCAGAGTAAATCTGAAATTGACAAGCGTAGCCGGACTCATCTGCTCTTATCCAAACCTTATAGCCACGCTTGATTGGTTTTTTGACCATATAGTTTCAGATAGCTGCGTCCTTTGAATCGAATCATTGATTCGTCAATTGCCTGATTGCAACTGGGCTCGAACAAATTCAGAAACATTTCCAACAGTTTATCTAAAAATGGTCGCAACTTATATAGCTTGTCAAAATTTGATGGAATTCCTCCCTGGTTCCAACGAATTAGATGAACGTGAGATAACAACCATGCAAACCTGTCCCTTGACATAATTGAGCTGACGAACGTGTTTCTGAGCTCTAGCCGGGATGACCAATAGTCACGATAACTCGGCAATTTCTTGAGTCCCATTATCAAATTTATGGATATGAAATTCTTTATTTCCTGCAAATTCGTAGGTGCAAATGCATTTGCATTACCACCAGCTTTCTGCAACGCATACAGATTTGTCTGAAATACTATGTTGTTACAAATACTTTCTGGAAAAAGACATAGAAACATGTCAGTTGGAGTTTCTACATTGATATCAATTCTGGGTGCAGATGTGTCATCAAATATTTTCAAAATTTTTTTGCAGTTTGATGTGGATGTAGTCCATATTACCTTTTTCGCAATTTCTTGTGCTCGTATTACAGAGAGTGGAGTATCATCATCACTATCCCATAGCAAACTATTATTATCGCTGTCATCAGGCAGAGGACTGTCTCGAGCAAGAATAATGGGCATCGATTCTATGTCAAAAATATCAGAATTATTTACTGCATGTTCCCCAATATCGTCGTCAGTAACATCTCCTAGCTCACTATTACTATCATTTGGTATTTCTTCTATGAATTGAAAAAATTCATCTTGGTTCATATCAGTCATCAAGTCATACACATTTTGAATTCTACCTGTAACAAAACACCCTTAGAGTCACAGTAAGCCCACCACATATTTTCAATAAAAATACTTATTTCTTCTGTGACTTCATGATTTATAGAATCAAACTCTAGAAGTTAAACACATTTTCTACACAAATAATGCTACAACTTACCTGACATCTTTCACATACATTGTTGTATTTGATAAAAACAATCACGCGTCACCATGTGTCAACAAAACACGTATACAATAACCTATCTAAGCCAACCAAACCGCTTGAACACCGGCGCATAAACTGTTGGTGGTGGGGAGGTATCTTGTGAGTACGTCATTGTAGGTGTATTCGCCGCAAACTCACAAGGAACTTGAATATTCAATTTATTTTTGGAGGCTTCACTGTGTGCCCACTAGGAAACAAAGGGATAGACAAAACATTTTGGTTTTGAATTAATATTAAAATTTAATTTAATTAATTAATGATAAAAAGTATAATGGTACTCCACACTATCTGCATATCATCCAAGACTTAGCAGAGTTCAATTTGGCACAATTCTACGAATTGATATTTCTGTCGTTTTATGGCACACTACAGTATTCAGAACCACCATTTCAAAAGCGTCATTCCTTTTCTTGAGGGATAATAATCGTTCAGCCTAGAGCCGAATACTCTACGGCATAAATAATTTCTTGATCATCTTTCATTTTCAGGACTCCAATTTTTCTACATACCAACGGATGTGGGCATTTATGGAGTCCCAGAGGCCATCTGTCTTCACGTCCAGCAACCAGGAAGGAGTGGAACAAGTGGTGAAGGGAAAGGGCAGCTACGCTTTTCTCATGGAATCCACTTCGATTGAATACGTCATTGAAAGAAACTGCGAACTCACTCAGGTCGGCGGTATGCTCGATTCTAAGGGATATGGAATTGCGATGCCACCAAGTAAGATATAATTTTCATCTATCGTTCTTTCATATGTCATGCTGCGATGATAATAATCAGACTAAGAGCCAGCAACGTTTATCATGTTGTCATTTCTTAAATGGTGCAAATTTTGGAATTGATTGAGTCAAGTCGGTCACTTAAATGTTCGAGTATTAATCTGCAATGGTCCAGTGGTAAAATGCATCGAGTTTCTTATCTAGAAATGATTAGTTCGATATCAGCCTGAGCACTTTTTCTTTCGTTTATTGTTAAATTGTTAAAATTGTTAAAAAAATTATTTCTACAACCCTCAGAAGTTGAAAGACTTGTACAAACTAGGGGAGGCGTAGTCCTTACCTTTTAACATGTGATGCCATGCCATGTACAAATTATTTTTTTATCCCCAATAACCATAGACCAAGACTGTATTTCGAATTATCATTTCAATTAGATATTTATTTAGTAGTAGATATTTTGAGAAAACTCAGCATTTTCTTTGATTCATTACCGATTTTATCAATTTGATCATTGAATTTGACATTGCTTTAAAAATTCACACCCAAACTTTTAATATCCCATCGAGTAATATTTGTTGTGATAAAAATACAAAAAAGATGCATAATAATTTATGCATCGTTCAATGTTTTTTAGGAATTATCAATCTGCATTTTCAAAACTGTCAACTTCTATGAGAAAATATGTAAGTCAGACTCAAAGTCAACATTTTCTTTTGTGATTGATCATCAGAATTTTCAGGAAAAAATATTATACACTGGTGAATGATTGTCATCGATGCTTCCAAAATGCACCTCGCGTTAATTTTTTAATATTTTTTGTACAGATTAAAAATATTGTTCGATTCTAATGAATTGTTGGTTAAATAGGTTAGAAAAAATGTTTCAATTATTTGTGTTGAAATATCTTTTCCAACGAAGACGATTCAACAGTTGTGAAGGGCATGTTTTGAAGAATGTTTCCTTCATCTCCATCATGAAAAGAAGGGTTGAAAGAAGAACCAGAAAAAAAAGTGAAATGTAAGATATATTTTAAAAAATATCAGTCACATTATAAGCTTCCATGACATGATGGAAACTTACATTACATCATGAAACAGTGCTAAATATCAAGAAAACACAAGTTTGCATAACTAGTGTTTTGATTGAACACCGATCTTCTTATGACGAGCATCATTTTGAACCAAATTCTGGATATGTAGCAACTTGAGTAACCATCATACACGAGATTGGTTGAATAGTAAGTCATGTGTAGTTGAAAATATTAAACAGTGACAATGGAATAGAACATATTATGGAACTCTCAGATTCAGAAAGAGTATTCTGGAGATGGGGGATCAAATTAGTAAGGAATCAAAAAAATGGCGGATTTCGAAATGGGTTTGTTCATTCACACACTGTAAATACGGATTCTCAATCGTCTTTTTCCATTCAAATTATTAGATCGATTTGCAACTCTGTTTGGTAAGTTGCATATTGCTCATCACTTTCTGATTTGGTTAACATAACTACCAAATACTTCCATACTACTGTTCGACCTCGGTAAAAAAGGGGTAAATATTGAATGAGTATTGTTGTATCTTACTCTATTATTCTAAAATGAGAGTTTTAATGACAATAAAGGATTTAACCTTTTTCAGTGTCTGAAAATGATAAAATATAAAATCACGGAAATCTATTACTGAACAAGTGTAAGTTACTGTCCTTACACTTAAAAAAAAGCCAAAAAAAATAAGTCGAGAAAACTCATTTTCTTTACAAAATGAAACTTCAAATCAATACTGATGATGAGATTACAACGTTGATATGTACAAAGCAGTACAGATCAATTCCACTCGTTTGGCTGATGAGCCAGATCGTTAGTGCAAGTGGATTTCTAAAAGATATTATCCGTTCGAGCCGATTGGGAAAAAGTTTCTCCAAATATCACACATACAATAACTTTCTTTCAAGAGTGTTACCAATTAACAAAATGTATGGGTTGAGGCCAGACAACCAATAAATCCTCCCCCTTCTTCTCCACTCTCACAGAGATTGATCGTTTTACAGATTCTCCATTCCGGACAGCCATCAGCGGGGCCATTCTGAAGCTTCAAGAGGAAGGGAAGTTACACATTCTCAAAACTCGATGGTGGAAAGAGAAAAGAGGAGGCGGTAAATGTCGAGTGAGTACTGTGTATACTAAGTTTGTATCTATAGTTTGAATAACAACTTCAACCTTCATACCCAATATTTAATGTTATTTTGGCGGATTGTATCAAACAAGACAATTTTTTTCAAACGTAAATATAAAATATCGCAGAAATTTCTGTCGAGAACTGCGTCTCAATGTACCCAAATTGCTTCTTCATGCAACTTACCATCAGGCAACTTACCATCATAAGGCATCTCCAGCCACTTATTAATATATCAACCTACCGATACTTTGAAAATGTCAATGTGAATACCTCTTCTTGTCAGACTTACCTACAGCTACTTTTCCTGTGTAACAAATTTCTAAAAAATAAGATAGATAAGCAACTTGAAATAGTCAAAATATCAATCAAAGGTTTCAAACGGTACAGGGCTGAGAACTGAAAGAAAAGGATATCTTATATCAGTCTATGAATGCGTGAAATGCCCTTAGCAACCTGAATATCCCTAACATCTATAACATTTTGTACAGAATCTCACACACACAAAAACAAAAAAAAATATACCTAAAAGGACCCCGCAAAATCCTTATGGAATTTGGGTCTCGGTGGATTTTTTTGAATTTTGGATATGATGTAGTCCATGTAATTCTCAACCAATGTTACCAATGCGCCAACCCCAAAAAATGAACAGTTTTGCCGCTAGGGGTCGTTAAAATCACCCCTTTCTCAGAATAGACAATTTATTTCTGAAACCGGGAACGATATTTTCACCCGTTTCATTGTAGATAATGTTGCATATGATTATGCTCTTTTATAAAAAAATCTTCACCCCCCTCCCTCTTCCCCCCATCACATATTATGAAACACAAAAAATGATATCTGGATTACTTTGAAATGCATCGTCAGATGTTTGAACATGCTTGAATTAGGGAAATAGCACTTTTTCATGATTATCCCCCCTCCCCCCGAGGGATACAAAACAAAAATAATTCAGCGGATTTTCCTGAATTTTCAATATGATTCAATTCATGTTACTGTGAATAGAAATTATTCAGGTGATAAACCCAAAAAATGGATGGTTTTCGTGTTAGGGGGCGTTAAAATCACCGCTTGCTCAGAATTGACTATTTATTTTCAAGACCGAGAACAACATTTCCACCAGTTTTATTGTAGCTAATGTTGCATAAGATTGTGCACTTTTATAAAAATATTATTCACCAAAAAAATTATTCACCTCCCCCCCCCCCGCCTCTTCCCCCCACCTCATATTATGAAACGCAAAAAAATTTTATCTGGATTATTCTAAAATGCATCGTTGGATGTTTGAAGAAGCTTGAATTAGGAAAATATCACTTTTTCATGATAATCCCCCCTCCCCCAAGGGGTACAAAACAAAAAAAATGGGGAATTTTTCTGAATTTTTAATATGATGCAGTTCATGTTATTGTGAATAGAGATTAACTAGGTGCTAAACCCCAAAAATTGATAGTTTTGATGCTTGGGGGCTTCAAAGTCATACCTTGCTCAGAATAGACTATTTATTATTATAGGAGGGAAAGATATTTGAACGTGTTTAATTTTAGATTACGATGAGTCATATTGTATTATTTCATAAGAATAATTCTAAACCTCCCCCAACCCCTATTTTAAATTCTTGACTATACTTTTGAAGGTGTAGTCAAAATTAATGTTTTATAAAGCTCAATAAGGGAAATTATAATTGTTCATTTATACCTCCCCCACTTAAAAAAATGAGGGTGAATGACGCGATTTTTTTTTTTCGTATGAGGTGAAGGATATATTTTATAGAGAGGTAATGAGTCTCAAAACCTCAAAACTCAAGACCTACTGTGAGACTCCACTGATTCTCAGATGTCAGGGCTACTCACTAAAACCTCCACCTCTATGCAGGCCCGTCAGGCTATTGCCCCCAGTGACACTCAGGCCTTGCCGCCCATCGTATCATGCCTATATAAAGTACTGTCATAGTCTTGTGAGACTTTGTATAAGTTCAAACATCAACGATTTGAATTTTGGGTAGTGCTTGATTTGGATCAATTTGTGCAGGCCTATTGGCGGCATCCATTACTACATCCAAGAGCGTCGTCCATGGGTATCTGATATTCGGTTCACGGCGTGCAAAGCTCAAGAACCATAACACACTTGCCACATGTGCACAAGAGCCCAAAGTTCTTGCCCCCGTTTTGCAGGTGCAGTAATATCCTAAAATTGACACAACCTCCTCTTCGGCTTGCATGTTGCGGTTAAAAGCAATCCAAAGCTGATGTTTGAAGAGCCTGGTATATCTTGAGTAAATGCGCATTCTAATAAACCCATTCTCATTCAAATGTTCATCTTCTTGAATATTTTCACCCGCATCTCTCTGAAACTTGTCCTGAATATAGATAATAGACACCTAAAATCATAGGTGTGAATTAAAAAAGATACCAGAAGTTAAAAATTTAAGACTATTATAATAACACCAAAATCTCACCTAGAGATAACCGTTTAAAATATTCCAAAGTAAGGCGAGGAAATTGCGGCAATAAATAGTCTATTCTGAGCAAGGTATGACTTTAACGCCCCTTATAGCATCAAAACTACCGATGTTTGTTTTTTTTTTTCACCTAGTTAATTCCTATTCACAGTAAGTAACATAAACTGCATCCTAAAAATTCAGAAAAATCCAGCGAAATTGTTTTGACATCGCGAGAGGGGGGGAAATCATGAAGAAGTGCAATTTCCCTGATTCAAGCTTATTCAAACATCCTACGGTGCATTTCAGAATAATCCAGATATATTTTTTTGCGTTTCATAATAGGAGGTGGTGGGAAAAGGGGGGAAGAATATTTTTTTTTTATAAAAGAGTGCAATCTTATGCAACATCAGCTACAATGAAACTGGTGGAAAGGTCTTGAAAATAAATAGTCAATTTTGAGCAAGGGGTGATTTTAACGCCCCCTAGCACCAAAACTATCAATTTTTTGGGTTTATCACCTGATTAATTTCTATTCACAATAACATGAACTGCATCATATTGAAAATTCAGAAAAATCCACCGAATTTTTTTTGTTTTGTACCCCTTGGGGGGAGGGGGCATAATCATGAAAAAGTGCTATTTCCCTAATTCAAGCATGTTCAAACATCTGACAATGCATTTCAAAGTAATCCAGATATCATTTTTTGTGTTTCATAATATGTGGGGGGGAATAGGGAGGGGGGTGAATATTTTTTTATAAAAGAGCATAATCATATGCAACATTATCTACAATGAAACGGGTGAAAATGTCGTTCCCGGTTTCAGAAATAAATTGTCTATTCTGAGAAAGGGGTGATTTTAACGACCCCTAGCACCAAAACTATCAATTTTTTGGGTTTATCACCTGATTAATTTCTATTCACAATAACATGAACTGCATCATATTGAAAATTCAGAAAAATCCACCGAAATTTTTTTGTTTTGTACCCCTTGGGGGGAGGGGGCATAATCATGAAAAAGTGCTATTTCCCTAATTCAAGCATGTTCAAACATCTGACGATGCATTTCAAAGTAATCCAGATATCATTTTTTGTGTTTCATAATATGTGGGGGGGGAAGAGGGAGGGGGATGAAGATTTTTTTATAAAAGAGCATAATCATATGCAACATTATCTACAATGAAACGGGTGAAAATGTCGTTCCCGGTTTCAGAAATAAAATGTCTATTCTGAGAAAGGGGTGATTTTAACGACCCCTAGCACCAAAACAATCCATTTTTTGGGTTTATCACCTGAATAATTTCTATTCACAATAACATGTACTGCATCATATTGAAAATTCAGAAAAATCCACCGAAATTTTTTTGTTTTGTACCCCTTGGGGGGAGGGGGCATAATCATGAAAAAGTGCTATTTCCCTAATTCAAGCATGTTCAAACATCTGACGATGCATTTCAAAGTAATCCAGATATCATTTTTTGTGTTTCATAATATGTGGGGGGGGATGAGGGAGGGGGGTGAAGATTTTTTTATAAAAGAGCATAATCATATGCAACATTATCTACAATGAAACGGGTGAAAATGTCGTTCCCGGTTTCAGAAATAAATTGTCTATTCTGAGAAAGGGGTGATTTTAACGACCCCTAGCACCAAAACTATCCATTTTTTGGGTTTATCACCTGATTAATTTCTATTCACAATAACATGAACTGCATCATATTGAAAATTCAGAAAAATCCACCGAAATTTTTTTGTTTTTTACCCCTCGGGGGGAGGTGGGATAATCATGAAAAAGTGCTATTTCCCTAATTCAAGCATGTTCAAACATCTGACGATGCATTTCAAAGTAATCCAGATATCATTTTTTGTGTTTCATAATATGTGATGGGGGGAAGAGGGATGGGGGTGAAGATTTTTTTATAAAAGAGCATAATCATATGCAACATTATCTACAATGAAACGGGTGAAAATGTCGTTCCCGGTTTCAGAAATAAATTGTCTATTCTGAGAAAGGGGTGATTTTAACGACCCCTAGCGGCAAAACTGTCCATTTTTTGGGATTGGCGCAATGGTAACATTGGTTGAAAATTACATGGACTACATCATATCAAAAATTCAAAAAAATCCACCGAGACCCAAATTCCATTAGGATTTTGCGGGGTCCTTTCCCTTCGCAATTTTACTCGATTTAAAAATTTGGCGTAGGAGTTAATGCTAGTTCATTTCTGATAGTTCAGCAAATTAGTATTACCTGCAAACATTAATATTACTCAATTATTATTACTCACTTTTGTTATTTAATTTTTCGGATAGATTCATACTAGAGAAGTGAATAGTTTCTTGTCATATTCACAAAAACGGATTTATAAGTTGCACCTTCATCATAAAATCAACTGATGATAAAATTTGGCGAATGTACTGCAGTCAACTGAAAATGTCTAAGAGGTGATGTTGCTTTGCAAATAATCATCATACCTTAAAATATAAGTCGCTGTGTAAGACAAGTTAGTGATGGAATGAATATATGTCATAATGATATTCAGGATATATGATGCCAATCCTTTAAGGGAAACACGCATCGAGTGATATATGCGTATTTATGGTTTTTTGATAGTTTGCTTCGTTTTTTTAATGTATCAATTGCGCATTATAATGAGTGGAATAGCTTTCAATTGAAATAATTCACTTTACACTATCAGTCAGGACAACTGAAACTTCATTATCATCATATTGAATGCAAGCATCGAAGAAAAATTTGTTTTCCCCATAGAGAAAATGACAGAGCCATCTTTTGATGGGTTTCTTTGTACTGCAGTCTACTAATTATCGATAGTAAAAACACAAGACCCTTTTTTCATGAGATTAATTTCTTATTGCAACAAAATAATTTTGCCAATTAGTAATCATAACAATCTCAGCTGACAATACAGAAGTTGAAGTGACCGTCATTACTAGATTTGAGTAATGTACATTTTCATCGCGATGAAAACGGATGCACCTTTTTATCGCTGTCAAAATTACTCCGACTTCATTACATAATCTTCCTAGAGGAATTGATTCATCGTTGTCAAAATAACTGTATCTTGAAAAGTATTCGGCCATTTTTTTTGTGACCATAGCATTTTTTTCCGGAGGAGTCAAAATCTGAAACACACCAGTAACTCAGGGAATTTAACCGAAAGCTATTTTCCATAGGGATGGTATTGGGTCGTTTATCAACTTAATATCTCTTCGTAAAAAAAATGTTGTATAATACATTCGAATCTGACAGATAATTGTTCACTAGAATGTCAGGTCAATTTTCACTGGATTCGATGAATTTGTAACGCCTATTGAAAATAATGAAAACTAGGAAACTGGCTCTCGATGTTTTTTATTAAATAATATAAAAAACCTTATTAGTAACTTTGATATCATCTACATGGCCTATCTCAGTTAAGACTCTGCCAGTACTTCAAACTTGTCTTTGTATCATATCAGAAAACTAATAGATTCCATCCACGTGAATAACACCAACTTCGTATCAAAATCAGGAATCTTACTGTCATAAGGCATATTCAGGCACTTATTAATATATCCGGAATGCAAATTAGATCTACCAAAAATTCATCCAAAAATTAAAAAAGGTAACTCTACCGATGCCTTGAAAACTTTGATGTAAATACCTTTTCTTGTCAGACTCACAATAACTTCCCTGTGTTACATAATTCTAGAAAATGATATAGATGAAACACTTGAAATACTCAACGAATAAAGAGTCACTGATGTTGACTGAAACTGATTGGTCAATAAATAAAGAACTGCGGAATTACACCAAATCGATGGTGAGAGCCTAGATCAGTCTATGCCATTAGCAACCTGAATATACCTAACATAACAGTTTCTTGGCCAATTTTGTTCAGAACTTGAAATGAAATATTTTTATTCGAAAAGAGAACAAAATTTCTTTCCCTTCACCACTCTGATCGATTTGAGAATTTGGCAAAGGAGAAAATGTCAATATCTGATAATTCAGCAAATAACTAGTATTAACTACAAATATTTATATTCCACAAAAGGATTGCTTCTCACTCTCCACTTAGAATTTAGAAGAAATGTGTACTAGAAGTTGGATGTTTTTTGTATTTCCAAATAATTAAAAATAGATTTATAAATTGCACCTTCACCATAAAATTGACTAACGATAAAATTTGGCGAATGATCTGCACTCAACTGAGAATGGCCAAGAGGTAAGTAAATTTGCAAATAATCATTATTCCGTAAAGTATAAATCAATGTGTAATACAAATTAGTGTTGGAATATGACCCACTGCCAGGAAATTATTTAGGGTATATGATGCAAACTTGTTTTAGAGAAAAATACATCCAATGAAATCTGCATATTTATGGTATTTGGGTAGTTTGCTCTTTTTCAATGTATCAATTTTCCATTGGGAAAATTAAGAAGTAATAATAATAATAATAATACTTCCTCATAAACACTCATAGAGTGTACCCAAAGGCATAGCCTGTGCGGGTACAGGACGGCTATTATTAATATTTGCTGTAGCGCTCCGTGGCGACTTACTGATATTTTCGGTGGTGTATTCGCTTTTCAGCTGTAGGAAAACCCGGAAAACCTACAGCACCACCCCGGGTGATAATTAATGGACTAGCTTCCAATCAAAATGATAACGATTCAGACACTATCAATCAAGAACTCACCATATTGAATGCAAGCAACAAAAGAAAAATTGTTTTCCTCATAGAAAAATAAGAAACAAAAATTCTATGAAAAAAGTTTTGGAATAGTTGGTTTTTGAAATCACTCAGGAATACCTACTCTCTCGGAGCAACTTGAGACCCCAAAATAAGCTAATCTAGTATTTTAGTCCGTTGGTAAGCAAAAGTTCGATTTCTGTTCACCAATTGCAAATCAGCCAGCGTCATATAGTTCGGAAAAACTCCTTCGACGTCTTCAAATTAAGTATAAGAGACATCAACAAAGTGCGATTGATATAATTGAATTGCGAAATAATTTGGTGAAGGCACCAATCGGATTTAATGTCATCTTCTTTCAGGACGAAACTACCAAAACCAGCGGCACCGCCAACGAACTTGGTCTGGCCAACGTAGGTGGCGTGTTCGTAGTCCTGATGGGCGGCATGGGGGTGGCGTGCGTCATAGCCGTATGCGAGTTCGTATGGAAGTCGAGAAAGGTGGCTGTCGAAGAACGGGTGAGCAGCATTCTACACGACACGTAGCTATAAAGACATTTTAGTTCCTAAGTTTTTATACAGTACTGATCAAGTAGGTTTTAGCCATGTAACCAGATTTGTTCATTGTAAATAGTGCGAGATGTGTTGACAAACGGTAATACAGAAGAGAAATAAATTTTGGCTATTGAATGGGATTGATTACACGATACTTGGTAAATATTAATTTCAGCGTATTTATATTAAAACTTGGCTAGGAATTTTTTTATGAGAAAAAAAGTTCTATAATATTCAGAGAAACATCGTGACAACCAAGAGAAAGAAAGTAAAAATTGATATTTTGCTTGAATATCTGAAGGCTGTGTGGCTTTGGGTACACTTTTCCATTCAACGAGTTCCAAAACTTCGTCGTTTGTAGGAAAAATGAACTCCGAGAAAGAGATGTCTGACAAGACTTCATGGTAACATCTTGAAGGAATAAACCTGAACTGAAAATAGGCTTAATTCGACGTTTAACAATTGACATTGACGAAAATCAATTGAACATAATCTCAACGATGATCAGATTGATATATAATATGCATCCCCCCTCAGTTCCTCACGAAGTTCTCTAAATACCTAGAGGGATTCCTAATTTGAAATATCATCTATTTTTTCGGGCATCCCTACTTGACTACTTTCAGCTGTGTTTCTCCGTCAAAACTAGATCGGTATTACCATTCAAGGTTTTATTCAAGTTTTCTTGGTCTGGATTTGAGTCTGATTCACAGAACAAAGTCATGTCTCCTCGAGGAGCTAAATGACGTGTTGAAACCATTCAAAAAACTCACATGTGCATAATCTGGGTTTGCTTCGATTACTTGAAGTTCTTCCACCAATTGTCCGTACTTATTGTTTCCTACATCTTTTTAAAGAAATGCAGGACCAGGATCGAGAAGCCATGTTGGAACTGTGGTACCATTAGAAGACCTTCGAAGATAACTGAACATCATCGTGTGGTTGTTGTACAAAACCAAGATCTTATTATATGAAGAATTTCTTGTACTGATTCCCACTAATCGATTCTGAGTTTCTGTGATTTTAACGAAATTTGAACTGTTCTCCAAATAACTCTCGCATTGGTCGTTTTCTTAGGGGTTTGTAAGCTGTCTTATAACTTAAAGCTATAACAAGTAATCCTAGAAATCCTTTCAGTTCCTGAGATATGAAACAAATTCCTTGGTAGGAATGTATTTGAGATGGCATACCAAAAATTACGAAAAGTTGACAAAGAACTGTCGTAGAGGTATCTGGACAAGCAAGAGCCAAAGGAAATCATGAATATTCATTCACAATAGTTGATATATACTTATTATCTGTTGAAGCAAGAAGATGGACTTTGGTTTTTTATTCAAACTTTCGAATGGAGATGTAGATTTTATAAGAGTTCCTTGATTTCTTTGAAATCGAGGCTTGACTTTTCGAATGACTTCCATAAAGAAAGATAAATGTTCACAGCGAATTCACTGATTCAATCGAGTAAGTCCAGGATGACACAGAGAGTAATGTATGTTATACCGAGTTTTCCTGTCATCTTCAGTCAGCAATGATGCAGAAGTTATTCTCGAGAAAGTGTATTATCGATTCCAGGTCTATATGTAATGTCACATCTGAAACAAGATAGTTCCAGACGCCACCGTATGATTTGATCGGTCTTGACTTTACTGGAAACTTTGTGATCAAATATGAAATATACCGATTTTCCAACAGTGATTGACTGAAAATTACGACCAATAAGAGAATGTCTCTATTTCCGGAGTGCTTCTACAAGAGAGTATACTTCTTTTGAACGGATGAATGTTACTGTTCGGTACTAAATCGTGTTATTAAAAAATATTACTGCTCTTCCATTCTAAGAGTTGGGCAAATTCCGAGCATCAGTTTCTACTGTAAATATAACGGAATGGCCAATTGATTCCACGAAACCATTGGAAATAGTTTTTTTCAAAAGTTCATTTTCAGATATGTTAAATGTTTCACACTGTACCAATGGCTGAATTTTCTCAGAGAAATTCTCAGAGTAATAAGAAAACATTCCCATTACACGACAAAGGAATGCTGTAATGTTCGACGGGAGGAATTTCAAGAGTGGTTTGAGTCTCTCTGGGTCTGGTTTGATTGGTTAACCTGTAAAGCAGCCAAGAATATTCATTTTGTCAGTGGAAAACATAAATGGATCTCTTGTGAGACACCAGTATTTGTAGGTAGAGAATCAAATGAAACCATATTGTTCACCACATGAAGATCTAAGAGAAAGCTAATTACAGAGTTTAAAAATATCTTAAATTTTATCATCCAAATGTCCATCATAACCAATTCTCACCGAAAATGGAGAATTTCTTGGAGTGTAATAATTTTTGGGAATACGTTGTATAATTATAAAAAATGAGATAGATCTATGAGAGCATTATATAACATACTTGGTGTTCCATAAAAAAATACAATGAAATACACTCGTATACGATACCAAAATAATACTCTACTCATGTGCTTCCAGCTCTCTTCGCCTTCAATCTCAACAAATTTAATTCACTGTGAGTCACTAATGAAGATTTCTGGATGAGATTTTTGTTACAAAGTTTTATTGTAAATCCTTAGGTTTTTCACAGTTATTTAGAATGTTTGACTGTATTCGTTTATGGAAAAATATATAGTGTATCCCGTTTGAAAAAATATATTTTTGGACTATTCTGCTTTGACGGAAGACTTCGTTTATTTCTGATTATTTTATGAAGACGCATACATAATATTACTGCTACTTTTATTCGAAAATATTTTTGGGAAAGATTGTAATAAATGAGTAATTCCACTTACAAGCATTGTGGATCAATCGTTACTTCATTGCAGCACCTGAAGGAAACAAACATGTGTGAAGGAAGTATTCAAGAATACTAACGCCAGAGTAGAAAAAATGCCACAGAAATAATGAATTTTTCTCATTTTCTTACTAGATTATCTGGATAAAATCGGTATCCGCAATCATGACCGTTTTGAAACCACTTATTTTTTATAACCCGTTCATTCGAAATTTTCGATGTTCTCATTACTCTTTGAAATAAAATTCGAAAAATTCAGTCGATCACATAAGTTAACATAAACTTTGGAAGATGACACAAAATTCCTTATTTTAAATACAAATACTATATTTAATACATTTTTGAAATATACGTATGAATTTGAAACTACATGTCTGATGGAACCCTACAGTAATTTTGAGCCGTTTTTGCGTTCTTACGGTTCTGAAATTTTTGAATATGCATTTCTTCAAAAGTTTGAACACTAAATATTTCAAGTTTCCACCAGAGTTAATATACATGATAACCTCCGAAGTGGGATTAATAATTCTATCAAAACATACAGAAATTAATTTCATTCGAAGTTTTTTGATAACCTTGAAAAATTTTATTTCAAATAGAGCGCCCTGTATATTATCAAATAACTGAACGCAAGATTGAATTTTACCTCGACTGATATAAAGTTGGTCGTATCTAACTCTATCTAAAACCATTATTACTCTTATATCGACTTCATCGATTTTATCCTAGGCACCATCTTTCAAGATCTTTGGCCTTTGTCAACACATTTTTGCCGTTTCTTCTGATACGTTTTTTCGTCTCTCTCTTCATCAAGATCCACCTGAAAACTATTGGCTCAAAATAATTAGTTGAGAAAACTGTTTCAATATGTATTCCTGTTATCTTGTCACGTTACCATATAAATAAAATTTTGAAATATTGAAAAGGGTTGAGAAAAAGTTTTGAATTTCTTACTCGCCAAGAAGATCTAATACCTACAAAATCAATATCATAATTAGGCATTATGCTATAAATAATTATACTTGTCCTCCTAGACCAAAATGTAGATGTTTGATGCATCTGATACTTTTTTTTTGTTTTCATCATTACATCTAGTGGTTATGAACTAAAACTATAGATTAAACTACTTACCTATAAGGAAGTTCAATCTGAATTATACGAAGCTCGTCCGAGTTTTTTTTTTCTGAGCAATGTCAAACATAACGATTAATAATAATTATTACAAACACAAGATATGTTATCATAAGATGTTTGTCCGAGAAAAGAATATATGACCAATCAACTCGGTTGGAAAATGTAATTTTTTTTTTACTTCCTATCCGTATTATGGGGGATCAATTTCAACTGGCAATCGATTTTTCTTTTATGAAGATGAATAAAAAACATTTTTCAAATAGGTTTATTTTATCTTCAGGAATTATAAATTTGACAGCGTAAAACGGTAAATTTAAACAGAAACTATGCAAATCATTTCCGTGAGTCTATACAGTGCGATAAACCTTACTTTCCTACGCAGTCGTAGGAAAAATAAAGTTTAACCATGGAGTAGAGTAATGATTAGGAATTCCTGAGTACAGAAGAATATGGAGGCATTGCCAATATTATAAAATGTGAAACATCCAGAATACTATTCTGGTTGATTTCCAGCGTGCTATTTCCAAATCGTTTCGTATGCGAATTTGATCAACTGTTTTATTTCAATACATACGAAGTGAGTAATTGAGCGCCATTTACAGAAAAATATATATTTTACATTCACTCAAAGATTGTTACAAGAGCAACAGGAATAAATATTGAATTAGGAAAATTATGCCAGAGATATGTGGAAATTATCACTCCAGAAACTTTTTAGGTGAAATATGGAAATTTACTTTCATTTAATATATTGTTTTATGATCTTCGTAAGTGCCATAAAACCGTTTGATTTTCAAACAAATGCTGAACCAACTTATATGCTGAGAAAATATCGTGGGAGGTTTTGCTCAGGAGCCAAATGGAAATTTCATATTAATTTCCGCATATCTCTGACATTTAACTAGGTTAAATGGAAGTGTAATATATTCGTAATACCTGGTAACCACAAACTATGGTACGATAGTCAAAATGTATTGGTCAAAAATAATATATAATTTGTTTTGAAAATAATGATGGTGCCGAAAATACAATTAACAATACAATCATTTCAGTCAGTTAGAAAAAAATAATGTTCATGAACTTCAGCAAAACTGCGGAAGAATGAACACAAAGTATAAAATTATAACGGCACATCTTCCAGTTACACTTTTTAGATGCTCATTCATAAGTCCGGAATGTCCAAGCTTGAGAAGAGGTGTTACTAGAAAGAAGGCACTTTACTATACTTACTCCGATCTTCAAGAGATTAATCAACAAAATGTTCTTTGTTAGCAGTTTTCAAACTCAGTATCCTCTCCTTTTTGTTCAAAATTTGTTCTTTCCGTCTAGGGACGACGAGGACCTTGCCTTTTAATGTGTGATGCCATATCATGGCCTCCAAGATCACCTGATCTAGCAGCCCATGAATTCTTTTTATGGAGGTATTTCAAAGAAAATTTGTATAGGCATCAATACGACCGAGCAATCAATTTGAATGAATTGCTGGAGAAGATTATTCAATGTTATGAAGGCATAACCCCCAATCATCTCAATAATATGAAATTATCATCGAATTTCAATCATACTGAAACATTGTCTGCAAATCCAGAACAAAAATCAATACAGCATTCAATTTTAAAAGTTGCGAAATTTTTAGGAAACTACCCGAAGATATTTGGTTGATATTTTTTATCTAAACAAAGTGGGATAGAATCATTGTTGCAGTTTTCATTGGATTTATGAATATTGTCATTCATTCTCAAAACAATATCAGCCTGAAATTATATGAACAATCAGAAATTGTATTGAACCTATAGTATTCAGTCGCCCTATTCGACTTTCAAATGGGGTCAATTATACAGGGTGGGTCAGATTAGGGCCGACAAATTTCGTACACAGCTTCCTTACTCAATTTCGAGGTGGAAAGTATGTAT
Source organism: Chrysolina americana (assembly GCA_958502065.1). Lineage (NCBI taxonomy): Eukaryota > Metazoa > Arthropoda > Insecta > Coleoptera > Chrysomelidae > Chrysolina > Chrysolina americana. The sequence goes on from OY293413.1 coordinate 84,882,089, forward strand.
CAATTTATATCCTACAATGCATCCCCTCTCACATACACGGTGTCGAAAGTCCAACAAAAAAAAATATTTTATTTAAAACTCCTGAAGGAAAAGAATTGAAATTTGGTACCGTAATCTAGGTTTATCAATGTGATAATTTGATGTTATAATGTTTAATTTTCGTGAAAAAATGGCATAGTTACGATGGTATGTTGCCATATTTTCCTTCATTTTTTCTTTAGACAAGTGAATTGACGTTTGGCATCAGTTAGGTTCATAAATACTTGACCTAAAATGTTTCCGAGATATTTACGAATAACTAAAAGTATGTCTTGAGGAAGAATCGGGTAAAAAAATTAAAAATATCATTTCCGTGTGCTACAATCACAGAATTCTCTTTTTTTTTAACATATCCGAGTATTTTCAACTTCCTGAATATTTTTCAATAGTGTATGAATTAAAAACAAGGTGATTCTGAATTACACCTCTAAACTCCTATTTCAAAGTGAACTGTTTTTCAAGCTGACTTGATCTCCAACCTGAGAAAAGATGTTGAATCTGACAAAAATGTAAGCTTGCTTTTTTTTTCTTGTACACACGTGTACCACGAACTGAAACTTTTGATGTACTACTTTGAGGTCAAATAACATGTTATTCGTTTCAGGATTTTCATTCTCATTTCTCATTAATTAGTGTCGTAAATACGCTGGTATGTTGTTTGTTTGTTTGAAACTGTTTTTTCCGTTAACCAGCTGTCGTCTCCCTACGAACGACAGCCCTCAGAATTCGAAACTTGTGCGAGCCAAGGATTAACGAGTCTCACCTTTTAATGTGTGATTCCCAGCACTTTCTCAGGCCATCTGAAAAATAAACTGAAGTCACTGGGCTTTGAAACCACGACCGATAAGCCAGAATGATTGAAAAGCATTAATTCTAACCACTCGGCAACCTGATCTGATGACCTGTGATCATACTTGCCTGAAAAATGTTATGTTGATCATTTCAAACTAGTTTGTTTCAGGCTGTCAAGTACGCCACTGGTGAACGCATAAAACATACACGAAATTTGGAATGTAAAAGCAATGTGGTATTTCTTCATTGTACTCTGTAGAAAAAATTTACAAGTTTCCATGGCAACAGATGTTAAAGGGTATGACCTTCCAAAATATTCTGCTATTCACGTATAAGGCATGTACGTGGCCATATTTTCAATTTTTCCAACGTTTAAAAATATTCAAGATGATGAAAATAATCCTATATGTTATAACAAATCAGCATTCTATGATTATGGCACACGGGAAATGATATTCTGCAGTTTTAAGTAAATATCTCGGAAACCATTCAGGCTCATGGATAGCATGACTTTTGGGTCGAGTATTGATAAACCTAACTGATTTCAAAAACTCATTTGTCAATTCACTTGTCTTATGAGGGAAAATATAGCAATATACCACCATAACTACGCCAATGTTTTAAGGAAATTAAACACTATAACATCGAGTCATTATACTGATCAACCTAGATCAGTCTACCTAGTTTAAATTTTTTCCCTTCAGTAGTTTTGAAGGAAAAAAATTAAATCTGAATTTTTTTCGGACTTTTGACACCCTGTCAGAAGAGATGCATTTCAGGATATATATCGACAGGAACTTTTTACCACAAAATGAGGAAAGGAATCTGTGTTCGAAATTTGTCGGTCTTATTCTGACTCACCCTGTATGTTGCGCGAACTGAAGGTTTTTCGTACCATAGTTACTGGGCTACCTGGTATATGGCCAAAACGACGGCTAATTCGTGTTTATACTATTGTATTATAGATGTTTTTCAGAACGAATTTATTGACAATAGCACACGTTTTATTCTCATTGTCACAATTAACTAACAAGAAGTCCTATGAGGGTTTCGAGAGAGTTACATAAGTAATAATATCTCTTTTATACCAGGACATTTCAACTATAAATAGGTACTCATAATTCATGTGTTCAGTGAAATGGAGTTACCGCAACTGCATGCTCAAAAATTATATCAAAAACCTTTCACAAAGTATCTGTTGAACTGTGATGTCCCACCTATTCACCAAAATGAGCCTCACGGCTTAGTAACAAAACTCTTCTAATCACTCAAAAATTGAAATCTCTCCCTCCAAACACTCAAGGATTGCTAGAGTACTAAATATTAGCAACTGTCAGATGTGTTCGTATCTGCAAGATGACTATAGAAAACTATCTAAGTTTACTTTATGTATTGTTTTTGCTTTCTTTGAAATTTGGATAAAGTAGGAGGTAAGTCACTTTCATTCAATTATCAAACCTTCAAGTTTACATACAGTTAGTCTGCTTAAGTTGGCTACATATGGGAAACTTTTTTATTATTGATTTTACGAAAAAAAGTTATTCGTCATAAAAAACATGTTATCCACTAGAGCTCTTGCAACTGTGGATGCTTCTTGATCAGGCAGGGCATAATCTTCAACCCATTTGCTGAAGTAATCCATGGCAATGAAGATGTATTTGTTGCCATCATTCGTCATCGGAAACGGTCCAGCTATATCGATGGCGATTCGTTCGAAGGGAGCACAATTGTATTGTTTCATCTCTCCTTTTGATCTCGTTCTGGAGCCTTTGCTTCCTTCACACTTCGGACACCTTTGGCACCATCTTTCTACATCTTCACAACATTGGACCCAGTAAAACCTCTGCCGTATTTTATCCAAGGTCTTATTCACTCCAAAATGTCCATCTCCTCCAACACATCACTTATTCTCGACCGAGGCATAACCAACTGAGAAATCACTATTCTGCCGTTGGATGATTCCCAAGCTCTCTTCAGTAGACCCATTAAGCCCACAATGCCTTAGAAGTTGCTGATCGAACGGAGATTTCCTTCCAAGTGTGCCTTTTAGCTCCGATTTTCTTCCATCTTAGAATATCTGCAACGCTTGGATCACTTTCTTGGCTTATCTCATTTTCGCTGAGGTCCATTTGTCGTCAACCATTAATCTCATTTGGTTGATTCCTTCGCGACGTTCAATTTCCTCACAATGCTCACAAGTATGTGAACAAGGTCTTCTGTACAAGGCATCCGCATTGTTGTGCAATTCAGTTATCCTTCTTAGCATCTTGACAGGGATGACCGTGGGGGATCAGTACAGTAAAATATAAAAAAATGCTCCAAGAATGAGGAAATGTTTACAACGATTGGTCGGTTTATTTGTTATGCAAATGAGTTACGTTTCAAGGTCGGCACTCAAAAGCGGCGTAGCTAGGGGATCTCGTAACAATAAACTACCAAATTTCCAAGTACGGCCCAGTTATAGTTTTCCATGTATTGAATCCCTTGTATTGTCCTCTAACTATAATATCCACCAAGTAAATAACATGTATCTATGTTGCAGGCTTCATTGTGTTCTGAAATGACTTCAGAGTTTCGGAACGCTCTTTGCTGCCGAGGTTCCACCAAACCAATACAAAAAAATAGATCCTGTAGTCCTACATTGGTGGATGATGGTATGTACCATCCTCCAGGATCGTACACCTCTTACGGCTTCGTGACCAAGGAACCCCTATAAGCTGCTGGGACATATTTCGAGATATTGAGACTATTGTATTCCTATACACGACTCTGGATCGCAAGAAAAGAATTAAATCGATATACCTGGGAATAACTATTTGTGTATTTAGAGCGCTAAGTAATAGATTGCCGCTCAACAAAAAAGCTACGGTAACCTCTGAGGAGCGGAAATGACACTTTGATCTCGAAATACATACGAGACTTTTTCTACAAACGCAGATCTTGGGAAAATACGCTCACTACTTCATTCAACATTATGCACATAATATTACCAATAAGAAAATTAACACTCAGTAGCTGTTATATACAGTGCGAGTCTCTAATAAATTCGGTAAATCAATCACAGTTTTTTTGTTAGAAAAATGCTTGAACTGGTCCATTATTATTTTAAATTGCGCTATTTTAATGCAAGAAAATGTTATAAGCCGTCCTGAATTTGAGATATGACGTGATCGACTATTTTTCAAATTATGATCCTAATTTTTATGACTCTTCTTGAAGAGTATATAGTATATCTAGTTACACATACGTACCAAACATCAAATTATCATTCCTTTTCGTTTAAAACATATTTTTCTGCAAACGTCAAAAAATGACAAGGTTCGCGCATTGACAACAATATGCGAAGTGACCCTTTTTTTCACTTTCCTTCGTTACCATGACACCGTGCGCGAAGTAGTGTGCGAAATACTTACTTCGCATACTGCATGTAAACTATATGGGATTTTCATATTTTAACCTTTATGTTCCTCAATCAAGCAAAAATCCAATTGTCAACAAATACCATTTTGTTTCCATAGATACAGTAATTACTTGATTTGGAAAAACAGTTTCAGCCAGTTCAATACTATTTTTCATATTAAGCTAAACACATTACTTATTTTAGAATAATATTTTTGACGTTTGTAGAAAAAATGTTGTTTGCATCTCATGCGCGAAATACTTTGGTGATTTGACTATTTTTTTAAGTCGGCTGCGCCTCGTTAGAAAAAATCAGTTCTCGATCACCAAAGTAGCATGTCGCGCACTAGATACAAAAATAACTATTAACGAACATCAACCAACGATAAATGAAGGAATCTAATTCAACTCAATGTAATAATTCAAACAGTTCAAAAATGGAATGTGAGAAGGTATTTCTTTATCAGTTCTTGTCAAACTTGAATGATGACAAACAAAAAAGTTAAATAAATACATGTAAGCAGAGTATTATCGTATCGAGCAAGGATATTACGACAAGGAATAAAACTTCGATATTTTATACGCATTTGATATACCCGTTAAGAATAATCATAAAAAAATTAGGAATGCCATATAAAAAAATTGTCGATGACGTCATATATCAGATTTGAGATACGCTGTAGAACATTTTCATACATCAAAAAGAGCGCGATTTCAAATACTGATCGACCTGTCCAAGCAAATTTCCATCCAAAAAATTTTCTTTGATTTACTGAATTTATTCCAATAATTCACAATAACATTTCTATTAAATGGGAAATAACTCTTGCCTAAAAAAAAGTTACGTTGACGGAGATTCAAATCCGAGATTGTGATTACTTATAATATAATGCCATGAATTCACTGGCAATTATTTACCATCATGCAAGAATACCTTCGTTTTCAACAAATGCAGTGAATATCAAAAGTTTATTCAATATTTCCGTTCAATAGCGGAAAGGATGTCACAAAATGACATTTCTCAGAAAATGTCAAATTTACGACGAAATCTGAAAATTTTAAAAATATGGCCCTGAATATGTACTTTAAAATTTATATTACCTTAGCAAAATCTGGCAGGATTTTTTCCAATTTAATTGGGTTTAACTAGCTTTTGTTAATGATTTTGTCAAGAACTATGTATTGGTGCTTGAAAAATAATTTCACATTGGATACTATAAGAGAGCATTCCAAAGTAGTTCTTGTGAAAAACTTTGCAATGTGTCAAACAGATATAATACAACGGTCGTAAGGGGCAGTAACGTAAAATACATATTCATTGACAGAGTAGAAGTAATATCTCAGGAGATAACTCTTTGAGGCTTCTTTGAAATGAAACATAGAGAGACACTCAAAATCATCTAAATCATAATCATCATAATCTCATATTAAAGAAAAATTGTGAAAGGCTTTCCTGGTCATCGTTACTTACTTGATAACTTTCCGGGTTGTAAAGCCGACGTTGATTACGAGTTTGACTCGACGTTTTGCTAACACGAGTGGTTGGCTACTCAATTCAGTGAATAATAACCTTTCATTGACACGAGTATTTTAAGAATCAGATATTTGAAACACCATTGATGAAATATTTTTTTGAGTTGTTCAGAGGAAACTTTCCCAAAATGACTCATATTGGGTCAACAATATTCAATAATCATAGCTGACAAGAGGGAAATTGAAGTGACAGTTGCTTACTAGATTTAAGAACAAGCATTTTTATCTCGATAAAACCGGATGCACTTTATTCATCGATGTCAAAGTAACTTAACATCATCATCAGAGACGGAAAATAGTACTACTGATATACTAGCACGTATTTCGTATCTCAATTGAAAATTTGCTATCACCTATACCGGTGGTCAGTCACAATGTTTATCTTGAAATATGTCTCAGTCACTAGAAAACAAAAGGTAGCATATTTTTGATAGGTAGGGTTTGTATGTATTTGATTTCATTTCACGTTTTTGTACAAAAATATATGTTTAAATCAAATTTAATATGGTGCATTATTTTTAGACAACAGTATTCCTAATACTTTGGAAACTTCCACCTAGATTCAGTTTTCTCAATTACGTAGCAATGAAGAGAGCACCTTCATAATTATTTTCCATGGTTTGAATCTTATGTTATCACGATCAAAGATTATATTTTGACACAGATGACTTGTCGGACTTCATTTTCCAATCAAGGGGTAGAGCCTGAGACAGATTTTTATTGGGGGTGTCTCACACTGGATGACCTCTTCTGGGGAGGTTAGCGTGCGTTACCTCTTCTGAGAGAATCGACCAGTCGACCATTGAGTAGATCTAGCAGTATTCCGAAAAATGTGTGTGACTTGGACTTCTCACGCGGTTCTTGGAGAAGACGACGAGGGTAGATGCATAGAACTGAAAGTATTGGAAGACTTGACCTTCTTCCAGACTACATCCTAGGTCTCCTCAAATTAAATAACAGGGAAAGAAATAAAGTGCAGAGCACACGAAACCCAGTACACAGAGAAAATATGATGAACCCTAGGACATGAAAAGCTACGAAGATGAAGTCTGGAAAAGGAAACTCGAAAACCTCAAGGTGGTCGATAATTTCCTCTGGCAGATGAACAAACGTCTCCAGCCGTGGGTATTGGTCGGACACTAGCGATGGCCAATCCAGTCAAAGCGAAGTTATTTGCGGGGTATTATTCCCGGAGTACATTTCAGACGAGCGTCGACTCCACCCCGGAGCGGGAAGTGGTTTCTAGGAATGTCAGAGAGTTTAGAGAAGCCCCGAGGGCAAAAATCAACGCTAGGGCCTTCTCAAAGCTGGTGACCAAGGAACTAATAAAAAGGCTGCCTAGAAACAAGGCGCCATGAGTGGATAAGAATGATGCAGTCCTACTCAGGAATCTGCCAAGGAAGTATCTCGTACAGCTTGTATAGTCAACAGTATTATAAAATGGCAGCATTACCCGCAAAGTTTGAAGCAGATGGGGATTATTCCAATCCTCAATTCGGGCAAGCCGATAGCAAAGGTCATAGCCAAGGTGGTAGATAGAATACTACTGGAAAGATTTGCGAGCCTGCAAGAGAGGCGCAACTCATCCCAGAGCAGTTCAACTACCTCCCAGGTAGCTCGAATTGTCTACGAGGTGAGGGAGGTCTTCCATCAACTAGGCCACAATACAGGAATGGTCCTGCTGGACATCCAGAAAGCCTTTGATACCGTCTGAATAGAAGTCATGAAATTGCTAAAGGCAAGCATACCGTAGTGCATGGTAAAAATCATAGACTCATATCCAGTCAATAGGACTTTCAGAGCTAAAGTTAACAACACCAGCTCAGCAGTGATGGTAGCCGGAGCAGGAGTGCCGCGGGGATCAAGCTTGATCCCACTTTTGCATTCGCTACATATGCACGACTTTCCAATACACGGAAACACGAGCACGGCTGTCTATGCCAATGACACGGCAATATACGCCAACTCGTTCTACAGCGCGACTGCCGCGGCACTGGTGGAAACGCATTTGGAGACACTTTTGCCAAGAGGATACACAATGCTAAGCATGCATGAAGTCAAAGTGTGTAGAACTTGGTGAACCTTTTCAAACAATGAAATTGGTATTTTCGACAAGAGGTGTCCACTAACAGACCTTTTATAAATAATAACGATTATCATCCTTATTCTTGATGAGCAAAATAATCACATTCCCTATAAATGTCAGAATGACTTGACAGTGACTTTTTTACATTTTGTTCAAAGCAGGTTGTTTGTTTGGTTTTGGTTGCCACGGGCATGTTTAAATAAATTTTGACACTTGTCAGTTTTCCCTGCAGAAAATGAAAGCTTTTTTAAAGAAAGAACGTATATAAAATGGAGGAAACTGATGAAAATTACATTCCTGAGATCCTTACGGAAGCGGAAGCAGTGATGCAGAGATTGCCAGAAAAGTCCCGAGATGCTTACGACAATGAGTTAAAAATGTTTGAGTCTTGGATTAATTCCCGGAAGATGAAAGATATCGATGAATATAATATATCGGCTTATTTTTTACATTTCCAAAAAAAATTTGCCCCATCGTCCCTATTGACCAAATACTCGAGGCTTCACTCGACTATTCACCTTTATAAAAAAATCGACATTTTAAAATATGGCAAACTAATGAGCTTTTTGAAAAGCAAATCACAGGGATACAAACCAAAGAAGTACAAGACATTAGAACGACCTAAAATAGAGATGTTTTTGAACGAAGCTCCCGACGACGAGTACTTGTTGATGAAAGTGGCTTTGATAATGGAGATTAGCAGTGCTTGTAGATGCGATGAATTGGTCAATTTGAAAATAGAAAATAGAAATATTTTCACGTAGTTTTGACAGACACTAAAACCAAGAAATCGAGAAGTTTCGCTATACTTGAAGAAGGATTTCCAGTCAACCCGATCAATTTATGTAAAAAATACATGTCTTTGAGACCAAAGAATACTAGTTCTAGTCGCTTTGTTTTTTTTATAAAAATGGGAGGTGTACCAGCCAGTGTGTGGGAATAAATACGTTCTCGAAGATACCTTCAAGAATTGCAATATTTTTTAAATTTGAGGAACCAGTGCTCTACACCAGTCACTGTCTGAGAAGAACCGTCACGGAGGAGGCAGAAAAAATACATGGTTCTAATGTTTCAGAGTCTTCCAGCACTATCAGCAGCTGTACCGATAAAGGGGCGAATTTTACAATTATTCGTTGTGGTAACTCAAGGTTTACGTCATATCTAACAATTCATGAAGGTGATTTTCTACAAGAACTAACTATAAGCATCTCCATCTAACTTGGACGGTAATTCGTAGGGTCTAATAAGTTTTCCATTTAGGATCGCACCGACCACAGGTTTACGCTAATAAAGCGATATTGAAAGTTTGATGCCTTTACCAGATGAGGGTTTTCGATGGCCCAGCTATGGTAATTGTTGATGATGAAACTTACAGTCCTTTCAAATTCACGTCCAGCCATCATAGTGTTATTTGTGTTAATGTGTTTGTTGTCCGGGTAATGCTCCAGTACTTTTCCTCGCCTCTCCAGTGCCTCTTGAAAAATCCTTGCAGCAAAACGACCATCAATTGGGCAACACGCTATAATAATAATACATATATCTATTTAGAGAATAACTCATGGTAGATATCACATAAAGCCAATGTTCGTAAGGCAAATCAAAGTGATAGGTACAAATAAACAAACGCGCGATGGTAATAAAAGACTAAACTAACGTCAGATTAGACGTCAGGAATCAGGAATAGAGGGGTACGAGTAATGGGAGTCAAGCAGCATGGTAAATAATTTTGAAAGCCTTACTTATGATTTGATGATATTTAGTTAAGTACCAATTATTTTTTATGATGTGGGTAACTTAGGAACCTGCATCAGGTAGAACCTATAATACTTCTTTTCATATTTTTGAATTTACGTTGAAAATTTGAGTCCTTCCCACTAAAAACTTCTTGATTTCGATACTTTTTTGAGTATCTTGGAGGATGATTAAGAAGTTTCCCTATTAAAGTAACACAAAAGACGATCATGTCACAGGAACAAAAATTAAAACAGACGCACTACAAAAACAGATATGAATATTTGAAGTCCCACCGGCAGAACACCCTAATAAATTACAAAAAAAATTATAACCCGAAAACTACAAAAAATCAAAAACCGTTGAACATATGTGGGTTATTTTCGAATACCCCTGGGTGAGAGGAATTCAGATTATTGTTTTGGACGTCACTATTCGGACCAGCCTGTATATGCGAATGCTCACGCAGTTTTCAGGCACAAGGGCACAAAAATGTATAACCGTGTAAATCGCACGTGCTTCAAAAACCCTTCATGGACACGCACGTATCTGAATCGGCCTTTAGAGTATATTCTGAGCATAGGGTGCGACATCTATACATTCTTTGGTTTACCTGATATAAAGTAGATAAGATATTTCTTGCCATAAACGAAAGTGTATCTATGTTATCGTTTTTACATTACTGATTGACTTTTGAACAGCAAATTGGGTTTGGTGCTATTTTTAGTGTCAACAGTTTCAGAAAATGGCTGCGGAAGTCAAAAGTTCCCTATTAATGAAATATTTGCTGTGTCCCAATGCTGAATGCATTCAGTAGTACATCACAGGTTTATTTACATCATTTTCCAATCAAAACAATGAATTTTATTTCAGCTTCAATAATATGGAGTCTGATTCTCAAATCTCTACAACCTTTTCTCGCATGCGACAGATTCAATCGACTTTCTCGAATGAGCATTGAAAGAGAGAAGAAAATATTTTGTCGTATGCGACAGAGGATAGTAGACATTCATTTGAGAAACGTGCCCCTGTTCACCAATGAACTGTTTCTACCTACCTACCTCTACCTCTACCTACATTCTTAGTATCACCTAGCGTAAATGTATTTTACGAATCCGTATACTTCAGTTCACTACAACCTTTCAATTTTCACCTTCCCCTATTTCCATTTCTTGGGTCAGTTACGACAAAAGTGTGACTTGATACTTGACATCTCGGATAATTTTCACTTTCTACATTGGCAATACTGATTTTACAGTCCGAAATCTACGTCCTGTGCTTGACACTTGACAGATTCATCATTGGCCTTTGCCGTTTGGAGTGCATTGCTCTTTCTCTTTTCTTGATAGCCTTTTCTCTTTAGCTTTTGGACGGCAATCTGTGTGGTCAATTATTTGTGAGTTGAAACCAATTTTTAAACTTTATCATTTTGAATGTACAACAAAATTTTAAAAATAAGTGTTGTCTTTGATAAGCATTCGGTTGGGTTGAATGACGCAATTAAATAATTGAGGTTATACAGTTCTAATTATTTATAGTTTAGTTGAATCCCAGACATCAACAGAGAAGAGCCTTATCAAATATATCTCTACCGTATCGAGAGGTGCTCTGAGAGTCGTTTAAAAATAAACACTTCATTCTCAAATTTCTTGTCATTTATCCTAATAAACAAGATTTTTTCCTGAAGCAGTGTTGTACTATATGTGACAAGTGGAGACTAACTGGAAATTTTGTATTTCTAGGGCCTACATCGGAATAATGAAATTGTCTCAAGTCCGCTGCCTTGTGTTTCGTCTAACAGTTCCACAGGTAAGTGCTATGTAACTTAGGAATCATTATTGGGTTGCATAATATGCACTCCAAGTTTTCAATGTCAAAACCACCAAGAATGTTACAAATTAGTTTATGTAACCCAAAATGTCCACATTCATTTGGATTTGGTTGGATTCTGATTTAAATTTTAAAGTACTTCAATTTGAATACACCACACATGCCTAAAATCCTCAGTAAATAATTTTTTTTCCTAGTTCTTGAAATTGATGAGATTCAAAACTGATTTTGACCTTTAGCAATAATAACGTTTACTCATTACATTTTGTTACATTATGATGTTCTCTGCATATTATTGGCATGCTGACTGTATCTCAGAATGGAATACATGTAATCTTCAATATTGCCCCCCTACTTACTGTCTTCTAAATTGGAGTGAAATAGTAAAATTATAAAAATTTTATGGACCTAATTCGCTCCTCGGAAAAATTGAAATATTTCCAATTTCAACCATCACTTTTTTCATAAATAAATTTGCCCCAACAAATAATAAGGTAAGTAAAAAAAAATTGGAACTTTCTGGGTTAAAATTTTTGTGGCATTTTTTATAAAAGATATGAAGAAAATCTAAGCGTTTTTGTAGGGGTTCTTTTTGGTATGATACCCATTTAAAATATTTTGTAGTGGCTAAGAAGATACATATTACACTTATACATTTGACTGATGCCTACAAACATTGTAATCCTAAATAAACAATTCAAAATGTATCATTAGTAAGTTTGCTAATTATTTGCCAGCAATTTTAAATACCTGCTTGGAGGTTATTACTCCTTCATTTGCCTACTACTCACATAGTCAACAGTTTGAATTGGTTCTGCTCAAGATCTGATGTTTGTTGTGTCTGGTCTTTTCACTTTTTACTTGAGTGGTATTAGACAAATAATCGAAAAAGGCTTGTTATCTCAATTCTTGATTGAAAGGTGGAGAACTATTTGGGACTCTCATTCTGAAAGCAGTTCATTTTAAATTTAAAATCGTTGTTCAGTAAACAAACATATTTTTTATTTATTTTTTCCATTTCATTGAAAGTTTTAACATTACTTCAAATAACTTTTTTAATTTTTGTGACATTTTCATTTCTTGAGTACTAATTTTGTATATGAAATGAATCATCTATTGATCTGCCTCCTGGCTGATTCAGAAAACTCAAACCTTTTGATTATAAACTCGAAAATAAAAAGCTAATTTATAGGTAAATGTGGTTATAGTTAGGATCTTTTGGAACGCACAGATTTGGATTGGATCCAGGCAGAATTATAACTGCATTGCCAAAATCCCTGGAGTTAAAGTCACTAGTTGAATCATATAATTGTTGACCATTCAGTTTTTTTGTCTGCTACTGATATTTTAGTTATTCTTGATTTATATTGATCATATAAACCTGTTTGTTCAGATAACATTGCTCATCATTGAAATTAATGCCCCTTTATCATATTCTGTGAAAAATTCCATAAATAATTGACAACATTGGAATTTCTTGTTGGAAGACTCCCACATTTCTCATTTTCACCCCTTGTATTGACCTCAATTTAACATATGAGTAATTTCAGACCTATATCCATATCAGCTTTGGCTAAAATTTTAGAAAAAGCAATAAAAAAAATTATATGTGATAACATAAACAAATATATCGGACAATCAGTATGGATTCAGAGGATTATCAACGAATAATGCTATAAACCGCCTGCTTGATGGTATATATAAATCATTTGATGATAGCAAACCTACCCTGAGCATATTCCTAGACTTAGCCGAGGCCTTTGATACTGTTTGTCACACACAACTAGTGGAGGTCTTGGAAGAGACTGCAATAAGAGGAACTCCTCTCTCCCTTTTAAAAGAATATCTGAGTGATAGAGCACAAATTGTATGAATCAATAGTGAGATAATCGACGAAAAAAACAATCAAATATGGTGTCCCACAGGGTACAGTTCTGGGGACTTTATTTTTATCCCTATACATAAACAACTCACAACGTATAGTACTGGCAGGATGATTAGCTTCGCAGATGACACAGCTATACTAAACTCAGATGATTCTTGGGAAAGCCTGAAAAATAAAGCAGAAGTAGATTTGGCTAACATATTGAATTGGTTTAACCACAGAATGCTCACAAAAAACGTAGAAGAAACATTTTCCCTACATTTCACATGCTACAAATCAAATCTTCCAAACCACAACATACTTGAAATACAAAACATTCAGAAAAATCGAAATACATACAAAAACCTTTGTAAAATATCTTGGCATCACAATAGACTCGATTCTAAGATGGAACGTTCATCTAGATAATATAGCAAGAACACTAAGACTATTGCTATATAAATTCAAATACCTGAAAGGAATTTCAGATATAAAACATTTGAAAACGTTATACTTATTACGCGTTCATTGAGTCGAGTACAATATGCGATAAGTACTTTCTATAAAATGAAACGAAAATATTTAATCCTAAACAAATATACGTATACAATACAAAAATATGCAAAAATAAACATTTGATTGAAAAACTGAACACAGATACGAAACACGAGTTCAACAAAATATCCCAATACAGAATGCATAAATCAATCGGCCAGCGATCCTCAATGTATCAAACAAAAAATATATATAACACACACCCAGATATATAGAGAACCTATTTAGAAGTGATACACTCCATATGCAAATTCTAAAGATATATCCAATCGAGACACTTATCTTACACGCAATGATGAGCTGCAAGTAAATGCCACCATAATCTTATGTTCACAATAGAAAATGTTGAATGACCAAAATTATAATTCCCTTTAAATAAATTTTATTTTTCACAAATAAATATATACTTCTCATTAAATTGGGTAGTTATATAATTTCCATTTTAAATAGCCATCAATACATCACATTTCATCTTCATCGTATCGTCACACTAATATTACAAGGTTGTATGTTATATTGTTGGCACATACATAATTAAGTACATACATGTGCAACAATATAACATACAACCTTGTAGATATAAGGGTGACGATATATACACTGCGGCTTTTAATAGTCCCCCCCTGTTAGCTTTTGAACGGTTTGACGTACAAACATTAAAAAAAATCGTTTAGTTTGGTTAGTATCACCGATACTACTTTTTGAAATAAAACACTTTGTGATTTGTCGATAGATGGCGCAGGGGGACACATCATCTAGTAATTTTTAAATGGCATGGGGGGTCATGTCACATCGTTGAAAAGATAATTCAATTTCAAACCATCTACAGTTTTTCAAATTCCGTGACCCTTGACACCCCATGATTTTTTTAAATTTTATGTTGATGTGCTCCCCTTGCTCCATCTATGAAGCAATTAAAATTTGTTTTATTTCAAAATGTAGTATCGGTTATACCCTCCGAGCGTTTTTTTTTAAGTTTGTGCGTCAAACTTCAAAAGGTAACAAGGGGGAGGACTATCTAAAGCCGCACTATATAAGAAAAAATACGTGGAATATCCATGCACAACCTCACGGTTAAAATAGATCTCTCTGTTTATTTTTAACCAAGTACATCAATAAAATGAAAATGTAATAATATAATACAACTAAGTACTAACTTGATTATTTTACCATGTATGTCTATACAGTGTCACCGTTCAAGGCCGCATCATATGGGACTTTTTTTTATTATTCAGTTATTGCAAATTTAGAGTTAGTGAACAGTTTTTGATTTGAAAATTATGCAAAATGACGTTTACGATTGTTTTCCATCGATTGGCTACACCTGTCAAATTTGATATTTTTTCAAAATGTTAGGTTATTTCTCAATTGTTATTTCTCAATTTTTCGAAAAATATTATATGAAAAAGTTGATCATTTTTCGGTTTCCTACCCACTTACCAAATCTGAACCAGTTTCGTTTTCTTAACCTTACACTTTTTCGGATAATTTAAATGTGATAAAATCTGAAATAACCAGTTGAGATCCCATCTGCTGGAAGGATTTTTTCTGTTTAAAAATGTTTCAACTTGGATATTTTCAAAAAAATACAAATATGCTAAAAAAATTATGTTATAGTTGATGCAAAGTAGCTCTAGTTTCGATTTATCGAGTTTTTTTCTAAACCAATAGACCCAAAGTATTTCCTACTTCTCTGATGTATTGTAATAAAAATAATTGAAGTAAATTTTACTATGGAATATTGAAACTAGAGCCACTTTGCATCAAGTATGATGTTATTTTCTTAGCATATTTGTATTTTTTTTTTTTGAAAATATCCAGTTTGAAATTTTTATAAACAAAAAATTCTTTCAGCAGATGTAATACACCCAGTATTACATCTCAACTGTTTTTTTTCCAAATTTCACCAAATTTAAATTATCCGAAAAAGTGTAAGGTTAAGAAAACGCGAAAAAAATAAAAATTGTTCAAACTGGTTCAAATTTGGTAGGTGGGTAGGAAACCGAAAAATAAACTGAGAAATAAAATTTTGAAATTTTTTTGAAAAAATGTCAAATTTGACAGGTGTAGCCAATAGATAGAAAACAATCGTAAACGTCATTTTGCATTATTTTCAAAGCACAAACTTTTCACGAACTCTAAATTTGCAATAATTGAATAATAAAAAAATCCCATATGATGCGGATTTTAACGGTGATACTGTATATATTGTTACGAGATTGATAAAAGCCTCCTAGCTGCGCCGCTGAGTCCATTCCGCGGGCGTCTCATCGATAAATCAATTCCAAGAAGTGTTTATTTGGATGGATCGTTTTCTGTACTGCATGAATAGTCTAGATAACGGAGCTGCCGCGGCATCGCTCAATTCCTGGAAATGTGTAGAAGTTCTCCGTTTTGAGTATTCTCGAATCATCGCGATTAATCCAGTCAACACGATGAGCACCTATATAAACGTCTTCATTCCTACTAAAATCTATCAATTTTGCATATAATCAAGCTTATTTTTATAATTCGTTTTATATTTTGAAATGGTGAAATCTTTTTAGTCTAGTCTATTATTTATTCCAGTAAGTAAATTGCATTTCAGCAAAACAAAAATAATATAACAATAAGTAAGTCGAAAATGTAACAAATAACTGCTTGCGGACAGGGATTCCTTAAATTTGAATAATTATGTTGTTTTATTCATTTCAAGTAAATAAACAGCTTATTCACGCGCGGAAACTACTTTCCGATCAAATATACACTGCGACATATGTTACTTTCCTATGTGGTTATAGGAAAAAATATTTTACAGACCAGAAGCAGTCGAGCAACACCTACAAAACTATTTTTTATCTTCTCAAGAGTTTGTAAATCCTTATTTATTTTAACCGAAGCGGAAATTATTGTCATTTATATAAATTTGTTTAAGTGATATGGAAATTTATACTATGATAATTTTTTCATACTTCCTTCTTTTGATCACACCTAATCTGAGTTTTCTGCTAACGGAAAGATGTATTCTTTGATACCATTTGTTTACTTGGACAATCTTGATAACATTGATATACAAATCGATTTACGTCGCGCGATGTTTATGAGAATTTAGTCCAATAGTTCAGTTTGGCACAAACATAATTATTGCTTAATCTGCTTGAACTTGACCACGGAAATGGCTAGCGCCAATTTATTTATACTCTAAAGTACGTTATTCTTGGATTATGCATTTTTTATTTCGAGACTAACGTCAATAATGTTTGTGGAATTATGTCTAGCATGTGATACAAATTATTGACCCCATTGGTATCGCAGCAGGGCCCGCCAAATGTTGAAACAATATTCCCTGGAAAATGTAAACACTCGTTAGGTCGATTTTGTCAGTTGGATTTGTCGTCTTGATTATTTCTTGTAGTGGCGTAGATTCCGAATATGTTGGATATGCAAAGAGCTACATTTTTTGCAGGCCCTATTTTTCTACCATTGATATATTGATTTTCTATTTCATACAGAATAATTTGGTGCTTTAACACAAAACAGTAACGTGAAAAAATTCAAATAAATTACTTAGAACCTTAATGACATCCAATATAGCACAAAAATAATAATGCGACCAAATTCTGTTTTCAATATTTTTTCATCTCAATATATAGTGAGGTTTTTTCATTGTTTTTTTCGAGGAAAATGGAAGCAGCAACGTGTTTTATTTTTTTTATGGATTATTTTAATTCAATCGGCATTCAGTCCTATGCTGTATCAATTCCGTTAAAAATAACGTCAACGTTATTCGCCATTTCCATTATTTTGCTATGATTGGTAATAGCAAAATAACGGAAATGGCGAATAACGGTGACGTTATTTTCAACGGAAATGATACAGCATAGGGCTGATTGTTCGTGCCATGTTTTCTTTATTGCAAACACTGAACAATTGCTAATTGCATCACTATTGGAGTTTTCAACCACACACTTATATGGTTGGAGCAACTGAATATTCATGTTCAATAATATTCAGGGAAACCGAAAACATTTTTCTCGGAGAGGAAGTTAGTTTTTTCTGGAAAGTTTTTGAAGCAACTAGAGTAAACATAATTATAAACACATTAACTTCATTTGTCAAATTGAAAATATAGATAAAAGGGCATGAGAAAACTTAAAAATGTTTAGAAAACAGACAAAATTTAGAGAATAATCAAAGCTTTTTGGTTTAAATTTAAAAACCCTTTTAGGTTTTGTTGAAAAATTAGCTATTTTCTAATCTCTTTCAAAATCAGTAATTTCTTCAAAGGAATTGTATATTTGAAAGCTGTGTTGTGTCAAAAGCAATAATTTTCTTATTTTAAACCCATGGTCAAATTACTTTTTAAAAACACTGCTTCCAGCTCTTGGAATTTTCAAATGTTTCGATGATGTTTAATTCTGTGTCAGTTTGACGGTTTAAACGACACTAATTGCACAAGATCAGTTTTCTGAATGAAGTTCAGCTTTATCTATACATACATTCTTGAAATTGTCTTATCGAATATCCCTTCAAAATGCAGTATTTTCAAGGTACTGTCATTTTGTGTATCATCCGATCTGCGCTGCTATACAAAACACTACGCGAGCAACATAGTTTTCGCAAAGTAAAAGTTTTTTTTTTTTGAAATTCAGTATTTACTTTAAATAAATACGCCAGTTAAATATTCAAAATATTCCAGTTGATATTTACTATCATTTTGCTAAGCCAGAACTTCCTCTTTCTGTTTCTTTCAAAGTTTTTTGTGTGTTCTGCTTTCTCCACTGTTATCATTTATTTATTTCGGACATTAGCTCTCCAATTCTGCTCTTCTGCATTCCTTACCATTTTTTTTTATTCTTGGACTAACTACTTTTTGTTCGTGTTTCCCTGGGATTCCGTTATAATTGTTTGTCTTTTGTTTTCTATACGCCTGTGCTATAGTATATCAACCTGTATTACAGTCACTATATCCAAGTGACGTCCACCTGTTAATTTGGGCTTTCCGAATTTGGAGCCATTATTTCCAATGATTCAGTGGTTGGGGGGGATTTTGTTCTCGCATACCCATATATCTGAGAAAATAGGGTTTTACGGCATCTAATTTTGAAGTGATACAAGTTTTCTTTTCTTGACCGAGGCCTAAAGATGTCTAAACCATGGTCATTATTCTTGTCAAATAATTGCATTCCTCTTCCAAAATACTTTAATGTGTTTTTTTTTGTACCACATATTTTGATGTTAATTTTTTTGTTTCAGAAACCATATGTACCAAGACGATCTTCTGCTGACAAATACCCGAAAGGTGCCTTTGTGCTGGCCGGTTTGGGTATCGGACTTTCAACGTACAGTGTGATTCAACTGTCAAGTATAAGGCGATGAAATCTTTTTTAAGATGCCGATCAAAACGTGTTAGGTCATTTTAACTGACTAGAGGATCTCAACTTACATAACATGTTCAATATGTGTAATTTTATCCAAATTCCGATATTTGCCTATAAAAAATATTATTTCAAATTCATTTTCACTATCAATTTATTTTTTCGATTATGATTAGAAATCAATAGCTAGATGTAAGAAATAAATTCGTAAGTTTTCTTCTTATTGGCATTTTTATTAATAAAATAAAGTGCAGATGTTTTTGGATGGCGCGAAGTAGGAAATAAATCATTGGTGAAACGAAATGTAATTATTCATTTCAACTTATTTTTTGGTAATAAGAATGTGTGTCAGGTGTGTCGGACCAGATCAAATTACACAATAATAATTGTCCTAGGGATAAATTTTATTGTCTAATTCAGCACCCTAAAACTCCTGCACACTATTTCATATTGTAACGATTCTGAGGCCGGACCTCGATTTGTTTACGTGAAGCCATCATCGTTCTATCCGCATCGAGAATGTACAGGAGCCATCTGAACGAGTCACCGCAGTTCCAGAATGGCAAAGGAATCTACTCTTGCCGGTATATAAGACGCTCAACAACAGATACAGGCAATTTTTTTCAATTAACGCCAGGTCAATTATTGTTATTTCTGGTGAAAATTCCGCATTTTTGAAAAATCTCCATGCCGTATTGCCATCATAACGGCGAAGATCAATTTGTATGCCACTGTTACATTTCTATAATGCATTAATAGGTACTGTAGAATTTTTTAAACCATTGATTTCCTTACTATAGTTTTCTCTGCAACTGAAAGTTGTGTGGATTTTTATCGGTCGACAGTATATAGTCGAAGCAGGACTCGGATTTTGCCATATCTTTTTTTAAGCGAACTGGAACCATACATGTAATAAAAACAGCAGAATCACTGGCGTATGTACCATAGAATGCTTGTTTTTAGGAGCTATGTCCTGATGATCAATGGAAACCCCATTTTGTGAACAAAGTTGATCTAACTCCCAGTCTGCAACATGAGAGCCACAACTTCCTCGATACTTTGGACAGTGTGATCAGTAGATCCTGTAAAGGTACTTTCACTGATTTTGATCTTGTACGATTGAAATCTATGCGATGCTTTTGTTCTCACTACGTTCTACAAGTTCCGCGATAATGTTCCACCAATTGAAGATGGCGAGAGCATCTTCTGACTTGGAATCTAATGACTTTTGGTATGCAGCATTATATTTTGTTGCTTTAGTTGGGGTAGTTGTGATATCTTTTATCAACTGAAAAGCTTCAGATTTACCTTCAGATCTTAAATTCATTTGAGCTGCCAAGATCATTACAGCTCCTGATGTAGACTTTCACATTACTTGGGTTTTAAGTCTCTGCGATCTTTCAGAAATGAGTTCATAATGTTTCTCTGGCCGACCACGACTTGATGGAGTTGTATTGACTTGGGGGGGGTGAAAACAGTAATGTGTCTAGTCATTCCTTGTTCTGGCGATAAAAACGTCATATTTCCTGGGAATCTTAGGTCCATCGAGATTTGTATTTCATTACCTAATAATACAGATAACTTCCCAATGCTAAATATTCGAACCACTGCTCTGGACTCCTCTCTCACACCTCCTCATGATGTTTACCTAAAAATATAAAGAAAAAAAACACCTGTAGTTCTATGAACTATATTCAATTGAAAACATTATATTTTTTAAAAATCAAGGTTTCTAGACTTTTCGTTTAATAACACTGCATAATGGGATTCAAGTTTGAAATATTTTTCGGGATATTATAATTATCGTACACATTATTTATCATTCCATATAACTTTCTCTACAGAAGAATCAATCGAGTAAAGGAAATATATATAAGCTAGTTTGATGTACCCGGAGGCGGGGTACGTTTGCATTGCCGTAGCATCAAAACTTAATTCAATTAATGTTCTATCAAGAAGAGATAAACAAGAAATACCATATTCCAAAGAGGACCCACCAAACTTTCTACTGAATATAAAATGAAAGCGATAACTGGTGGAGCTCAATAAAAAAAGTTCCAAAATGTGTATGTGATATGCAAACATTTCAACATCTAATGTAAAAATGCATTATTGACCAACTCATTTTAAATATATCGTAACAGTTAAATAGTAAAATGATCGTCACTTACCCGAAGCTATATTATATTTGGTTTTTTGAAATGTTCACGATATAATAACCAACTATCGATTCAAAAGTTGAGTAAAAAATTTAATAAGATTGACAGCTAATTAAAACATTTTCATATTGAAACAGAAAAGAGAGAAACCATATTTCCATGGTTTCAAGTCACTCGTTTCCGGAGGCTACGAGAAGGCAAGCGAGATTTTCCCAATGACCACTAATGGATCACTATGAACAACTATAAATTCTCAGACTTTTATGAATTGTGTCATTACCACATCGGGGAATGAACAGGCATTTGAATAGATATCAGATTTATATCAATATTCCTAAGGTGAAGTAGATGTTATCTGACAAATATTCGCCTCAATTTCCGCCTGGAGGGAATTACCTGAAAAACGATTATTGATAACCAACAATCGTGACTTGAAACCATGGAGATATGGTTTCTCTTCCTTTTTTTTAGCAATGGAAGTTCAAACAATTTCAATCAAACTGAAGCATTATCTGCAAATCCAAAACAAAAATACCAATTCTATTTGAGTTTTTATTTTTTCATAATTTTATTCTCTATTATTATATCTATTTAAAAACACGCCAAATCCAACCTTATTTTTTCTAACTTAGGCTGACTTAAATAATTTGTAATTTTTTAAACTTTAATACTGTAAGTTATTCTGTTGTATCATTGTGAAATAAAAATTTAAATACATTTTTGTGAGTGCTCATTGTTTGCCTTAAATAAAAATATATATTAGCAAGTCTAAAGAGTTTGTCATAATTTTTAAAGTTGAACATTAAACTATGGGGGATTGGGTGGTAATTTTTGCTTTATATATTAGAGGGTCAAGGCGCAATGATAATTTCGCACGCGATGGCGATGGAAGGTACTTGGCGCATCCCTACTATCTTACCAAGCATCAATAAAAAACCAACTTTTCTGTAATTACTGAATGAATTGGTTAATTCTGTCTGGAAAATGGCGAATTATAAAACTTATCTCCTTAGTTCAGTACAGGAAGATTGTCCTAGCTGGGGTATGATTCGTAAATATTCTTAGTTATTAGTGTCGCCACTCTTCTTGGTTATTTTTGTTGGTAATTTGGCGGCCCGTGAATATCAAACCTCTGAATAATTGGTAACTTATCTGCCACCCGAGGTACCGTACTTTTTGCTCGGTTGTTTCGCGAACCCAAAACAGGTATCGAAAAAAAGGAATCAGTTAAGCTTTAACGAACGCTTCTTCCATTACCGTCAGAAAGAATTACCTCGAGACTACGACCAACAAACCCGAAAACCACCGAAAGTTCAGAGATCGCCGGTCGTGAAAGTTACCTTCTCAGACGACGTCTATTCAATGTTCTTCAATGAGAATGAAATTATGAAACTGACCGTTACAGACACCTATTGAATATTCGATTCCGTTGCTCAGTCGTAAAATATGAGTGTACAGATGGGCTTCTTCTTTCGTGATCTTTTTCAGTTTCTCCAATTTATTCTACCGTTACAAATCAACTCGTATATGTAATGATCTCGAACATTAACGCGCTCGCTTTGCTCACGCATTGAAATATCTCGATCATGAATCGCCTTCATTAATACACTAGTCGATTTAATGGCTATATTGCGTTTTATTTTCAATGTGATGCGATTTGCCAATTTATTAATCTATTAGGTAATGGGTATGTTTATATTCAATATCGATGTTACGCAATTTTCATTCATTTATAAGATCATTTATTCTTTATTTATTTATACAAACAATAGTTGAGCTCATTTCATTGTATTTATATGAAAATAATGCATTTATTATTAATATTTGGTATATAGATAGAATTTTCCTATATATTTGTGTGTAAAATAGTACTTTACATTATCAGTGCGAAAAGTGACATTATTCACACAAATGAAAAATATTGTGTATGAGGCGCATGACGAGTAATGTTCACTTTTTTTCCTACCAAATAACATCGACATTATTGATAGGTACGTTAATCGAACAAAAAGGCTAACTGAGATCCATTTTAACAAACCTCATCAATTCTGAAATTTTTATTATTTTTTCAAATGCAAAATATTTTCTTTGCGACAATACCTAAGAGATCAAAATCATAATTTTTTTCTTTACTTCACTATGTGGTCGTGAAAAAACCTATTTTTCAGGGCTTGTATTATATGAGTACCTATGTTTGCTTTTCAAAGGCGGCGTATAGCTTGCCTGTATCAGTCAGATTCTGACAGGGAAGGCGTGTCCTATGAAACAATGAAGCAGATGCTTCAGGGCAGCATTTTCAGGTCGACTCAGAAGATGAAGAAAAATAACAAAAACTCAAAAAAATAAACATGTAGGATGCTTGTATTCGCGGGTTTTCCGTAGTGCAACGGATAATGGCAATAGCGAAATGGAGAAGAGAAGAGGGCTGAGAGAGCCTCCCTGAAACACGCCCCTTATAAAAATAACCAACTCTGTTTAGACTGACTTGACCGGATCCTATGGTAAAGCGAGTCCTCCTCTCACTATTTGCTAGGGTACTGCAAGGCATCTGAGAAAATGCACTTATATGACCTCATGCATTGCTGTATCAAATGGCTTGCGATAATCGATCCAGGACACTGAAAGGTTCCCCTTGCAGCAAGTAATCCCCTTTGATCATCTTTTCTATTATTTTCGTTCATACACCAGGTCAACTGCGGAGAGTATTAGCATGTATAAAAAGCGGGTTAACATCTTATAACATGCATTCAAGGATATAATAATCGGTCTGTACTTCTTTGGATCAGACAAATCGGTTCACCCTTCGACAAACCAATCCGGAATCTATTGCTTCCCAACTGATCATTAGTAAAAACCTATTTGTTCTTTTGGATGGATACACGACCGAAAACCCAAAAGCAATACAGAACATTGAGCGAGGGTCGTGAAAGCCCTAATCATTATAAAAAACTCTTGCTTGGAAATTTTTTCCACCAAAAGTTATTTAGCCTATCAAAGCAGCATTGTTCTTCGAGCCTTGAAGTTATCGGTATGCGCAGTTAATTGAGTTCAGGTTAAGTTCCTGCAGAAACCTTGAAATGCGCTAGAGCTGGAGTATCTACGTTGGGAGGTTGCGGATACTCATATTTTTCCAAAAGTTTTCCATCCGATCAGCGGCCGGCGGGTTATCAGCAAAACGGGTGGGTTCCTGGAATAAGCGAGGTTTGAAGCGGAAATTCATGTTTCTCCGCGAGGTTTCTCACCCTCCTCACTAGTTACTGATGCCGCCGCTAGCAATCGAATCCTATCAATTTATATTTGATAGCGAACAACACGCATTAATTTTATGTGTGGTGATCTTGTCTTTGTTTTGCGGAAATTCGCCGCACTGTGAGTGTGAAAGGCTTATTTTGGCCTCCACGTAGTCCACCACACATTGGATTACGAGACGCCGAGATCTTAGCTTCCATCCTGTATATGCGCCATTCAAGCCTCCCTATCAGATGGCGGTATAACTCTTCTGTTTTGAGACAAAGTCTGAGCGACGTCGTACACGGCAGATTTGATCTTCCAGATATCAGCCTCTTCTGGAGGACTTTCATGAATATTCGCATCCACCTGTGCCAGTTGTAGCTTCAGAGGCTTGGATTTATGAAGCGACCTACGGGTTCTAATGCTCTCCATTGGTAGTTGATTATGCGAACCTCCTCTAAAGCCAGACCGACACATGGAATATCTGCCACTTCGTTATCTGAGCTGAGGCTCTGACATAGCCTCGATCCCGAAGATGAGATATATAGTGTCTTAGATTTTCTTTGAAAATGCGGCATACTTTGGGTGTATCTCACACCACAGAGCATGCATTCTTGACAGGTATCCTCTCCTGGCGAGCTAATCCGAGGGGGAACCCAGTTATTGGGTATACTGAGAGGTTAGCCAAGTCTAAGTATTATTATCATCATTATTAGCTAAATGGTCTTCCGCATAATGTCAAAGTTTCATCTTAAAATTATTAAATAAAATAACTTGGTTTTCTTTTGGTCGATTTTTATTTGCAAAAATTATATTTGTAGGTCATTAAAAATGTTCAAGCTGTCACGGTATCTATATTTATTAATTTTTTTTTGTGATGCATTTCAGGTTGTATTTGTCAAAAGAGTATCTGCAATTTCATTTCACATCATACAAGAATCATGGATGATAATTAGCTAACAAGAAATATCTAGAAGTCCGGTTTTATATCGACATTTGCCAGTGGTCCATGCAATAATAAGACATGGTTCCTTAAACCATCTTTACTTTTTGATCTATACCCACATACAGAACAATCAAACAATTTCAATTCCAAAAAAGGATTATGAATCGACATGTGTCTTACAAGTCGATATTTTTTCGACGTGTGATATTCGCAATTGTAACAGCTATAAATACTCTTAGGCTTCTCAGTTGGAACTGAATGCGATTTCATGTGAATTTCGAGGCTGTATATATTGTTGGTTGTAAATTCACAAATTTCGCAGTTACGAACAGTCACGTGCTCAGATTTTTTTTCGTGCGTTTTGATATGATTTCTCAGGCAATGCCTCCATTTCGACTCGTAAGAACAAAGCTCACATTTGAACATTAGTGTTTCTGAAGAACTTTTGTGACACAACATATGGCTTGCTAAGCCACCTGAATATTTGGACTGATAAGGGCACATAGGACACTTCTCCATAGTCAGTTCTGACGGAGATTTATGAACTTTCGAATGCTTGTCCATTATATGTTTTCTTTCGGTCGTATACTCGCAAGATTCACATTTGTAACTTTTTTTCTCTTTAGTATTAGTAAGCGGCAAAGTATGCTGAAGCAAGTGCTTTCTGAGAGATTGTTTGATATTTGTTTTATAATCACACGTTTGACACGAGAATAGTTTTACCTGAGAGGGGTTTCCGTGACGATTCAAAATATGTTTTTTCAAATATGATTTGTGTTTAGTTTCAAATTCACAGTTTTGACACTTATGCATATTAACTTCATTACGGTTTTTGTGAACTATTCCATGCCTCTTCAACCCTTTTCGTGATTTGAATATTGAACCACATATTTCACATGTAGGTTTTTCCGAGCAGGTATCGACATATGAATCAAATGAGCCTAAAGTAGTGTGTGATGTTTCTTCCTCAAGTGCATCACTGAAAAAAAAAACATTTCAATTAGATTTAGAGTTTTTGATAACAGTACTTCATTAACTTTTTTGGAAAAGTTCTAATATCTACAACAATGACTACTACGAATTGTAAACTAATAAGACATCAATCTTCATTACCAACAAAATATGATCTTTTCAAAGACAGATACATTTTTCATAAATAAATAACTTTTTGACAAAACCCAGTATTGAAAACTATTTTTTGTACAATCGCACGAGAAGTTATTTCGCGTTCTCAACACTCCGCATGGATTGCACGGATTATTTTTTATTGATAAAGAATTCATTTTTGAAATAAACAACATATGCAACTTTTTAGGTCTTGTGGTGTGCAAGATACTAAAATATCACGAGCAGAATCAGACATAACTGTTAAAATATTTTGTTTATTTAATGTCTAAAAACCCCTGTGTTGAATTTTGTTCATGTTTTTTTTGTAGACCAAACAAATGAAATCGCGTTCTGCTTCTGTAATTCGTTCAAGAGATGGCGCCTTCGTCCTCGTGTTGTTATTTCATCGACACAGTGATTGTCGTTAATTGAATTTTACGGAATTTCAACAAATAGTTTGAATAACATAAGTAAGTGAGTAAGTAATAGCTAGTCCATACTCGAAGTAGAACACCAAGATTTTGTTGGAAAAATAACAGCATTGACTAAAATTATGTTATTTTTCCGAAATAATCTAAATGCAGTTTGAAAGTCCATAGAAGTGGAATTATATTATTGACTATTATTGATGTGCGTTTCCCCATTTTGAAGTTTGACTGTTGGGGACATGATTGATTTTCTTTTATTTCCACTTCTGGCAACATCCTCGATATGACATAACTTATGATTGATAAATATACGATATTTTCAACACAAGTCGACAAGTCGATGTCGAAGCCCCCTTTTGGCCCACAATTATCGTATCTTATTTTAAAATAAATAATATAATAAGTCGAAAATGTAACGAATAAATCTTCCGTAAATTTGAATGACTGTTGTTTTACTCATTTCATGCTCATAAAAAAATTTTCTATATACAGAAAATATTTGTCATTATGTCAAGCAATCACATCACATCGCAGATTATCTGCTTAATATAAAAACGGAAAATGTACTACATGATATTCACACTTTTGAAAAAATCGCCTGCACAATTGCTAAATTTTACGTAGGCATTTAGCCACTTTACACGCTAAAAGTGGTGGTAGTATAACCAACTTGAAGAGACACGGAGGATGGAAATAAACCAATGTAGCGATACGTATAAAATTATTTAAGAAACAAATATCAGGTTGATATTTTCAGCGAGTTGATTATGAGCGATATTAGTACGATTTTTTACACGTGGTGTGAGTACGTTTTGTTTGGCGTCACGGTATGATTTTTAGATGTTCTTAGGCTCAGTATGGGGGGGGGCGCAAAGTACTCCTACCAGGGTTGGGCACTAGCTGGTGAGTAAAAATCTCACAACTTGGGAGCCCGTCTTTGTGTCTCTTGTATGATGACTGCAGAAAGAGTCAGTGGAAATCGGTTACCGACGTGTTTCTTTTGTGATGCAAAATTAAGATGGTCGAGTAGAGGACGATATGTTCTTAACGAATGAGTGCTTTGGACGAGAGTTTGAGAAATGTAGTCAGGTTTTCCGAAACTCAATATATGTTCGTTGAATAATTTAATTAAGCTTCATTAAAAATTATATAATTCTATTGGCTATCTAATAGGAACGCAGATAGACACTAGATCAGGTATGAATATTTTTGGTAAAATGTTAATATTTATGAAAGAGTCCTCTTTGATAGTCATTTTTATATTGTTATTATTTTTTATCTTCGTTTCTAGTATCAGTTTGGTAATGATATATGCACCTAAATATACACACATTTTTTTATTTATTTTTTTATTTTAATGGAGAACTATTGCATTATTTTATATTTTCTATTCTTTATAAATGTATTGATTGGATTTACGTATTAGTTATTCTAAAATTGTTAGTTATTGGACTTGCATTTTTTATCATTCGGACTATTTCGTTGGATAAACAAATGAACCAAGTGTAATTTTAGTTGCGCGACCCGGGAAAATCTGTTCGAAGACATTCCAATTGGAACTGACAATTGAAGCAGCGACGGAGTTGACGAATGGAGTTACAGCGAGGCTCTGAAGTAGGTGAAACACCTGTCCGATTGGGCAAATTGTCTCATAACCGTTGATGACTGATGTAAATTGATATATTTACTGCTGGAGGGTTGAAGTATCGGTGCTGCAGAAAGCACAACAAAATGTTCCCCTTCAAACCAAAATCGACTTATCCGAGTATTTTTCCACATCTACGATATTATTACCCAACACGTGCGTATCATATTTTTGTTGTGCCACCCTGTATGATGTATAATATATATGTAAAAGTAATAAATTGAAGTGAGTCAAAAAAACTCACAAATATATTCATAAACAAATTAAAATGATAACGGTATACGAATTTTGGACGTTGATGATGATACTTCTGATGTAGCATCAGTAGTATCATCTTCCTGTTCAGCCTCTTCAACCTCATTCAATAAGGATATCTCTATGGTCTTATGTCGTCTAATCGCTTTGGTCGATGTCGCTGACCACTGCGATTTTGCAGGACATGTCATTACAATTGTAGAACATTTTATTCCTACCTTCCTGCAACTGCATCTTCTTGAGCAGACTTTCAAGCATTCACATGCTATAGTAAGAAGAGACTCCAGCCCCATTCCAGCGGATTCAAATGAATAGCACGCTTTTCGTGTTTTAGTAGAAGCTTGACAAAGATCATTTTACCCTACCTGAAAAATGCAGAACTAGTATCACATTAACTGAATGAGCGTAAAAACAATATGCTTTTTTATGCAGGATGGAAAGAGTAATGTAGTAAAATACACTAAACTAATTTTACTTATTTATTTAAAACACTACTTAAACAATTATTCAACTAAAACATTGACTTCACTATTTATTTCTACTGAGGCTCTCTGTCTGCGGACTCTGGAACTATATCTGCATCTCTCTGCCACTATCTATCCGCCCTCTCTCGTCGAGTGCCTTATATACCCACAAGCAGATTCTTTTCACAGTTCTCGAAATGTCCAGACGCGCGTAGATCCAGTCAGATGGCTCCGTTACTTGGAAGGCATTCGATTTCATTCCTCTGCGATGAGTCATCGTTGTTGATCCATTAGCCAGCACACATTGTTTACTTTAAAGGTGTAAGATTAATTAGATGATCAGGGCCGGCTTCGAACTCGTTACAGTAATTTATGAGAGGTGTGGATAGAAACGACTTGCTTTCCTTTGCATAGTTCAATGAAGATTTTAGGAGCACTGTTACCGCAACTAGGAGTGCCAAGAGATTGGTGTCTTCACCAACAACAACGTCACATTATGATTGGTGTGTCATCTCAATCGCATTCCGCGTCCACAATCGCTTGATTCACTGTCATACCTCAGTACAATGTTGGAACCCACTGAACAATCACACAGTCACGAGTCGCACCTTAAGTATAAACGTAATAGACAAAGTTTGAAAGGGAAAACTCATATCACATCTCAACCGAAGCAATCGGAAAAGTGATTCCTGGTTCCGTAAGCAGTTTGGACTTTGTACTGTTATTGTACGTTCCTGTTCAAACAGGAAGCAGACTGCCTCAGAGACCTAGTCGAGATCTCGACAGAAGAAGAATTGTAAACGTTCACAGCGAACAAAGTGATGACCTTATATAAGTAAAGGCTCATGCACTTTTCTCATGTATAGTGGCGACCGATAAAAATTTCTGAGACTTTGGTGTGTTGTACCCCATCTAGTAAACAAAAGTGTCAATGGGTCCTATCAAGTTCAAATTAGCAGGTTTTTTCAGAAGGAATATGTAAATTTTTTTGTAGGGTTGATTTTAACCCTTCACCCTCTTTTATTAAATTGATTGAATGTGTAGTTGGTGAAAATTTTTCATTCCGAATAAGTTTTTTCACAGTAATACAATTTGTATCCGAACCAGTGAAAATTATATTTTGATCGACGCCACTGGTGGTTTTACTGCTGAATCGAAAGTTACTGCAGAAAATTTACTGCCAACTTCACACCGGTATATGTGATTACTATACCTCAATTTGCCGTTTTTGCGATATCAATACCTGTTCCGTGAAACTCATAGAAAAGTAGCAATGGAAATGACTACTCGATCAGCATTGTCAATAAAGAACTCTGTTATCATCTTTTTTTTATCGTTCATCATAACACTTTTTAACAATATATTATTATATGATGTATCATGTTTCAGTTCATAATTTGCTCATAATGTACTAATTAATTGCCCTACAGGTGATACCTGTAGGGCAATAAAGGATTATTATTATTGTTTAGTATTTAATGGAAATGCACATCCTATCTATAAGGCGTGAACCGATGTTCTCCATTTATATATAAGAGAAGGTACCAACAGCTTTAGTTGTCAATGTGCGCACGCTGGTTTTAGAACGTGAAGAATTAAGTATTGGGGAGCAAATACGGTCATGTGTGGAATTTACTAGGGGTGAGTAGCCTTTTCTCAGAATTTTCATACGTTGTTTCCCACCGATACTTATTTTGTTTTTACGAATCACCCAGGTTTTCGGAGAAAACCCCTCAAAAGAAAAGCTTGTCCGAGCAAGGGAGATCCGGGACCTACAGCTTAAATAAGAGTGGATTCCGAACCACTTTAGCTCAGTGGTAGGCGGTGGGAATCGAACCCGAGCCGCCTGGGTGGGAAGCAAACACTCTAACACCAAGACCACTTCGCTTTCATATTGCCATGCAATTTTAGCTAACATTGTAGCACACGTGAAAAATGTATACAGTCCATTCTCTGCAATTATCGAGCAACCCACATCTAGGGTTGAACCGTTATTATTATATTCAATAATGCATTATAGAGCTCCCAGGCATACTTTATTTTCTGAAAGGCAAAATGGCCTAGGATAGTGTTTATATGTAAGTATAATAAATACTACCATACCTGCTAATTAGGTTAGATGGCCAGGTAAGAAAGGCGAGAAAAATCGGACCAAGTTATCTCAAATTGTGATGGTTAATTTTCATTTATTTTCTATAAAGTTCTAAGGGCGAATGTTTTTGGTGTCTGGCGGGATGTTTTCCCTGAGTAACATATATAAAAATCAAGCGTCAGAAAAAATAAATAAAAAGAATATAAGCTGTGAATTATTTCTTGGAAGCTTTAAAGCGTCTAGCAGAAATTGTTGTCGGCGGAAAGTATCTGGGAATGTTGAGTACTATTTTCTAATAATATTCTATAAAAAAATTATGAAAATCAACTATCAGAATTTGAGATGGGATGGTCAAAATTTTTCTTACCTTTCTCACCTGGTACCTGTGAATCGGGCGTCTTATCAACAGGTATGCTACCATTCAGTGTACATAAAAACACTATGCAATGTCCCACCTTTTACCTTTCAGAAAATAAGATATGTCTGAGAGCTCTCTGGGATCTTGGACTATTAAGCTTTACGGTAAATGATCATGTATAGATACATATTGACTACTATTATTTTATGTTTCGAATGTAATGTGTAATTGGACTCATGTCTGTTGTGAACAATTAAATAAATAAATTAATAAATATTAGATTATGCAGTATTTGAACTTTCATTTAAGCTACTTAATTACACAATAATATGTTGTTTACTCAGTTAACTTGTCTTTTATTCATTTTTTGAAACCTTGAGGTCAATAAAAATCTTATCTAACAGATTTCTAAGATAAAAGTATGTATAAGCATAGAGGGAGACAGGGAAGGTTAAAAATTGTATACCAGGAAGCTGAACCCATTCTCCCCTAGGGTAGAAAAGGAGCTGTCACAGACCAGGAAGGCACTGGTTTCCAAAATAGAATCAATAGTCACTTACACTCCATTCAAGGTATAGGATTGCTGTAGGACCAAAAAGAGGATCCTCATGTCATAACTTGTTTGAACCTTTCAGCCAAATAGCTTATAATACATTTTAGAACTTGATAAAGGTAATTTTGGTATTGTTTTGGTGTGTTGAACTGTGTTATTCTGTCAATATTTTAACTGTGCTGTGAGTGAATTATCACCTCTTTACTTTATGTGATGTTTTATATCATATTCCATATCAGTGTTATCCCTTCTATATTTTCTTTAATTTTAAAGGTCATCTGAATTTGTTTTCATTAGAGAAAAGTTCATTTTGATTTTATGAAAATAATTTGTAAATTTGTATCATAACATTTGTTAGATATCTTACCTGTTATCTTCCTGCTTTATAGTATCAATGTCTTCAATGATTTTTCCAACCATATTGTCCTTGGCAGGTTTTAGAACCATATTCGACACAACTGTCCCGTCCATCCATTCATTGTCCAAACATATATCAACACACTCTGATTTGATATTAAGAGGATCATTATTGGCAGAAAAATGGTTTGCCCTAATATTCGTCGACACATCTTCAGATTTCACATTGAGAGGGTCATTATTTGCAGAGAAAAACGGAGTGTTCAATTCTTTTAAGAGATCAATAGGTTCCCGTTTAATCTCTTCCTCTAGGGACAATCCAACACCTACCATTCCATTTTCTTCAGTAATTGTATTCATTGTTCTTATATTCAGTTTTTCTTCCTTTCTTCAAGTATCAAGTATCTATATTACGATTAAAAGAAATTCTTGATAAATTCTTAACTTAACAAATTGGAAATATCTTAACTTAACCTACTTTTTCCACAGAAAAACTTAACTACAAACTATACAAAAGCGTCATTCAAGCTTCCCGCCAAAACAAAATATATATGTGTTGTTTGTTTAATGTCATTTCAGCGCGGTACATTCAAACAGAGACTCCGCATTTATCCGAATACGTATTTAGGGAGATCAAATATGTAAAAGTTAGGTAAACGGACACCTAACGACAACAATAAAATTGCGCGAGCCTGCTTATTGGATATTTCCAAAGGTTGATCACTTCAAATGTATCTGAACCACGGTTTTGAATTCACCGCTCAGAAATGACATTATACAAGCCAAATTTTATATCAAAGACATGAAAACTTGACCCCAATAGATCAAAGGACCGCTTTCGAATGACACTTCTGGGGTGGTATTCCGTGTACCATAGCATTCTATAGTCGACAGTTATGTCTCTTTCTCTCCCACGAATTCAACCATAATGTCATCTCACTTATTGTGTATTGTATTGTGACTATAGAATTCTATGGTACACGGGATCCCACCCCTGTGTAGTTTAGGTTACATACTCTTCTTCTTATTAATCGGCGGTCGTGTCTCATTACTCATTAGGTACATTTCGCGACCTGCGCGAAGGGTGCAACACCTATAATTATTTCGTTGAACTGATGTAATGTTGCAAGGTCTTGTTTTGCCGCTATCGTATCTATTTTATCTGTTTTCTCATTATGTATGTGAAAATGTCTGACAAACTTACTTCAACTTTTGACATCTTCCGTAATCAATTCAAATTTGAATGAAAATAAAATGAAATACAATGGTCTCTTATGGGATTTGGCAGCCGATCACCTTTACACAGTTTCGCGCCTTAGGGTCACTAGATCAAGCAAGCCACGCGCCTAAATTCTGAGTGCCATCTAGTGGAAACGCATTTCGCGATTAGTTTGATCAAGCTGCTCCGAAGTGATTAATTTCTATTAATTTTTTCATGAAACTTGGAACGAACCATTAAAAATTACGTTATTATACAGTTTCATGATTCATGAGTTTGATCAAACTATTTGACCGTGAGCCACACTGCCAAAGGCTTTTGTGTACAGCCCCTGGTCTCCCGGCAGGAATGAAATTTGGTGCAATGACGTCATACGTCACCAGCAACTTGGATAGCTAGGTTAGTTAGGTTAGGTTAGATTGTGTCCCTTCCTTTTACTTCAAGAAATTAGGTCTATTAAACAATTAAACATATAGAATAGACAGTCCCTTTAATTACACTATGATCCTTCATTTCGGAAATGATCTATATGTTTTATAATTCTGAGAATGTAAAAACGGAAAAGTAAATAAACAATCAAAGGTTAATGCATTACGTCAACGTCGTCAACACATATGCCATGACGTCATTGCACCAAATTTCATTCCTGCCGCGAGACAATCATAGAATAGAGATTTCTAATGGATTTGGAACACCGACCTATAATAAAACTAGCTGAGCACTGCCCGTTTTCTCCTTTGTAAAAAATACGCCAAATTGAACCCTCTCAAAATGGAAGAGATTCAATCCTGTTTACCATTGGGAGACGCCACTGCTTGAGATATCTTCAACGCGCATGTGTGTTGCGCCAAAATGTCTTATACTAGTTGGCGCAATTTTCTTAAATGGGAGTGCTCATCCAGTTTTATTATAGGTCGGTGATTTGGAAACCCAAATAAAAAGAGACGAAAGTTCTTAATTTTTCCATCCTTGTTGCCAGGGGCGCGCTCTGTGATTGGTTACCATAATGGCGGTTAGTTTGGATGACATGACAGCTACAGTTGAAAATGACATTTAGGGCCGATTTTTCAATGTTCAGTTAAGAGTCTCAGTTAGCTGGCTGACAGTTAATAGTCCTCGGGCCCAGTATACCGGGAGAAAAGAAGTGATTACCTAACCTTTGAGACTTTTGGTAGTATATCTGCTCTCGATGTCGACTTGGACTACATACTATTAAGAATTTTTGCATATAGCGTTTGGTCCAAGTTGAATGAAGAACAGATTGACGAAGTTTCAACGGTTATTGAATCATTTATTCTCTCCAGGTAATGGGCCCGAGAACTATTAGCCGTCAGCCAGCCAGCTGAGACCCTTAACTGGACATTGAAAAACCGGCCCTCATAGTCCCTGACCTTATAGTAACCAATCACAGAGTACATTCCCTGGCAACAAGGACGGAAAAATTAAGAACTTTCGTCTCTTTTTATTAGGGTGTCCAAAGCCATTAGAAATATCTATAGCACCCCTGCACTGGGACTACGATGAATTAGAAATGTTTCATAGCATCGAAATGTGTCAAGAATGTGACGTCATATTCGAACGTTAGAAATGGGAAGCATAGTACCGATATTTCGAATATGACGTCACATTTCGATTCTATAAAACATTTCTAATCATCGGAGTCCGGGGGCTGAATCGAATTTAAACCACAATTCTTTGGTATTTACCCCAGTTATACCTTGGTCTTTCATGATAAATGACAGACGTGACGTCAACGTTTGCTTTCACCTAAACCTTCTGGTTTAAACTCAGGTTTCTGGTTATTAAAATTCAAAAAGTGTAAACAAAAACATTTGTTTTTTTCTGCCTTCTTCATGTTATTCCTTTGTTTTAATCTTAATTATTCTGGTTTTTCGTATTTTTTTCTACATTCATACAAAAAGCAAAACTTTATTGAACTATATTCAGTGGAAAAAGAAGCTCTTTATTGCACTAGTGCAATAAAGTTTTTATTGCACTCATCTGTCATTCTACTTCAACGTGCTGTCATCATGATAAACATAAACGTTCAAACCCACTAACTACATCTTTAGCAGATATTCTGTGAAATTGGCTCTACATATTTTTTATATTTTTTGTATTAATGTGAGCAGTCTGAGTTGAACAAACAATGCCTTCCCGAGAATAACTCTATAATCAAAACCGATCCGCTATGTTCTAAACCGTCTACCTGCATAGAGCAAACTGCCTGTACTATGACCACACCTTGTGGTAACATACGCGCTCATGGCTACTATGATTTTGATTTTTATAAAGCAAATGTGGTTATATAAACGTCTGTCAAAATTTAATTCTGACAATTACAGAACTGAAAGTTTTAAAATGAGTAATATTAATGGAAAACTAGATGATGGTAATGATATCGATAGTAATAATTATTTATTTAAATTGCGTATTTGATTTTCCTTCACCTAGTACCGCACCTAAATAAATAATTTTTTGCTTTTTGCATGAACGTAGAAAAAATATTGCATGCAACTCGTGCAAAAAATGTTTAATGCACTCGACATGTTGTCCAACTCGGCCTAACGGCCTCGTCGGACAATTTCACGTCGAGTGCAATAAACACTTACTTTTTGCACTTGTTGCATAAATAACTATTGGGTACAATAACTGTTAAAAGTATCATATTATGAATGGAGACCTTTAATAGTGTGGAAACAAAACTGAGATATGTGTGCTTATTGGCGTCGCGAATTTTTATTCGATGAAAATGTAGTATTGCTTTTACACTCCGATGATTAGAAATGTTTTATAGATCGAAATGTGACGTCATATTCGAAATATCGTTACTATGCTTCCCATTTCTAACGTTCAAATATGACGTCACATTCTCGACACATTTCGATGCTATGAAACATTTCTAATCATCGGAGTCCCAGCACTGCACTCGTCCATTCAAAATGTGGTGCAAATTACACTACACTCTACACTACACCAGACTACACCTCGTAGCAAACGAATGAACCTATTTTTAATAATAAAAACAATGAATAGTGAAAATGTAAGCTTCGTTCAAAGTCCTGTAACTAATTCAACACGGGGAAATAATGCTTTTCGCAAGTTGTAAATCGATTTTCAAGCCGAAGAACCTTCGATACCTACAAAATGTATCCTACATTCAAGGACAAGAACCAGAGCCCAAGATAAGAGAATACTTCTACTACATAGACCACCAAGGAATGGTAAATTCCTTCCTTTAACAAACATATTTTCTTACTCCAAACAGTTGTTTTTAGATGATAGCCGAATGAAGAATTTCACATCCTGCTTCAAAGAAAAGAAATTTTTAAGTTTTTTTTTCAAACAACTAAAACTGAACAACACAAATCGTTATCGAGAGTTTCCTTTTTTGTCACTCTGTGGACGAGAAAGAAACTTTGTAAGGTGTGATGACTGTCCAATAGTTTTCACAGAAGTATTGCAAAAATCTGTTAACGATAATAGTGGACACTACCTATCTTATAATCATGCAGGAGAATTGTTAACAATGAGATTTCAACCAGACAAGGTCATCATGTTGCCAGAAACAGGTAGAGTGTATCATCCTGTGCCTGAAAAATTTGGATCGATTGGCTTGGTGGGATATAAGTTGGCTATAGAGTTCAGCAAACTCTTCAGATTTGGAAATGGAGAGACTAATCCACCAACTCAGTTCATATTTGAAGATGTCACTTACGATTTGGATTTGAATTGGTACAAAATGAAAAGCAAAAGAAAAGTGTAAATTTCATATATATTTGTAAATATAAAACGCTTTGGTAAACATCTCAAGTATAAACATTTCAATGGAATACTAGCTTTAGAATTATTGCAATGTTCTATTGGATATGTTCTGCACTCATAAGGGGTTCTACGAGGACTGAATAATGAATTTGTGTGAGGTGTAGTCTGCTGCCAGGTTTGAAATTCAGCAAGAACAATTTTTTGATTTTGATCTGGCAACACACCGCTTTTCTATACACTCCAATATCACTCAAAGTAACAAATTTGGCACTACTACTTTACTACTAGGAATATAACAAAACAAACTCCACTGGTCCATACTTCAATAAAAAGCAAATTAGGATTCTGAAAGAAAATCTAGAAAATGGATTAGATGATATCATAATTCAAAGAAATATGTTTTAAACTTGATTGATTGAGAATATTTATAGAAAAAGTTTGAAGTAATCAATATTCAATTAAACTTGAAGTAGAATCAATTTTTCTCAGCATTCCCATTTCAATTCTATTGTGAGTGACTTTTTTTGTTACTGTTTTCATTATGTATTAAATATACTTGCTCATTTGTTTTGCCATAAAAAAAGCAAAGCAGTTCCAAAAATAATGAATAAAAACATCTAAATTAGTCAAACTACGTGAGTACTTAAAAAAAAACATATTAAAGTAATAATAATTGTCTATGTACCCCAGTAATGGTTAACAGCAGTATACCTACGGCGCCCATTGTCTTAGTTTGTCACGTTTCGGTTATTTAAATTAACAAGACATTGGAAGTCCTCATATCATTATTTACAAGATGAAGACATAAACATAATCAATTCTCATTTTATTAAATTCATTTTGCAGGTATTTTGTTAACATATAACAACAAACTGCCCTCAATAAGATATCACAGTTCGTTACACAATATATCGACGGACTCAAGAACCATGATTTTGGAGGAACCAAAATGGTCAGATTTCAAATTTATTCTATACACTAATATGTTCACACTACATAACACTTCCATTACACTTTCGACTTTTGAGTAACTAATATTAGTCAAAATAACATTCCACACTATGTCGAACATTCTCGACAGAGTTGTAATAGAAAATTGAGTCTATACAACTAATACCATTTCTAGAGAAACGACATGTCTGCTTGTCAACATGGATTCCCGAAAAATTAACCTGCATCAACTGAAGTCTTGATAATGGCGAAAATGTATTATTTGGTAGCTAAATTCAAACATACTAATAATAGATCTGAAACTATAAGGATTGAGGGATTCTATGAGGACTGAATAATTTCCTTTGTAGTCAATATGATGCAGGGATAGCCTAATATTGATGAGTTTCCTAAGTTCATGATGTGATGACTAAGTGCTCTTAATGAAAAAGCTACCTTTACAATAAACCAGTTATGTGAATGGTGTCTGAGAAACCTCTAGTAATGAACCTCCAAAGAACAATTTTAGCTCTGTACACAGCAATGAACAAACTTAGTTAACCTAAACATAAATAATGATCAGCATATATTATCGAGTGTACCTACATTCCTAGGTATGCATGTGGATAATAATATAATATGGACTAAAAAAAATAGCACGTGCAACAAATAATAGTTATTTATGTATCAAGGGCGTAAAGTAGGCGTTTATGGTCTGCGGCGTGGATAATGGCCCGAAGGCGTTAGCTGAGGGCCATTACACGCCGAAGGCCATAAACGCATTTTACGCACGTGATACATACAAAATTTTATGCACTAGCGGTTTATACAGTGTCCACCAAAATCTTGGAACAGCATGGGAAACTAACTTTTATGAAGAATGA
Organism: Chrysolina americana; assembly: GCA_958502065.1. Classification (NCBI taxonomy): domain Eukaryota; kingdom Metazoa; phylum Arthropoda; class Insecta; order Coleoptera; family Chrysomelidae; genus Chrysolina; species Chrysolina americana. The sequence goes on from OY293413.1 coordinate 84,921,668, forward strand.
CATTTTCTGATAAACTATTAATAAAAAAGTTTTCCACATGGTTCCAAGATTTTGGCGGACACTGTATATATATTTATATCGCAATTATCATGTCAATAATCATCTCTGTATACTGAAATAGCTTCATTTATTCAAATTGTACACAGAATACCCAGTATATACCCACCTAATTATGACGTTAAGCAAGCTGGTTGTTGTCTAGCAACAAATTCAATAAACAAGGTAAACGGTCATCTTCATGTTTATCTGAAAAAGTGCGTGAGTGAACTCAACACGAAAATTATGGAATCATCAGATGAAGAACATAATATATACATACCAATGGAAATTTTGGAATCAGCTGAGAGTGCAAAACTCGAACTGCTACCAACAAAGTCAAATAAACTTTACGAAAAGACGTATAATGAGTTCATAAAATGGGGCAATGAAAATAATGTGAAGGTGATTACAGAAGATATATTACTGGGATATTTTTTGAAGAAGTCCAAGAATCGAAAACGTTTTCTTCTTTGTGGTCATACTATTCGATGTTGAAGTATACTTTGAATTTGTATAATAATATAAACATAAGCAAATTTCCGAAATTGATAGCATTTTTGAAACGGAAGAATGATGGATATAAGCCGAAGAAATCCAAAATATTGAATAGGGATGAAATCGAACTTTTTATAAAAGAAGCTCCAGATAATGTATATCTGATGATGAAGGTATGTTATACGTACCTATATTTATTAAGTAATTAAAAAACTTATTGATTCTTTTATAGGTTGCATTAATATTTGGGGTACATGGTGCTTGTCGTAGAGAAGAATTAACAAGCTTGTTGACATTCAAGACCTAACTTATGCTTTATTGATTATAATTCGAGAGTCATAAACTAAAATACAACGAACATTTACCATCTGCAGTACTGAAAACCAGTGAGTTAATTATTTGGATATTTATAGAAGATATGCTAGTCTACGTCCCGCAAATACTGAACATGGGCGTTTTTTTATATTCTATAAGAACAACAAATGTACAAACCAAGTTGTTGGGAAGAATATCCTCGGTCAAATTCCAAGAAAAATTGCAGCATTTTTGAAGCTACCAGGCCCAGAAGAATATACGGGTCATTGTTTCAGGCGTTCTTCAGCCACTTTATTGGCTGATGCTGGGGAAAGTATCACCAATATCAAAAGACACGCCGGTTGGAAATCAACTACAGTAGCAGAGAGCTACATTGAACAATCGATTTCAAATAAATTGAATATTGCCAAAAAAATTGCCGGCGATGGTGATGGACCGATACCAAATAATAATTATTTGGACCTACCATCCACATCTAAAATGAGTGGTGAGGATGTTTCAAAAGGGAATAATTATTTTCAAGAGAAAAGTGAATATCCCACCCTCAATATTCAAAATTGTAACAATTGCATAGTTAATTCTAATTTTCAGGGTTATGGAGCAAAAATGTAGATTATGAATAAAAGTTGTTAAATGAGTATTTCTTTATTGAACTGAATTCATTGTTTCGTGGTAGGTCTTCCATGAAATGATGTGCGTAGGTATATATGGACAATTTTAGATTATTGTCTACTTTACCGCCCGCGGGACATGATGCGCCCACGAGCGGTAAAGTGCTACTTCACGCCCGGCGAACCGGGCGGAAAAGTGTACTTTACCGCCCGCTAGTGCATAAAAGAAGTTATTGAACATTTCAACAAATTCCTGAATGTACTTGAGCTTTTGTTCTCCAAAATAATCATAAACTCATGTATGCAAGTATTTAAACCAAACGGTATATTGACCCCTGCATACATCTTGAATAGCGCTAAATCTACTCCAAAGTGAATTTTGCTGTACTTCAAGAGATGATATTCATTTACAAACTGGTCTGTAAATAAGACTACCGTTGTCTAGCTTCGTGTTTCAAAGCGTTGTTGAAGAAAGATATCTGACAAAAGAGAGGGAGAAGTCTGAACTCATCGCAACGATCTCAAAAGAAAGAAAGAATAACTCTTCTGCAGTGTTCCAAAGAGGTGAAGATCAATAACGACGAGACAAGTTGCTCTTTTGGCAATGGATCTTAAAATAAATCATTTTTTTCAATAAACTATGCAAATCACTTTCTGGTGCCCAGTGATGATTTGCAGAGTAAAATTGAAATGTGTTAGTTCACACATCACCGTGTCGTGCCTCGTGCCCAGTCATCGCGTTACTAAGCAAACAGCACCTGCCTAGAATTATTTTATTATTTAACGATGTCGGTGTGGTCTCGCCTAGCAGTTATATAGAATTTCTGGACGGAAATGCTATAATTCCCAATGCACTTGTACAAAAATGAGTAAACATCCTGCCCTATTTGCACGCTGCACTGTTTGGTACTGTTGGTGTAGTAATAGATACACTGGAGTTTTATCCTAACCCCAATTTATCATTTTGAATACTGTAATAAAGCTGAGGCCGGACCTGACCACGTCTGTTTAGAAGACCACGCTAATCCTGCTCGGGTGATGTCACCTATGCTTGTTTACGGTTCATCTATGACTCATCGCCGAGAACTAGCTCGAGAGCCATTTGAATGAGTCACCTTTTAGTCTCGATAGTTCGAGAACTCTAAAAAGAATCTGCTTATTGGTATATAAGACACTCGACATGAGAGGGCGGGCAGAGTCGCAGAATTGCATTAACAGATATAGTTCGATATATGATATGATATAGTTGAAAATAAATTGAAATAGTGAAGTCAATGTTTTAGATTAAAATAGTTGTTTAAGAAGAGTTTTAAATAAATTAGCGAAATTATTTTAGTGTATTTTCAAGAGTAATTGATTGAATTTTCGCGATAAGTCTGTCGATTTATTTTTGAACGAAACTGAATTGCTTCTCAAAACAATTCAGTTGAGTTCAGAAATAAAAGTCGGACTAATGAGATAAATTCAATAACGAGTTGAATTTCATTAGACTATTTCACGAATAAAGTTTCTTCATTAATATAAATACGAACCATGTATAACAGTCATAAACAAATTATTAAAATCGTCAATATTATAATGTTTCGTTTCATAATTTCATTTGAATTTGAACCGAAGCGACTCATTTTGGCACAGTCAGGTACAATTAATATTGATAGAACTGCCAAACTTTGTGTTGCCATTGTTACGTCGTTGAAAATACCGAAGGTGATCCTACAATCAGAATTGAAAGACAGCTGATGTTATCGCGATAACACGAGTTGTCTTTGGTTTGCGATTGGTCAGATTATGTGAGAATTTTAAGATGAGTGAAATAGTCAAGGGTAATATAACAAGACCTTGATAAATAGTCGACTATTTTTATTGCATCTAAATTTCGACTGTATTTTATAATAATTTAACGAGACATTATTTTGACATTAATAATCTGATGAGAGCCCGAGAGCGAAGCTCGAGGGCTTTCATCTCTGATTATTAATGCCAAAATAATGTCGAGTAAAATTAATAAATACAAGAGAAATTTAGCAGCAATAAAATAGTCGACAATTAATCAAGGTCGTGTTATATTTATGAAGATTATTTCTTGAATCCATTTCTTCATATCTGTCATATGAATGACACTGTATTGTCAGGGATTGTAGCCTCGATATCTCATCGTTTATTATTTTTCCAAACCGATTCATTTTCAAATAATTATTCAGCTTTAACACGATTGATTCTATTTGACGTTTAATATGTATTTATTTAGAGTACTGTCAGATGCTCAGGCTCCTTGATATGAGTATCATGCTGAATAGTCAGTGACTATTGTGCATCATGTAAATAGTCGCTAATAGAGCGTGTTGATTGGTCCTGTCAAACAGGAAACAAACGTATGATTGGTTGATGACTGATATTTAATAGACGAAATAAATAATCACTACAATACCTTGTCACGTGTTTTAGTCACCGAACGAAGCAAGAAGATGCGAAACATCGGCACTGTGAATATCACAAATGATCGTCACCCAGATGATGCTTCTAACAACTCTATACGAACTCACAAATGTAATGCCAATCGAGGGGCGCCTAACCAATATTTCCAAAGGTAAATGCAATAAATCAACAGAGCCCCAGCATTGCTAACCTATATAAGGACATCCACAAAATATTACCTGGAAGAGAGTTCAATACAAGCATGAGTGAATCATATTATTTGTTATTGAAAAACCACTCTTGTTTGTAAACACAGAATGATGAAAAATAAATTTAAAAATGGAAATGTCTTATTTATTCCATTTTTCTTGTCACTATCTCACTTGTATTCAATATCGTGTATATTATATTGCCTTGTGAACATATGAGATCCAAAGCATGAAAAAAACTTGACTTTATTTCTTTCTTTGTTCCTAATTTAGGTTAGGTGTGAAACATCACAGATGATAGTAATGTTTAGTAGAATAAATAGTATTAAAAAAACATGTAATTTCAGCAAAAAAAAATTGAAAAAGAAATATCTGTATGAGGAAAAAGAACATGGACATATTTAGAAGGGTATTAAAAAAAGAAACTGGCAATTTAATGCGTCAAGATCTCATCATTGATTACACCAAGCGTGTTCATTTATGCATATCTGACAGCTCGATTTAATCTGTCCAGTCTACTCGGCGTTCGGTAAATTAAAGCTGAAATAACAGATCTAAATCGGTTCGCTCCAAATCAAAACGTCCAATACACAGGTATTTTTTTCGCGAAACAAGTGCTTTGCGCTTATTGCTCAACCACTTCATTATAATTATTATTGCAATGTAGCTATTCTCTTATTTGTGTGTATTTATTAATTGTGTGTGAATATAGTTATTATATCCTAACATCCTAACAATTACGGAAAGAGTACCTTTCCCGCACGTGATTGCCGTTACCCGAACGACGCAAAGCGGATCAAGATTTTTTTTCTACAAGGGCACATGAACATCTTGAATAAACTTTCGCGTGCTGGAAAAATTATTTCCGCGCAATAGTGCGGGAAAAACCCACTTGAAGTGACATTAGCGACTTAATTGTGTGCGGGAATAGGGTGGAACACGCACGTTTGTAGGAAAAAGTTATTATTATATTCTGCCGTCCTAAGCAAAAGTACCGTATCTGCTAAAAAAATAGATTTAATTTTTTTTTTGTATGCGGTGGGAAAAGAGGGGTCGGCTGAGAGTTGCCCTGTCTCACTTGGTCTCACGTACGGCGTTCGATCTCGGATTCATTTTGATTGTGACATGGCACAAAATAGTTCGACTAAACGCAAAATTCGAGCAAAGTCGACACAAATATGGCGGCGAGTGAATTTACTTTGCTTACTTATCTACGATGGTTGAGATAAAAACGCCAAGTTCTCATTTTCATGTATGACCTATTAAATAACTTTGTAAACAACAATTGCTATCGCGATGTCAATAATATGTGACATCAGCTGTCCATTATCTACCTGTATTAAAATATAACTACCATTATCATGATTAAAATCAATTTCCAGCATTGTTTTCAAGTCATGATGGGTATAATAAAAAATTGCATATGATCCACGCGTATAAGAGCCTTTAAGACACTCGCAAAGTTAAGGGACTCATGGTGCATGCTTTAGAGGCTCACTTATACACTTGTATCATAATAAAGACACTTATAAGCCTCTCAATTTTTCAAGTATTATTTTGGAAAAATTCAATGTTACAATATACTCAACAGGAAATACTTTTGTGAACTTGAAACAAAATGAGATATTTAATTTACTCTCAGAGACGAGTAAAAAAATATGACTATTCTTAATATTTTTCTTTCAGTTTCCTGATAGGCACCTTTCTACGTGTATACTGACCACTAATCTGATAGGCGAAATTAATTGAATGTTTCTGGTATACCCAGAAATGAAAAAATATCAATGTAATTGACTTATCATAATATATCATGATTCTGCTTCGGACTGAGGAGTAGTGGGTCGGTTCAGAGACTTATAATTTCCAGGTAATACCCAGGAGAGCCCCATTTTGACCACCTGCTCTTCTTTGGCATTGATCATTGAAGCTCGTACTTTGTCATGTATGTCTGTGATGTAAGGCTCGAAGCAGATGTAATGCTTGTCTTCTGTAGGTGGCTCATCATATAAATGGTCGTTACTTAGTTTTACTAGTTCCTGAGCTTTTGCTTTGAAGGCTTCTTGGTCATTTTTGAATCTGGAACAGTATTTGAAAAAAGAGTTTAAGTTTGTAACTTATTTTGTGCACTAGCATTGTTTGAAGGTACTAGGTAGTATTTATATGATAACATCTTTATTCAATTTCAATTGATTTCAATTTGGTCACAATTATTTGACGTAAAAAGAAAAAAGTAGCACATGAACACTAGCACAAAACTTGATTTATATAATAACAAAATTCAGCTTGATGCTCATCATTCAAAAAACGTTGGGACTGTATCTTTACCAGAAAATATCTACAGAAATAATAAAAAGTAATGCTTCCTCATAATTGCCCTTAAGTGTAGGTATAGATATTTTTAAAATATCCTGTAATGAAATGATAAAACTGTTAGATTCTTGGCAAAACTCAGGTTTTGATTCAAAAATGGGTAACAACTAAATATCATTGTAATTTTTGTGTGAAGCATTATTTTGTGCAACTAGTTAGAAAAACAACAAAACAAAACAAAATAGCTCGACCTACGGTTTTTCTCGTAAAATTACTGATTGGCAAAATTATTTTGTTGTAAAATGAAATTTATCTGATGAAAAACAAAATCTTATGTTTTTATTATTGAATATATTTATACCACTAGAAATATCTTCACATTGCCACATACTCTTCTGACGTGTTAGATGAATTTTAATTTATTGTCAATGAGCAAACCGAGGAACCTTGTCTAGTGTGTATCTTCAACCTTATTGCCATCTAATAACAAAAATTAAATTCAAATTAAATAGTTTTGTTTTCAGTGTTTTTGTATGTTTCCTCAATGTCAATAATTGTAGATATGCTATTTAGGCACAGAAGGAATAGAATGAGTTCCCCCAGAATAATATATACAACTTTATTTAAATCAAGAATATGCTAGGAATTTTGAGTTGAGAAATTTCATAATGCTTAGAAGAAAGGAAACTACTTACATTTTGGTAGCTTCAATATTGATAGCATGATCTAAACTATGTTCTATTTCATAAAAAATCCACTGGAGGTACTTCAAAACTTGCCACAAGTGCTGTTCAGATTTATCCCACTTTGGAAAAGCTCCCAACAAATACAATTCGTTAGTCTGGGGGTCCACCACAGGATGATATATTTCTGAATGAAATACAACTCTCTGAAAAGAAAAAAATATATTCCAGGATGCAGGACAGCCTCCACATTATTTCTCAGTTACAGGCTGGCTGTAGTTAGCATGATCATCAGCTGACAATTTAATTCACTTTTACTTCATTAATTAGTACTAGTTCATAATATTCTAATGTGTTTGAAGATACTGTCAACTTACAGGATGACTGGCATCAGGAAAAGCTTCATCAAGAAACAGAGTAAATCGAAAAACACCATCTTCGAAGCAACCACTCCTGACAAATATTATTCCAAACCACACTAGAAAATAAATCAAATTAGGTTGTGCAAAAATGATAAGACAGGGCTGTATTATTCAGCCCTTAATTTTCAATATTAATTTGTAATGAAGGATACGGTTGCAGCATAAGAGGTTATGGTATTGCATATAATACTTTAACACCAGCGACAGGTTATAGCTATGTTTGTATTATTTTCGTTACTTATTCTGACACACTGTTTACTATCACTCTCATACTGTCTTTCAAGTAGTTAGGTAATGTTCTTTGTATTCTGATATTCTCAAAGCCCCTTAACAGATGTATGAGACAGTGTTTCGAAAGCCTTGGCTGCGAAATCCAGAAAGGTTAACCACTGTTGAACGAATCTTATATATTTCTTGATAGTTTAGTAATAGCATTCATTTGTTGATAATCCTTCTGGTAATTACCTACTCAATATAATACATTAAAGTAGATACCTACTCACTTAAGGAACTTTCTTTGGACGGAATCACATATACACCTCGTATGTTTTCACTTTGTATCATTTTACTGAAAAAAAAAAATATATATATATATATATATATTTATACAGATCATTTAAAGATTCTACTTGACTGCACTCACTATTCTGCTAGAATTGTGTATTCTTGACGATAAACCTTGTACAATTTTTCAACATCCTCTTTTTGTTGATCAAATAAGTTTTCTTTATTTGGATCAGCAGGTATGACTCTTCTTATGGAGCCCTGCCTATGGAAATTCTCATTCTGAAAAATTTGGATGTATACATTTTTTCATATTATTCATTAAAGAAGTATTTACTTTTGAAGAGGAAGCCTGGGTATTCATTGTGAAGTAGTGGCATAAAAAATAACACTGATAATCACTGAACTAATGAGTATATATGATAACTGATAATAACAATTTAAAATAAACACAAAACATGATAGGATTAAGGTATTAAGGCCATTAAAGGAACTACAGTGCAACTGCGTTGCACAATCACACTAATCAGTCATCAGTCTAATCTAGTCTAATCACATCACAATCACAGACATCACAGTCTGCATCAAAGCATTAAAGATAAAAATTACTGAATTCTACCGTACCGTTACCGTTCTCTGCAGCTTACATCACATTTTTAAAAGGCCGTACGCCGGGATCACAAAACGGCCGTGGCTGCGCTACTTTTCATCAAATAACCAAGTGAGATTACATTACATGGGATCATGGGAAAGACAAAGACATAACTATATTCTTTACTGTGACATAACTTTCGACTAATTCCACTGACTGCTTTGCCGTGATGCCGTGAATTTAAGTCATGATTCATGATGATTGATGACGACGCCGGACGACCATACATCTACGAAAAAAATACATCATTAATTTCTTCATTTTTGCATGGTATACATATATACAAAAATAAAGATATATCGTGTTATTCTCAGATCAAGAAGTAAACTTTCTTGATCTGAGGTGTTATTGCTAAATTTACGACTATTAGGTGTATAATATGAAATATAATATATTTTATACATAGAAGAATCGATAAATTATTATTATTCGTGGTAAATGTAATAAGTTTATCGGGCTCCAACTAGAAATTCAAAAAAATTGTTATAGTTATACCTTTTACGTCTCCTGAAAACAGAAACTAGAGAGAGTCTCAATTCCGTTTTGAGTTGTGCTCTTCTTAATCTGGGGAATTCTTCGATGATACGGCACACAAAATTCCTCCTTTATACCGTTTTTTTTTTTCAGACACTAATCTCTTATCCCAATCCGTCAATTACTTAACACTGAAAACAACCGTTTATTTACACAAACCTTTATAGGTATAGTAACTTTGTATAGTAAGTTGGTAACTTGCAAATAACTTCTCCATTAATAAATGTTGATTAATTTTCGAAACAAAGATTTTTATAAAATACATTTTATCATGGTGTCATGGTCAAAAGATTAAAATTTAGCAAAACTTCAACTGAGAATATGCCAAATTTAATTGAATATAGCACAGTTTCTAAGTATTCGAAAAACTCATTGTAAATACTAGTTCCACTTCAAATAAGAATAAATTTCATTAAACTTGCTCTGAAACCAATTGTAATAAATTTTTCTTCCATTCAACTGAAGACTAAGAAAACTTCAAAAAGTATATAGTTATTTTCAGAACAACTATTTCCTAGATCCCAGAGCAAGAATAAATATACCAACCTGAAATGAGGATGAAAAGAGTTGAAGCAATACTATTCATGTGCTAGACTAATTTGTTTTCTTCAAAATCGTCTACATTCCATCCAAGTTTATATGAACTTAGCACAATCTAGTAACAGCGTTAAAATTATAATACCTATTCTTATAATAGAAAACAAATGTATACTTGGGAACGAATAGTATTTTCCCATTTGCTAAACAAATAATTTTCACTACAAGTCGAAATAGTATACTTGCTCTCATTGAGTGACACTACAGTCCTTCATGCCGTTTTAAAATGTAAACTTAAGAAGGTATGGCATGGTACCTACATGGGTATACTTCATTTAAAACAAAAAAAGGATTTTTTTCTTCTCAGAAGTTTCATCAGAGGACGAAAGCCTCTCCCTGGGCATACCTAATATCTAAAATGACAGTAACTATACTACACTATACATTCATTCAATATAAAAAATACAATATGATATGATACAAACAGGCAAAAGCTTCAATCTGAGCATAGTATAAAGATTAATACTCTTTTTAATATATTGTATATATATGTAATGTATCATCAAAGTAGTATTGATATTTCGGATATCTCCGACAGTGTTATTAATAGGAACCTCTTACTATTCCGCCAACTTCCCTCATTTTATCGGAATATCTATGCAGGTGTTCAAAGTATGAAATTTTGAAGATTGCATCCAAATTTACTGATATTTTTTATGTAATGAACTGGAGGTGCGTCAGAAAATATCCCCATGGTACAATAAGTTTATTCAAGGTTATGTGAAGTCAACTGAAAAATAACTGACATACTTTTTGTTTCATAATGAATGAAGGATTTCTTTTGTGGGGTTAAATTGAAATCCAATTCTTGAAACAGTATATTATTTCTATACAAATTAAGTAACAAATCATTTGGAGATCAAATAGTGGCACTGTCCTAAAATTAATATAACTATCGACGACACAGTCAGGCAGAAACAAAGCTTTCTGCCGGTTATGGGCAAATAAAACAGCTTGGCACTAATTTGTAAGCTGCTGGTGTACAGTAAGACCGAGTCTAGTTCTAACATGGGAGTATCTTGGTGAACATATGGCCGGGTTCTTGCTTCTTGACCAACTGTTTTCAGAACTTCACATGAGTTTGACAATCTAGCTGCCTGAAACAGAATGAAACGATCGAATGAATACATACGTGCAATACGCTGAGTATACAGTGAGGCTTTTGATAGCCCCCCCCCTGTTAACTTTTGAACGGTTCAACGTACAAACATAAAAAAATGTTTGGAGGGTTTCACCGGTACTACCTTTTGAAATGAAACACATTATGCTTGCTCGATAGGTGACGCTGGGGGGCACGTCAACTATAATTTTTTAAATGGCATTGGAGGGGGGTCATGTATCACATCCTTGAAAAGATAATTCAATTATGTATTTGAAATGTCAGAATTGCGGACCTGAATCCCTTTTCTTACCTGACCACGATAACTTCCGAATGGTTTGATGTGAAATAATGGGACAGAACACTTTTGAATGGAACGAAATTCAAAAAAAATTTAGATGGTTGAAATGAGAACTGAATTATCTTTTCAACGAATGTGGCACATGAACCCCTCATGCCATTTAAATTTTTTAGTTGATGACAATTGGTTTTATTTCAAAAAGTAGTATCAGAGAAACCCACCAAACGGTTTTTTATGCTTGTACGTCAAACCGTTCATAAGTAAACAGGGGGGACTATTAAAAGCCTCACTGTATAATCAAATTATGAAAATTCTGTTTATTCAATAGCAACTTGTTTGTATACAGGGTGTTTCTGAAATTGGAGCAATAAATGAAATGGGTAATAGAAAACGAAAAATTGAAGCGGAATGGAAGAATACATTTTTCTCGAAAAAACGTTATTTTGGAAAATATTGGACTTTGAAATTTTTGGCAAACTCTGGCAAACTTTTGAGAACCTCTGGCAAGAGATCAACGGCCCCTAGATGTAACCGAAGCGGTGGCAAAAAAAGGCCGGCGCGTAATAAATATCTTTGATAATGTTGCCGACGTAATGTTAAAAGATGGCATTGTAATAAAACTGCACTAACTAATTTTCCTAATTTATTTGAAACACTATTTACAACAATTATTCACTAAAACATTGACTTCAATAACTATTTCAATTTATTTCTACTGTGGCTATCTATCAGCGAACTCTGGAACTGTAACTAACTCTCCATTTAGACTGTCCCCCAGCGGTTATATAGTCGCAAGGCCCTCTCGATTATTCTGGAGTATAGAACATTTCATCTAGATGGCTCTTCCAACAGTATCGAACGATCGATTTATTCCAGCTTGTTCTCGGCGATCCGTACGCCAGCAGATATGCTGTTATAGTTGAACGAGGGTGCATAATTAATTAGATCAGGGCCGGTCTCGGGGTCGGTCTCGAAATCGTTACATTGCCCCCTTATTAAAGACGTTTCGCCCCGAAACATCATTCTTGGAGTGTGAAGATATCTGCAAGATTCTCCATATCTGCACCTGGACGTTCGCTGGAATTAGCATTCCACAGTCTTCAAGTTGGGTCGAGGAAGATGGTTGCAGCACACCAGAATGTTGATGCCGCTGGATCTGAATATTGTCTCCAACATGCTTCTTATAACTCTCCAGTCCAGCCCATCAAGCCCACAGGCCAATTTTGGGATTGCCAGGTCTACAATATTCTGGTCCAGCATCGTGTCTCTCGTAAGACTCTTCCAAACATCTTCATAAGACGGCTTATCTCGAGAACGCTTCTTGGTAACCAGATAGTAGATGTTTCTCTGGCCTTTCATCAGCTGTAACACCCCTCCAACTTCCGGGTTCTGTTCTCTCAGTTCCTGGATTCGACCGAACTTCTTGGAGAAAACTACTGCAATGCCTCTGGACATTTGGAGATCTTCTGCCACACAGTGAGCTAACGCGTAATCAGCAGGCACCTTGAAAAGATCTCGTGACTCCTCTCGGGTTACCCCATATTGAACTTTCTGTCCGTTCGAGTACAGGGACATGAACCTCTGAAACGTCATTTCGTCCTCCGGTGATCTGACTGTGCGGACTTGATCGTGGTTTCCGGCGTAAGGGGACAACCTATTGAAGTGGACTACCCTAGGTTTTCCTCGTGGTGGCTTATATATGCGGTAGACGAAGTCGTTTATCCTTTTCATGACCTTCCCACGAGTTCCGAAGTTTCGGTGATAGTCCACGGCGACGTTTAGGGTTGTATAGCCAGACAAGGTCACCTGTCTGATATCCACCAGCATCCGCCTTGATGTCGTAGGTCTCCTTCATTCTGTCGCTGGCACTCTGGATGTTCAAACGGACCCGTTCATGGATGTCGTCCATTCTCTGTCGCAGTTTGCTGACGTAGTCATCTCCCGCAGTGTCTTGTCCTGATGGCGTCCCAAACTTCAGGTCACATGGAAGTCGCAGCTCTCGGCGCATAATAACACTAGCAGGGGTTTGGCCGGTTGACTCATGAACTGCGGAACGATAAGACATCAGGAACAGATGGAGGTTCTGGTCCCAATCCTTCTGGAGGTCAGAGACTACCTTGGACAGGTGGCGGTTTATCGTCTTATTCATCCGCTCCACCATTCCATCGGACTGCGGATGTAGAGCTGTGGTCCTCGTTTTCCGGATGTTACTCTGGCTTTTGCAGGATTGCTTTGCTGCTCCGAATTCCAGAGCGCGTGCCAATGCATCCACGAGATGTGCGGGGCGAGCTAGTGTTAAGGCTTGCCGGGTTTCCTGGTCACGAAGTCCATCCAAAAATGCCTGGACCGCTAGTCGCTCCATTACATTTTCCGGTGTAGCTGGGTACGCAAGACGAACCAAGCGTGCAATATCTGCTTCAAATTCTTGCAACGATTCGCTTGATTTCTGGCATCGGTTCTTCAGCTGTGAGTGATATACGTGTTCAAGGTGGGCTTGGCCATAGCGAAGATCCAAGTGTTTTACCAGCTGTTCATAGTCTTCCTGTTGTTGGGCGGTGAGCGTTTGTAAAATATTTGTTGCTTCGCCACGCAATGCCAGTGTCAATGCTAAAGCTTTTTCCCCAGCATTCCATCCATTTGCTTTGGCAGCGGCTTTGAATTGTCGGTGGTAGTTTGACCATGGAGTATTTCCGTCGAACTGAGGCGGTTTCAATGAGAGCTTTCCTGGTTCCGTACTGACCTTGAAATCTTTGATGTCTTTTTGAACTTCCTCCAAGTTGGTACTCAAATCCGGCATTGGATTTCTGTTGGAAATTTCAGGAATGTGCACAGAATCCATTCGCTTTTCTAGCTCCCTAAATTTTTCCTTTATTTCATCGTGGAGAGTTTCCTTAATTTTTTTCATTTCTTCTTCCATTTCATCTTTGATTTTCTCCATCTCTGTTTCAACAGTTCCCATTCTTTCTTCCAACCGATTCGCCACACTGTAAACTTCTTCTTTCAAGCTTCTCGAATTTTCTAGAAGCTCTTCTCTCAAATTCCCCTAATTTTCTAGAAGCTTCACTTCTAAATTTTTCGAATTTTCGTGAAGCTTTTCTTCCAGGCTCTTCACATTTTCTAGAAGTTCTTCTTTCAGGCTGACAGAATTTTCTTCAAGCTTTTCTTCTAGATTTTTCGAATTTTGAAGAAATTTGTCTTCCAGATTCACCGAATTTTGTTGAAGTTTATCCTCCAATCTATTCGAATTTTCCAGAAATTTATCTTCCAAGTTTATCGAAGTTTGTTGGAGTTCGTCTTTCAGAGACTTAGTAGTTTCTTCGAGTTTATTCATTATGGAACTCAAATCAATTCCAGAAACTTCGAATAAGAACGTTTCGGGGTCTTCTCCTTCTTCAATCAGTCCATCTGCAAGTCTTTTCTGGAGTACGGCCTTCTTTCCAGTTGTTTCTAACTCACGCTCCTCTAACTCTTGCTTTAATTCACTAACTTTAAGGTCAACTAGGTGAACTCTTCTCGGAAACATTTTGTCTCTTATTGTCTTTACCGAGATATCAGTCTATTATTTATTTCACACAAAAGTTTTCAGTTTATTGTCCCGCGACACGCAAAACTGTCCACTTTGCACTCAAATGTTCAACGGTTCACTAACTGTCTATTAGCCGCGATAAATGTCTATCAGTTTTTCAACGCGACGAACACTTTTACACTTATTTATTTTAAACATCCGACTTCTGACAACAAATGTAATAAAACTGGACTAACTAATTTTCCTAATTTATTTGAAACACTATTTACAACAATTATTCACTAAAACATTGACTTCAATAACTATTTCAATTTATTTCTACTGTGGCTATCTATCAGCGAAATCTGGAACTGTAACTAACTCTCCATTTTGACTGTCCCCCAGCGGTTATATAGTCGCAAGGCCCTCTCGATTATTCTTGAGTATAGAACATTTCATCTAGATGGCTCTTCCAACAGTATCGAACGATCCATTTATTCCAGCTTGTTCTCGGCGATCCGTACGCCAGCAGACATGCTGTTGTAGTTGAACGAGGGTGCATAATTAATTAGATCAGGGCCGGTCTCGGGGTCGGTCTCGAAATCGTTACAGTATGGATAAAGTAAACGATATTTTTTCTTCGAACAGTTCCCCTTTAAGGAAACGGAAAACGTAGGTACTTGGAGCTGTGGGGGTCGCTGAGTTGGCTCAGCCTCGGCCGCAACAACCTTTATCATCAGTTCCCCTTCAAGGGCAAAGCTTGCGAGCTAATCGATTTAGATTGGTATATTGTTTGTCGTGGTATTCTTCGATCATATCGCTTTTCCCATTGATTAGGATATTTATGACTATTTTATATGCATATCAAAGATGAATTTTGGTTAAGTCGTTTGACGTATCGATACGTTTTATGTAGGTAGGTACCTACCCAGGAAACAAAGATACATCTTTAAGATATTGCTGCGACGTCACTTCGTGACCTGCGACTCGCTTCGTTACGTCGCACAAACGTCCCAGCGACTCACTTTTGTCACACTCATGATGCATGCTGGCGACGTCTATGCGATGTAGTTCTGAGGCGTCTTTGCGATGTAGTTCTGAGACGCCGCAAAGATGCCTCCTAATAACGTATCAGGGATGTAACAGAGCGACATAGCAGTGATTTCTTCACGGTTACATTCAAGAGACGTCAACGTCTATGCGATATTCCAGACAAAAACAACAAAAAGAAAAAGAAAATATATTTTCAATATGAAAAAAATAAATTTTGCAAAAATATAAATAAAACAAATTCTTCAAAAAATGAAAACATTCTGGCATAACATTAACAAAGTAAAAAATTAACAAAGTAAAAAATAAAAATAAATCAATTAAAAAACTAAAAGTCCATTTATTTTCCTGTCGAGCCTTTGTTTGGCATGCCTGAACCAATTGGAACAGGCTGCTTCCACATTTTTTCCGTTCTCTCCGTGAAGGCTCATCACCACATCTGGAAATCAATAAAACAATATAAGACCACTGAAAGCTACAATGCCGGATAGTAGTGGGAAATAATCCAGACAATAATGGAATAATTTGGCACCATTGAACAGCTCTAAATTTTCCGATTTCAAATATACAGGTCGTATTTTATAGGTCATGCCACTATTGGCATCTCGGTAACGGTAAATAATACCGAGCTGGTTAATCTCATGAGCTATTTTCAAAATATATGGAGAAATCCAGAAGTCTTCTTTATCAAACGCCTTTTATGTCGGTATGAAGAACTGGAAAAAGAACGTTTAGACATAATTATTTTAAAGCAAAATAGAAATAATGGAATTTCACTTTGTTGAAACTGAAATCAAGTCTATTTCTACATCTTGAGAATATGTCGTACCTTCCCTACTACTTTGTACTAAAACAACGATACTCACTTTTCACATTCCAATTATGGACACTAAAATTCGCAAATGTGATAAGCTCCAATTGGAAATATCAGAACATGAACGGTATACAAAGCATTCAGAGCACCAAAGCTTCGATCTTCGATCAATGCATCGATACAAAGAACAAAGAACTAGAACTAAATATGGTTATACGATACGATAACAGCCGGTCACGCGGTCGCCTTCCGCTTTCAGGTTGGCCCACATTCCCTACGATCTGTGTTGCCTTTCGACCGTGGTGGAGTACAGATGGCGATATCTAAGTATAGATTTTGATGTCTAAATTATGTCGCATTATAACACGTCTATGGCAAGTAACAATTCGACATCGCAGGGACACCTAAATCCAGCTATCACTAATTTAGATATCACAGAGATGTCGCAGTGTGATATCGCAGTAATGACAACAATATGATATCGCAAAGACATCTATATCCGGCTATTATTGATTTTGATATCTAAGGGGTGTCGCGGTGTAAATATCGCAGGAATGAAGAACATCCCATTTTTGATGATATTGACATCCCTGAGAAGATGTGGATGTTTGCAGTGTTGACTGGGTAGATTCTTGTTGTGTTTCGGTATTTGACTGCATTCGTAATTTCTTTACCTACATTTTCTGTTTTTAGAAATTCCTACAATCCCTATTGGACTCACTACTATGGAAAATGTCAGTGTTGTTATGTATTACGTACACGTTATTTGCAATCGCGGTACTTTTCCAGGAACTTGATATATTTCAATCGGTTAACAGACGAAAATTTCGAGGCAATAAGGTAGGTAGTTCGAACCTAGGTAAAAAACAACGCCGTTCGACAGATGCGACTACAAAAAGTAGTTTTCAGCGTGCTTGTGACTCGTTACTTCGTCGTGCGAGACTGCATAGAAAGTGGTGGCGGTCCTTTCGAACATCTGTTGTGAAATCAAATTCTATTTATTTTCAGTTACTTTTCAATCCCCAGTTATGAAATGAGAATGCCTCATTGCCCTCATTTTGATTTGATTCAGTGTTTTTATTTCGGTTCACTTCGAAGCCAAATGTAATAACTGGCAAGGTTCACGTAATGATAATGAACTCTGGCAATGGCGCGGAAATACGATAATAAACACAATACTAAGAAGATAGGCGCCCTAGGAACTGCTTCCCAAACAATCGTGAGTAAATGAATCTATTTTTGGGAGATTTTCAAGTGCTCAAAAAAAAAAGGTAAATGCTTTTTATTGTGTCATTATGTCTCATATTTAATGCTCCAATTTCGGAAACACCATGTATATTGAAATTTATACCATGAAATAGATATAGTGTTTTATAATTGATAGAAGAGAGCGGCACGGTAGCCATATTTTAAAATGAGATAATCAGAATCTACAGGGTGATTCTGATAAAAGTGGCTCACCCATATAACTTTTTGTTTCCACAGATAAACAAGTTAAATTCGGTGTGTAGGTATAGAATAAAATGGATATTTTTATCACATCAGGTTTAACCGAAAGTGACCCTTACGTTATTATTTTAAATGGGACACTCGGTATATTTTTACAATAGAACATCATATTGTGAGTAAATTTGTCACTTTTATACGGTTGTCAAATTTAGGTACGATTACAAAAAAATTATAAAAAACTAATTTTGTTTACTTGATGATGATTGGTTCGTGTTTAATCATAGTAATTGAGAGAGCGTAACAATGGAAAAGACCTTAAAATGTCTTTCAGAAAAATCAATCTCTCTAAAATTCTTGAAAAGAGTGAAAAGTTAATCAATTTACCTGAATAAATGGAGCAGAAGCTATAAAAATCCATAAAATAACGTTAAGAATACTCAAACCAGAAATTGGCAGCGTTTCTGTGTCGACATGATCAAAACCTAAAATCCATAGTATACCAGAAACTGCAAAAGACACATCAACCATAACTAATAAGCAAACAGACGGTGCTATATTATGATTGAAGTGGTCCAGTAGCTTTTTGAAGTCTTCGATATCCTGAAAATGAGGATAGTTTATCTACATTGATAAGAATATTTTTATATAAGTGTCATTAACAGTGACATTGTTGATGGCTGTAAAAGAGTGTTAAGATGAAGTTTACAAAGTAACGTGTTGAAATAGTTATTATTCTAACAAGTACGGAAAGAGTACGTTTCCCGCATGCCACTGCCATTACCCGAATGACGCACAGCAAAGTTCGGGTATTGTTTATTTATATCGTGAAAGCCAGAGAAACATAAATGGTTCTCCTTATCGGGAGTGTATGAAAATATAAGAAAAAGATAAAGAATTAACCTTGTTATTCTCATCATATATAGTAAAGCTAGACTAATACTAGGCATTTTCAATTTTCCTTACTCTCATCCACTCCAATGGAACAACTGGGAACTGCAAGATTTTTTCCCTCAGAAATTGCATATAGGAAGTTAAGAGTTGAGCTTGTAAACAATAGTTCGATATAATTGTCCCCTGTACAATGTCGTGTCCTAAAGTGCAGGAAACCAATAAAATCTTCATAAAAATCACCAGTGGTTGTGAACTGAAAAGTAGATATTTAATAAGCTTAACACATGAAACGAAAAATTATTTTTTATTTAAGGAAATAACATAGTCTACCAAATCTAATCTTATACCAGACTTTGAGGCGAGCGATCGTATTGCATTGAACTTCGTTCGAGAGAAATTCAATTCACCATAGAGATGACGTCAAGTTTAAAAATTGCAACAAAAAATCTTACACACACACACATTTTCATAACCAAGTAGTTATGTTCATTAGAAGGATGTTTATATTATAGTATACTAATGAAAATCAATTGTTTATGCGCATCTAGAGCGGCCTTTTCAAAAACTTACTCTGCATCACCAACATGATCCAAAGAATTCACGCATGTATCAGTTCAGGGTTTTTATGACCCTCGCAAACGAGAACGCAGCAACAAACGAGAAAAAACATTACAAGGTCGAGTATTTTGATTAACGATTTTCCTGATTTATTCATTTAATAACTTGAATAGTTCTTTCGATTCGAAAATAACTCTGTAAATCTACAAAATAAAATTTTGCCTGACGAATTTGCGAAGAAAAAAATCCTCAGCCTGTTTCATAAAGGATTGGTTAACCTTACATCAAATTCATTTTTGTGCCAGATACAAAACGGGATTTTTGTGTTTTAGAAACGTTCGTGCGTAGAACGCGTCACTGATTGGGAATTTGCATCTAGGCAACTCACATCACACTTGCTTCACGAGACATGTAGCCGCCTAGGGAAACCGATGCACTTGAGAAAAATTCTGATGGACTGTGGAATCGAACCTCGGTCCGATGTGAGCAAAATTTCCGCGACCGGAGACCTAAACCGCTAAGCCACAGGTCAAACCATCAAGTATCTGCACGAACATATTTTCTTTCAAGGTTCGTATGGCGCGTTCGGCAATGGCGACTTTCTTCGTGGTGTACTCACTATGGTTTTGATGTTGTAGTTTTTCAAGAGCTGAAAATTGGCATTGTAGAATTAGGTTCTAAGGTGAGATTGCATGAATGCAGAACACCTTTTCGTGTTCGACAAAATATCGCTAGTTCCTTCGGTGACATTGTGACAGTTTTAGTGTTAAGCGGTAGCACCATATAAACTTTGAACGAGAATATGGCTGACTTGGGCGTATTTTCAGAAGATCGGGTAAGTACATTTGCCATTTTGTTAAGTCTGCTCTGAAAATTGCGTCTAGTGGGATGACGACTCGTATCAAATATGTTGATGTGTTCGTTTAGTGTGGCCCCAGACAAGTCCACGCCGTTATTACTTGGTGTTTGACGTATATGTGAATATGTTGGGGGCGAAGAGGAGTCCGCTCATTATATTGATCCAATTCCAATTTAACCACTAGCAACATTTTCTTTTAAAGGACCCCGCACCGCATCAATGGGAAATTGGCTTTCGGTGAATTTGCTTGATTTTTGTATATGTTATAGACCTCATGATGCTGATCAAATGTCTCCATTGCACCAAACTCCTAAAATCAATAGGTTCGATTATACAGCGTGCTGAAGTTCACTTTTCCAAAATTTCAAATGGCAATTATGACGATACTATTTCGAATATATCAACCAAATCAACTACGCATCGTTTGTTCAATAGGCCTACTCGGATCCACTATGAAGTATATCAGTTCCTACACGGACTCTCGATATACGGGGTGAGTCCAAAGTTAGCCAGTTTTGAAGTAATTTCCGAAAAGTTGAGCGGTGGAATTTTATTCATTTTCAGATATTTCGTTGGATACCAATATCAATTCCAATTAATGATGTCAGTATCTCCTGAATCCGACTGACATATTATATACAAGACGTTCTATTTCTCATGAAACTCAGCACCCGTTTCTATTATTGCTTGAAATTATGGAAAACTCTGTTCACTATGAGTATCTAGATTGCAGATAGGTTGAATTACAGGGTGATTCCTAAAATAGTGTCTTTCTCTGATATTTTTCAGCGTAGTTTTTTTAAAGTTCATATTATAGATGAGTTTTCATAACCATATTCTATTCGACACAAACCTTTTGAAATATTTTGAACAATTCACTGTGAGATATTCGTATCTGCAATCTAGATAATCATAGTGAACAACACAGTAATTCATCGAGTTGTCAAGAATTTCAAGCAATAATAGGAACGGATGCAGGATTTCATAAGAAATAGAACATCTTGTATACAATATTTCAGTCTGATTCAGGAGATGCAGACATCGTGAATTGGAATTGATATAGGTGTCCTACCAAATATCTAAAAATTAATTAAATTCCGAAGCTCAATTTTTCAGAAATCACACAATACTGGCTAACTTTGGACTCACCCCGTATATCGTGAGTCCGTGTAGAATTTGATCTACTTTATAGTGTATCCGAGTTGGCTTATCGAACAAACTATGAGTAGTTGTTTTGGTTGATAAATTCGAAATAGTATCGTCACAATAGCCATTTGAAATTTTGGAATAGTGAACTTCAGCACTCTGTATAATCGAACCTGTTGATTTTAGGACGTTGGTGCAATGACATTTGATCAGCACTATGAGGTCTATAAGATATAAAAAAATAAAGCAAATTCTCCGAAAGCCAATTTCCCATTGATGCGGTCCGGGGTCATTGTGACTCAGGAGGCACTGTAGACAAACAAGTTTTTCACTACAACTAATCAACCAAGCAGGATGATATACCTCGTTCCCAGCCACTTGAAATGAATATCTCCGCTTCCCATCATATATATGACGGCGAAAAATGACAAACTCATCCAAATCAAACTGAATATAACGAACATCCAAAGCATTTTCACCAATTTCTTCTGGCTCATGAATCCCGTAGATAAGTTTGTTGAGATCACGAACACCTATGAAAATAAAAAGATAGTTTTAAATACATGTATACGCAAGGAAGTGCTGAATGCTGCTCAATCCTATTGCTGGCTGGTGCTGTAGGTTTTCCTACAACTGATGAGTGAATGCCCCACAAAAAATTTCGTAAGCCGCGCCGGTGCGCTATGAGAAATAAATACACTCTACAAGTGTTATGGGGGGGTATTAGTTTTTCTGTTCAGTCTTGTTAAATATAAACTGGCTATTTTCCCGGACACACAACATTGTCCAAAATAATATAAGTGAACATCAACAAGTAATTAGATGGCTATGAGAGACTAGAAATAAGTACACAAATTGAAATTATGAATTAATAAAGATATAGTGGACCGGTACCTAACAGTTTACTATATACATTTTGTTAAAATAATCCACCATGCAGTTATCTGATACCACATGTATATTTATTAAATCAAATCAATTTATAATTTGGTAAACAAATCCCTGACCATTTAATTAGGTAACATTGTAAAATAAACAATAGATTATAACTACCACGCATATACCAGGCTGATGACTGATACCGGACAAATATAAATAAGGCCGATTCTGTTTAGTATTTCTAATACTAATGGGATCAGCATAAAAAGTTTCGATAAGGAATTCTCTTTTCAGTTGCCGGCTTGACATAGGCGTCGGTTTATTATTTTTCAATGATATTGTTTCAGTTACTCATTCTTTCAATCGGGAAACACATACGGCACTGATTATTAAGGAATATTGTGAACTGGTAAAATCGTCCGACTTCAGATAACAGATAGCGTCTTCACTAATGATCTGGGCGACTAAGGCCATGACGACGATTGCACCAGGAATGCTTCGAAAGTAAAAACACTGGTAGTATATGTAAATTTCCCATTTGCAGTGCATATGAACAATTCTAGTAGTGCTCTTATTATTTCCGTTCCAATTGGTTTTAGAAATACTATAACTGGGGTTATTTTAATCTTCCTCTAGTAGAGTCACTTGGTGACTGAAACATTTGTTAGGGTGTTGAAAATAGTGATTTGGTGTTGGTATAAAACTCCAGTGCATTCAAGATGAGATTTTGTCAGCACTGTTTTTCAATTATATTTCACAGTCTCGTCTCAGATTATAAACACCCAGTAGTGCTAGAGCGCAGCACTGCAACTACGACGTTCGAAGTAAAAAAGTGAACAACTTCTTTCAGTTATCACTTTTTGCTCTTCCCATTTCTTTGACTAGAAATTCCTCACTCTAGTGTGTCGTACCGCAACGAAAAGACGTGATAAATACTTCAACTAGCAATGGGAAAAAGACGTGGAAAAGCAAACTTGGACCGTGTGAAACGAAAACTTGCAAAATTACAAGAAGAGTTACGCACATACCAGCCAAGTGAGTTGATTTATGTTTCCCAAATAGTTACAAAAAACAAAAACAAGTATTGTTTGCCTTTGGGACACACCACATATTGTGACTCTCGTGCCATTTTTGACTGTATTTGAGTACACATGTACTCACGATAACAACCTTGCAAAACAAGTTAGTGCTGGAATATTCCAATGTCGTATTGAGAATTCGTTAGTACACATGTATTACACTCATTGAATTCTGACGCACACATGTGCTCATCCTTTTGTCAAGGTTTGTCTGTGATTCGATTTTTGGCAACGAAAACAGGGCTGGAATATTCCATGCCGTTTTAAGAATTCGCTAGTACACATGTACTGCTCTTATGGAATTCTGAAGCACACATGTGCTCATGCTTTGCCAAGATTTGTCTGTAATCAGTTCTTGACAACGAAAACAGTGCTGGAATATTCCATGCCGCATTAGAATTCTGAAGCACTCATGTGCTCATTTTTTCATCAAATTTTGATGAGTTATTTGATAACGAAAACATTCTTGGAATATTTCAGGCCACAATCCGAGCGTAGTACACACACATGTATATACCAACTCGTTCAAAAATTTCCAAGTTTTCACTACCACTTCTTTACCTTTTCTACTTATTTTGTTGCTTCATGTAATAACGGGTGCTGAAAAAATTAATGTTAGATGTATTCATATTTGATACATTGAGATTAAAAAACAGTTATTCATTACCTGTGCTCTCACTATAGGCTCGAGCTCAAGCTCCAGTGATTCAGAGGATAGCAGTGATACATCACTTATGGATTGTCCACAAGAATTGGAGGCGGCACAACAGAATGACTCACAACCATTGTCAGCGGTAGCTTCCGAGGTTTTGGGTGACGACCCGTTGGCCTTGAATAAATTAGGTCCAGATGTTCACGAGCAAATAGCAAATAGATGGACTACTTTTCTTCGAAAGGGTATAGAAAAGGCCGATCGGAATGAATTGATGGATAAATATCCAGTCGTTAATAATATTCCTGCCCTTATTCCCCCAAAACTGAATCTGGAAGTTCAGGGCTGTCTCAGCGACCTCCTAGGAAAACAGGATAATTTTCTATCCAAAATACAGGAGCAACTGAGTGCGGCAATCTGTGCTGTGGCGATACCTATGAATCTTTTCTTCACATCTCCGTCTGAGGAAACTAGCCAACATCTTTTCCACTTGGCGAATGCTACCAAACTGTTGACGGATGTTCAACATACACTTTCATGCCACCGCCGATTTGGTGTTTCGGGTGCTCTAGATCTATCTATCAGAAAGATTGTAATGGATCGACCAATAGATGAATGGCTATTAGGAGATGACCTCGCCTCCAATGTGAAAAACAATAAAGAGATTCAGAAAGCATCGGCAGACTTAAAGTTGAAACGTTTCCGAACCAGCCACACCACATCTAGTCAACACAATTGGCCAACCAGCCAACCTTCGACGAGTTCTTTAAACTTCAAGCGCCGACCCCTAAAATACCGGCGCAAAAGAGAGGGGGGCAGGAAGGAGAAGAGGTACCATCAATCGTGGGGAAAGAAAACGGAACAACCCAAACACAAGAGAATTTAGAGGTTAACTACGCTGGTCGATTACGTGATTTTTCTACAAACTGGAGAAAAATTACAGATAGTCCTCTGATATTAGAGTGGATAACAGGCTTTAAAATTCCTTTTAAAACTCAGCCATATCAAAAACTGCCACCCCCAAATATAATTAAACAGGGTCAAATGACTGCTGTAACAAACATTATAAAATAATTATGCGTTATCGGTGCAATTTCACCCTCTCAGCATGAACAGGGGCAGTTTTTATCAAATTTTTTTCTAACCAAAAAACCAAACGGTTCATTTCGATTTATACTAAATCTTAAAAACCTGAATCAATTCATCAGTCCACCACACTTTAAATTAGAGGACTATCGCAGTGTAAAAAATCTTCTATACAAGAATAGCTACCTTTGTACCATTGATCTGAAGGATGCTTACTTTCTCATTCCCATGAATGAGACAAGTAAAAAATATTTGAAATTCCAATTTGTAGAAGATCTTTATCATTTCAATTCATTAGCTTTCGGTTTAAATATCGCCCCATATATTTTTACCAAGGTCCTTAAACCAATATTATGCCGACTAAGGAAATTGGGAATTGTATGTGTAGCTTATTTAGATGATATCATCATTATATCAAATTCATATGAAAGTTGTTCACAAGATACACAAACAACAGTAAGTCTGCTGAAATCTCTAGGTTTTATTATAAATGCAGAGAAAAGTAAACTAACTCCCAGTCAAGAATGTCGTTACCTTGGATTTATATTCAATACAATTGATCTCCACATGTCACTTCCTGTGGAGAAGAAACAGGGCATTGAATTCCTTTCAAAAAAACTTATCAAAAGCTCTCACCAATCTATCAGAGAATTTTCAAAATACATAGGTGTTCTTGTGGCAGCTTGTCCTGCAGTTAAATATGGTTGGGCGCATACAAAAAGTTTCGAGAGAGCTAAATATTTGGCTCTACTTGTTAGTGAGGGCGATTATGAACAAATAATGAAAATACCAGATTTTATAAAAAAGGACCTGGATTGGTGGAAAACGAATGTTTTCAATAGTCAAATGAGTCTCAAAGAGCCATCTTTCAGAATTGAAATTTTTTCCGACTCTTCAAAAACCGCATGGGGGGTTTTTTGTGGGAATGAAAGGGCCAAAGGTTTTTGGGATCATGAAGAGAGAAAAAAACATATAAATGTGTTGGAATTGAAAGCTGCGTTGAATTCTCTCAAATGTTTCACGAAAACCCTTTC